>JARHVA010004788.1:0-410000 GCA_037957365.1 Torreya grandis
TTTTCTTGGACTTTTCTTTCGTCTTCCATCTTGGTTCGTACGATCGTACGGTTAGATGATGCCAAGATCAACTGAACAATGAAACTCGCATGCTAAACCTATATGGAGAACCTGCAGAAAATCTTAAAACTCTCAAGAAAAAGAAACTTGTCTCACCAAAGATAAGTTGTATAAATAATATTTGTATTAGCCATAAAAATAATAAGAAAGGTACATTTATAGGTGAAAGTTTGACAAGTCCCAACAACCTCATACATGTGAGATAAAATTTTACTAATGAATTAGAATAACCTAAGAAAGATAAAATAGAATGTATAAACAAAACTTAGTGAGACAAAAGACTACACAACACCCCCCTTAATCATAGCTTAGGTGGGTAGAAGAATTAGGTCTCGTTAATGAGGCATGATGAGGTTCCCAAGCACAATGCAACTCTCATAAAGTGGGTGAAATGAGAAAACCCATAGGAATAAAACTCCTCTCCAAAAAAAGAGTAAAGCGAGAAATAGTGCATGCTGTAAGAACATCAGCCACAACCAAGAATGCATCCACAAGTAAGAGCAAACAAACACATAGAGAGAGGAACTAAAAAATCCCTATAGAAGATGTTGAAGTTGTTTACAATAGAGCTCAAAAAACAGTGAATGTTGCTAACGAGATTCTCTACTTGAAGATTGAATAAGCTCCATCCACATAAAATAATATTTCTTCTCTTTACTAAAGGAAGAACATGGATGGTGTATTGGAAGTCTACCCATTCTATAGTGGAAGATGAAGGAGGAAAAAATACAAAATACTTTTAGTAGAGTCTAAAAATAGAAGTATGGCATATGTTTGGCAAGATTATGCACAAGAACTTAATGTAATGCCACTAAAGTGAACTTGTCAGAAGGTGCAATGAAGTGTGGATCATCTTGAAAAAGTGAATACATCCACCAAGTGCCTGATAAAACTTCAACTAAAGAACTATACTCTTCATGCATAGGAAGAGGGCCAATTGCTCTATTTAATGATGGTTCAAAGAAAGTATAGGTTATTATAGACTTCAAAATGCTTTGTACCTATAGAATAGATTGTCCAATGTCTAATGAGTCCTGAAATTAGTATACCTACACTGTGTAATGTTGAAAGTGGACCATAGGTAGGTTGATCAGGAAATAAATCCTCAATATCTAGAAGGTGACAAGGAGATGGTAGAGGTGTGTCCCCATCAATAATATAGTCATTTGTGCTAGAGAAAGAGTCCTCAATCTCATAAATGTGCTCAAGCTCAAAAGTGTCATCAAGTACAAGTGATTTTGATGAATAAAGGCATGGAGCATTCACTAAAGGAATGTCCATGTGAAGTGGAGATCAAAGCTCAAAAACCCTTGAAGCTGAAGAAGAGATTATAATTAAATCACATATATCTATAGACTGAATATCCACAAGAAGAGAAGATTCATTGATGCTCTCACAAGGTCTACTCTTACTAAAAATAGTCGAGTCCTCTAAAGTACCAATTTGTGAAGGCTCTAGAAGATCAACATCCAAAACAGGGATAGAAGCAAAATCTATATTAGGACAGTTGAGGTCAAGCATAATCTCATCTTATAGTGGTGGATCGACTGAATGAAGAGCACTATCCACCATGGATGTATCATCACAAGATGTAAAACTAGGAGGAGAGAGTAAAACAATCTCTGAAGAGACAATAAAAAGTGGAGGAGGAGGTGTGATGTAAATCTCAATAGGATTTTTAAAAAGAGACTGAAAGGTGATCCAAATAGTGTTAGGGCACATGGTGAGGTGCACATAGTGATGTAGATTCCATGAAACATGTAGTATCAAGGTAACATGAACCTTGTCACAAGTGTTGACCCACTTTATGTGCTTGTCATGATCAGTGGAAACATGAATTTGTCTATATTTAAATGGAATGTGATTATTTCCCTCTTTAATGAACAAGTGTTCGATGTAAGCATCCCAAGAAGTATAGGTGGTCTTTATAAGAAGAACCACTAGTGTATAATCAAATATCCTCATCATAAAAGTGTACAACTACACAAAATAATTACAATGACCCTATAGTTACAAGAATAATACATGCTCATGAAGAGGACGTTGGGCATAACCGATAATGCGTCTAAAGGAGAAAAAAGTGTAAGAATTAACACAATGTATAAAAAGAGAAGGCATAAAAGAGACACCATAAAATGTATATCACCACATAATACCCCATCATAACTATCAATATTGACCCCCCATGATATTACAGATACGAGCACACTCGTATAGACATTGGGCACAATTGAGAATGCATCTTGAGTAATAAGTGGGTAAGTGCAAGGAACTAGAGGGACATCGGGATCTATCGATAATGCATCCAAGAGGTACAATATATGAAAAATTTAGTGGCTTTATAATTTCTAAAAATACCATCAATGTGTAAAACACAAAAAAATAATCACTTTTGAATACGATGACACTCAAATCCAAGCTACTGATCAAAAGTTATACTTTGTTTGAAAATCTATTGGCATGAAAATTTTGGTGGCAATAGTGGTGGAAATGTTTTGATCAACTTCTTCAAAGTAAATTTTATGTATCAACTCTTAAAAGAAAAACCTAAGCCTCTCTTGAGCAAAAGTAAAGCATTTTTGGGTTGGTAGTGACCATGGGCTTAATTTTCATATGACCAAAGGCTAAGGGCTAAGTTAAATGACAAAAAATCAATGTCACAAAACTACGTCATGTTTACAGCCAGTCCTAGGGTTTTGGTAGTCTCTAAATCTAATGAAACTATCCATTTTTCATCTATAGATACCAGCTATAAAGATCTACATGATTTTCAATAAACTCCACCAAACCCTTGAAAAAGAAATAAAAAAATAGTAGGAATACAATGAATAGATCTCACCAAGATTCAAATAACAAGTTAGAATGGCTCTGATACCATATCAGATGGTGCCAAGATTAATTGAATAGTGAAGCTCACATGGTGAACCTATATGGAGAGCCTATATAAAATCTTAACATCCTCAAGAGAAAGAAACTTGTCACACCAAATAGAAGTTGTAGAAAGAATATTTTCATTAGCCATAAAATCAATAGGAAAGGTACATTTATGGGTGAAAGTTTGGCAAGTCTCAAAAACCTCATGCATGTGGGATAGACTTTTATTAATGACTTAGAATAACCTAAGCAAGCTAAAATAAACCATTTAGACAAAACCTAATGGGATAAAAGTCTACATTAACATGTACGACCTCTTTTCACAGCAAAAATAAATTGAAATTATCTTTTGGTTCTTCACTTCATTCTAATAATACCATATGGTTGTATAGCCAATGACTGCAAGAAAACAAATAAAAATATGATCTTTAAAATTCTTAAACCTATCTCCTGATGTAAATCATACAACTCCTCTTTGGGAAGCAAGAACAAATAAAACAATCTAATTTATTTTCTTGTTTTAAATTACAAACTTCTTCTGTGTCGTTTGATTTTCTTATGGCTCCTTGTGGTGAGAAAAAAAATAAGTAAACAAATTTGAAAACCTTTCCTCCTTCAATGGATGCACGATTTTAGCTTGGAGACAAAAACAAATAAAATCTACCTCTTCCCTCTTATTTCCCTACTTCATTTTAATTTTACAAATATCATTCAGAGTTTTTGCACAATTCAAAGGAAGAAATAATGGTATTTACATGCAAAGTGAAGAATAAGCTTTTTATTGGTAATGACATTTACATGGAGTGGGGAGAACAAATTATAAATTTCAAGGTTAGGGGAAATGCAAAGCTCATGTGCACGATAGTGGAAAAGAAATTTTTTATTTACACGATCGAAGAAGTGATAAAAGAAATTTGCATGACTTGGGGAATGCCAAAATGAATTTGTATGACTCGGGGAGGTATCCGAGTAAATTGCACAATAACGAGACTTCAAAAAGCAAATTACAATTGCAATGTGTACAAAATTAAAAATGTAAATTACACAACTTGAAAAAGTATCGAGAAACTTTTACACAACTTGGGGAAAAGCAAAAAACATTTGCACAAATTGAAAAGGTTTAAAGAACTTGTAAAAATTGTGGGAAAACCAACAACTTTTTACATGGGGAAGCTCAAAAGTGCTTTTGCACAGTTCGGGATATAAAATGTTTTTCCTATGATTTTTAAAATTAATTAATATATTAAAAATTTTAATTATTTAAAATTTGTAAATTTTAATCTCAAACCAAAAATTAACCCAAAAAAGTTAAATTTTCAAAAAAAAATAAATCTCTAAAAATTGGGACAATGACACTCGATTTTCAACATTTTAAGTAACCTCCCCTGTAATGGAGGTTGATGGATTTGTTGAGATGAATTAATTTGTACCTATTTATTTATGATTGAAGAAATGACATTAGTCTACCCTGACCCTAATTTTACTTGTATCCCATGGGGAAAACATTTTCGGTCATTGGCCTTTGCCCAATACTATGAGTTACTAACTTCAGGCTCAAGGAAAATATTTCTAAAGTTTTCTAGAGAAAATTATCAAGATGTAGATGATCATATATTTTTTTCACAGTGTCTTACAACATCTTAGGAGTTATGCAGGAATATATTTATATGATAATTTTTGTTGAAACTCTAATTGGACCTACTACTAAATGGTTCTCACACCTAAAAGATGGATGCATTGTGAATTGAGACTCCTTGAAGAATAAGGTCATGAATAGATTCAAACCAACTATGCAAATGGGTGTATTATTCTCAAATTTCTTCTAAATCTAAAAGCAATAAGAATAATAGATGATAGAACTTGTTACACACTTCAACAAATTATTGAAACTTATTCATCAAGTTGATTAACCAAGTATCGACACTCAACTTTGTGTGTTCATTGGCTCTCTGCATCTAGATCAGATTCATTTTGATGAGTAAAAAAGTATAATAAATAGAAGCTACACAAAAATAATTTATTGACATTTAAGATGACATTATTATATTTATAATGTTGAATAAATAAGTTTCAAAATGTGCTACAACTATCGTAAATGGTGAAGAAGCAATGGGAGCTAATATAACGAAAATTCCTCAACATTAAAAACATAGTTTCATAAAGCAAATCCATAATCAAGAATGTCTAAAATTTAATGAATAAAAAGAGAAAGTGATTCCTATTATGTATGATTGTTTCAGTTTCACAATCATAAAATAAAATGAACAATTAGAAGATCAAGTGATTGATCAACAAATAAATAAAGAATTTGGCTTCCCCCTTGACAAAGAAGAGATGGTTCTACATGTTCCAAAAGATTTCTCAAGCCTCACATTCCTAAGAGAAAATGAATTATCTAGTAAAAAATTAATTGAATGCCAAATAGAAAAGGAAAATAATGTAGAATATGATATTTTACTTTATGAAGGAGAGGATAACATTGAACTAATTTTCTGTAAAGAATAAAATCTCTCTTGTATCAGAGTGGAAGACTCAACAGTCAAAAGGGAAAATTTTAATGGCACTTCAATTTCATGTTCTACTTTAGAATATTTCTCTAAAGGATTTGAAACCACTGCAATTAAGCCTATGCAGATTTTAGATCATAACCATTCTAAGGTTGAAATCAATAAATATATGAAGACATAAAAAAATGAATGGTGTCTAATATTCATTACAAGTGAAATCAAATATGTCAAGGAAAAAGAAATTGATGAAGATGATGATTCATTAAATGATGAATTTTTCTCTTCCATGGGAAGATATTTGAAAAATAATAGCTACACTCAAATCATTCTAGTAGATATTACTATTATTTTTCTACCTCAGAAAGAAATATACAACACACTTCCCTCTAGTTCAGATCTTGTATCTATAAAAAATGCATTCAAAGCCACTCAAAAGACATTGAAGAAGTATAATACTACCAAAGAATGATCCCAAAAGACTAGATAACTTACAATAATTCCATTTCAAACCCTCGAGATATTGTTGATCTATTTGTTCATGAAGATCTCAATATGTAATAACCTATCTAATATTCCATCCTCTCCATGTAGTGGTCCTTTCTCTTGCACATGTTTTTAGTCTTGTTCTCTAACTAGAAACTATCAATAGGCAATCATATGATTTGCATAATAAGGTTGAGACAATCATTGCTTTAGAGTGGATGAAAATATCACATTTTCAAGAGATGTATGAGCATTGTTTGGTGATTTACTGCCAGATCTATGTTTCCTCCAACCCCTAATTTGAGTTCAAATGAAGTATACATATTCATTCCTATGAAAAAGTTATATAGTGCAAGTATTTTTCAATTATTTTAATGACTTGCAGTTAAGGGCTTGGAAACATTTCAACGAAGTGGGTCTCCAAGGTAGATTTTTGACAGAGCATTTAAAAGATAGAATTTGTAGTCATGCAAATGGTGATATGAATGTTTGTTCCTCAGATGTCGGAATTGACAATAAAATATTTTATTAAGACTCTTCAAGTGAACAAGCACATATACAAATTTTTTAGAACAAGTGATTTGATCCAGTAGTATGTGTTCATTTATCATACAATTGATATAGGTGAATTGGTTGTCATTGGGTTAGATCAAGCTGTCCAAATGTGTGTTACACATTATTTTTGAGAATTCACAAAAAGTGAAGGCACTAGTAACTAAATATTATGGAGTTATCCAACATTCCATTAAGGAATGCGATCCCATAGTTAGAACTACTTTTTATCATAAAATTTTACATTTTATGACAACACCCTCAATTACATTCCTACAGGAAATTAGAGGTTGTTTCAAAGATAAGGATAGTAAATTTGATTTTTACAAAATGGACACACAACTTCATAGTCCATTATACAAGGCTTGGTTCATGTGTAGAGGATCATGGGCTCAAGAAAGAACAAATTGTGCAGTATTAAGAGAAACAAAAAAGGAAGCGATGATCATGATAAAAAATTTATGCAACAAGATTTCTTTGGTTTCAGCATGGATGAAATTATGGAGACAAAAAAAATTGGGTAAAGAAGGAAGGAACATAGAAGGAAGAATAAAAAGAGTGTTTTATTAGAAAAGGTCCAATGGATTGATGACAATCATGTAGACAATGTGTATTGTGACTCTGAACCTATTTTATCATCATTTGACATGAAAAAAAATTAACAGCAAGAATAATTATTGTAAAATTGGATTCTAGAAAGGAAAAGAAGGAGGTTTCTACCTTCGTTGTAGAGTTTGAGTGTCATAGTGATTTAGATGTTGAGACCTTCAAGAACATATGATAAAGGAGCCTTCTTTACCAAAACTTATCAAGGATAAGAAACACTATCAACTAACTATTGAGTTATATAAAGCTATTGACAATTTATTGAGATATTGGGAAGATTTATAAATCTTAAAGCATAACTAAAAATTGGGTCACAATCATTTTTCTCATAAAACACAGGATGAAATTCATTTGTTTGATGCACATGTTGCATACAATACTATAGGCCCTAAAAAGGGATATGACTGAGCATGATACATCATTCAATAGAATCCATATAGCCTTGGTGCATATAAGTGATATTATAAAGTGCTTTCTTAATTGGAGAGTCATGTTGGGGAAGTAGGGGAAGTTTACGCTTGTAATACAAACCAAGTACCCAGACTATGTACCACCAATGGTGATATGTAGACACCAATTTTCTATGATTAATAAATCACATAGAGATCTTTAAAGTTATAAATATTTGAGACTCTCTTGTATATGTTTTCATATGGTTGAAAAAGAATCAAACAAGAGGAGGAAATATAATATATAAGAATTAAGTACAATAATAGAAATAAAGTTTCAGATAATGGTTTTCTTTCCAAGACCTCCACGTGCTGAGTTAAAATTTGGTCTTAAAATATTCATTAGTGACCTTATAGGCCTCATTTTACATTTTAAGGGTTCTCAAAGTCTATTTTGTATATATTATAAGCTTGTAAAGGTATACCACCTTTTGTAACTCTCCAAATGAAGTTCAAATACTCCTCATGTGGATTTAAAAATATAACTCAAAAGTATTTTCTATTGAGTAAATGTGGCTTTGGTGAGTATGTGTTGCATAAAAAAAACTCTCCAAATGAATTCTAACCTCTCTATGCTCTCCACGTGGCATCTTGATGAAAAATAAGACGGTTTCAAGAGTTTAATTTGTGGTTGTGGGGTTGTATCAATGTGGTTTTTAGAGAATAATGCATGGTATTGAAAAGTATGATCTTGGTGAGAGTATTTTAAATTCAAAAGGATTTCAATAACTCCACTAACCTCTTTATGCATGATCACATGACATCCTTATCACACAAGGCAAGTGATTTCAAACATATTAATGCATGGTTCTAAGTTAAAACAACTTTAATCCATTTACTTTGTAAGAGGCAACCTTGGAAAACATATTTTACATGCAAAATCATTCATTAAAGTCCTCCAATCTAATATTTATTATCCAAGGTAATTCCAAGTGTTAAAATGTGGTATTGAAATTTTGAAAGGCAGTTTTGAGTGAATAACTCATGATATTAGCTTGTGAGGCATTTTAAAATCCATTTTACACAATGTGGATTTCACAACTCTATCTTACATGAAAAAAAAAAATTAAGAGTCCACCATGTCTTCCACATAGCTTTAAAATGGAGATAAGTCTATGTATAGTTTACAAATGTCCAAAACATGCTTGCCATAGTCCTTAAAGCCATGTCTTTTCTGACAATATGGTTTGCATCAAAATGGATTGGTTTGAATAATTGAATCAAAAACATTTATAGGCAACATGAGAAGTAGAAACTGTAAAACAATGGAAGTTGTTAAGGAGAAACTGTAGAATCTATAAGGTCTATTCAATAACTCGTCATCTTCCAAATAAAAAGGTAAAATCTTCTCTGTCACTTATCACTTCTTGCATGTGACTCTAAGACATATGAATGGAAAATGAATTCAGGATCAACTCGTTATATGGGAAAAAGAATTTATTTGATCGAATCTATTAGAAAGTAAAATTATGATATAACATATGTGAAAACCAATACTTTATCCATTCTCAGATATGACAAGGTCTAAATAATGGATGGGGTGATTCATGGTGTTTACCATGTGCCAGGGTAAGATTATATTCTACTATCAATATATCAAATCATCTAAACTAGGAATAAAGTATATCTTTGCAATGATCGATTTATAGTAAAGGATACCAAAAAAAATTTAAAGTTGTTGCCTCAAACTTTGTTGATATAACTTATAAATTATAAAATTTTACAAGTTATCATAAGGCCTCCCGAAAAATGTTACTTTGCTTTGATGGAGATCTAAATTTAAGTTATGATTAAGTTATCAAAAGTTTGAATATAATGAATTGGAAGCTGAAAGCACTTGAGGTTGGTGTTCATGATATCAAGCAAACATGCACCCATGCTCGAAGGAAAAGAAAATTGGCCTCTTATCTTCCATGATTTTGTTGTTAAATGCCTAAAAAAACATCCTTAGCCATTGCCTATAACTATTGAATTTTTGAATCACAAGTTCATTGATAAATTCAAAGGTAGAACTTCTTTTATGTTGCCCAAGATTCAGAAGACAAGGCAAAAAAAAAGAGAGATAGCTACACAAACATTTGCTCATGGGCCAGGGACATCATATTAAAGTGGAGGACAATGATCTTCAGAGAAAGGACAAACATTAAAACATAATTAAAGTTATAGAGGAATGATTCTAATAAAATATCATAAAGTTTCCCTCCCTGAAGTAACAGGTGAGCTAACTCCAGCTAGCACTGTTGAAGAGCCAGTGATAGTTCTTGGTGAAGAAGCTCAGACCAAATGTGAGTTTAAGATGATTGTTGTTCACAAAACTTCTTCACTAGCTTTGTTAACAAATTATGTAAGGGACTTTACTACCACATTTTTGGATGTTGAAACATCTAATTTAGATGTTATTCTCAATAAAAAGAGTCTTCTTTTCAATAACTACTCAAAATCACCTTTTATCTCTCTCACTTTCTATTTCTTCATTTTACTTTTTGTAATAACTTAAAATGAAATATTTACTTTTTTAAAGTTATTTGTGAAAAAATAACAGTGAAATAGAAATAAATTACCAAAAATGTGGTTATGAAGGTGGTTATTGGGTAGTTACAAGGTGTTTAAACTCTCTCAATCTATAAATACAGGTTATGGGCATTGTAAAGAGCCTTTTTGATAGTATGAAAACTTTTGGAAAGATGGAAGGAATGAGTTTATATGTACAACCCTACAAAGGTTCAAAATAGAAATAATTTACAGGAGTTTGTGTCATGAATTTCTTTGGATGAATGATGTGCATGAGTATGTCAATCTATTTTGATTTTTCCTCTTTCAATTTAATAAATACTATTTTTAGATAGTCAATGAAAACAAATATTTTAGTGTAGAAGTTCTGTTGAATCTACATTAAGAATTTTGATTATTGTAAAACCTTGGTGAGATTAAAAATATAATTATGTCTATTTTTATTGTGAAATACAAGGTTGTTACATATCTTTATTTTTAGTGATATCTAATACTTTTGGTGTATGTATCATATTCATATGTTTAGAATATGTCTTTCCTGTCTCATTTTCATGATAAGAGTTTCCTATATTAAATTCTCAACTCTTAGATTATTCTAGTGAGTTTCTGTGTTTAGCTACCTACAGTTATCATTTTTATTTCCTTGGATTATTATAATAAATTTTTATGTTTAACTAGATAGAATTATCCTTTTCTCCCTCCTTTTCCTTCTTTTCATTATTCTCCTTAATTTCTAATTTATGTCACCTTTCCATACTTTTTGGTTAAAAGTACAACCCCCATAGATTTTTTTTGTTGTAAATAACACATCCCTTTTGATATCAATAAAGATAGTTATACATGATAATAAGAGAGGGAATCTATCCACATGTTGTTGAATAGAAGTCTACATTTTTTCCCACTAACAAAATTTTCAGCTAACATAGTTTCAACAATTTATTCATATTATTCAAGGAGCTCAAAGGTCACTTCAGATTCAACTTGCAACTATTGACCGTGAGCTCAAAATTATTACAAATTTTGTGTGGTAGCCAAATCCTTTATGAGATAAATTAGTAGAGCCATGAATTTATTCTCCTTAGACATCACATGCACTCCCAAAATTTGGATGAACATCACTAGACAAGTGTCATCAATTAGTTTGTGTGCCTTGGCTAGTCAATCATGGAGGTCTACATTCTTCCCCCATAGCTGAAGGTTGTCTTGCTCTATCACTAGTGATTTATAAAAAATGGGCATCTAAAATGTAGCATATCCTTAAATTTGATTTGTTAAGATGACTAATGATACCTCCTAGCTTATCGATGAATGTGTAAGTGAATTTGTAACAGTTGTTAATGGCAGCTGATGTTAAATCTATGTGATAGGGATTGTGAATGTTGTTTGTCATAGAGGTACAGCTTAGGCATCCCATAACTAGTGACTACTAGTCTATAGTTTTTCATAAAATGCTTCTTTCTACACTCCTCCTTAGGCCAATCCTGATCCCACATATGTGCTTGACCATTGTTGGGTCTCATTGATTGTGTCATTCTTTACTTCAGTTGTTGATGCATAGTTTTCTCTTGTGCCTTGACTCATTCAAATTTTGTACTAATTTAATATTATACTTATTTTCCTACTCTTCTTTGTTGGATGGTGGACCCTGATCTTATTAGAATGCCCATTTCCTGATGGGGGAGTGTGTAGGGAGGCTTTCCCCCCCACTATGGTCACCATGGGGGTCCAAGTAAAAATTCATTGTAAAATATTATAATTTCATAATAAATATGGACTACTCACTATGAGGTCATAGATCTAATGGTAGAAATTATGTTGATGCATTTTTCCCTAATATGTAACCCTCCTTTAATATGAGGGCATTGTAATCATGACAGTGCACTATGTGTGAGTGAAGAGGACAATGCAATGGATGTATTCCAGGTTTATCCATCATTTATTAGACTGAATAATAGAAGAACAGATTATTTTTGTGTGGACGTAGCCCATATTGGCTGAACCATGTTAAATTTGTGTTTATTTTATATTGTGTTTTCTGTATTTTATTTCCATCTTTATTTCATTAATATTGATTTGCATTCTATATTCCTAACACTCTTTTTCTTTGGCATCTTTCTCTATGTATGATTTGAAATCTTTCTTGACTTACTCCTTCACTGCTTGTTTATATTTTTAACTTGTTTTGTAGCATCCTTCACTTCTTTATCTTCTATGGAATTCTTGGGTAGCTCTTCCTACTTGCACAGGTATTATTTATTCTTCTCTTCACCTTATTTTTCTTGTGCATCAACCTCAAATTTTTATACCTTCATATATTCTCCTTTTGTTTTTCCTCAATGTCTTTGGCTGCTTTCTCAACCTCTGATTTATTCTTTTGTGCCTCATGTGCATCTTTATTTTATTTCTCATTTTCATTTGTCGTCTTATTCCTTTTTATTTTTCTAATTTTTTAGCTTGCTCTTTTTTAGCCTAATCCTTGTCTACCTTAGCCTTGTCAGCTTCCTCTTTAGCCTACATAGCTTCATGCACTTATTTGTCTACAATTACATCTTGGGCCTTTGGTTGGTCTGGATATTGTTGTGTTACAATGTCAAATAATGTAAGTTTAGGACATTAAAATACTTAAGGTAAAAGATATGTGAAATATCATGTGCTAACAGATTATGAAGCAAAACTTGTGAATTCATTGATTGGTTATTTTGGTAAACCTTTCTCTAAGTGTATAACACCTTAGCATGCAAAAATGGAAATAGTTTGCAATAGGGATTGTGTAGTAGGCAAGGTAGGTGATGTAGGATGCATAAGGTTTAGATGTAACAAAAATATCAATAGTATAACCAACAACACCTATGGTAGGGTTTACATCACCAAAGTAAACCTTTATTGTACCACTTTAGTGTCATATGATTTAGTAATCAAAATGGATTGGATATAGACATATTAGAGTATGTATTTCATGTATTTCTCATGTTTTCTATTGTATTAGCTAGTTATTTTATCCTTTTGTAGTTTATCCTATGTGAGGATTTATCCCACATTGGCTAGTTAGGCCAATTTTGTATTTCACCTTTTGCCTATTTATGTAAGAGATTTTTTTTATACTAGCATATCATATTTTTGAATAATACTTACATTGCATTGTTTTGCAATCAATTGTTTTCAGCTTCATGTGTGATGTTCTTGGAGTAAACACTTCTAAATCTTGGGTTGGAATGCTTGTTCACCATTCATAACATGGTACCAGAGCTGTGAAGTATTTCTCCCATCCACATTATTGTTATTTCATAAATTTCCTTGTCGTTGCTTATTCCCTTGTCACAAATCCTCAAACTATTTTTTTTCCCTCTTACGGATCCAACACTTTCATTAAAGTTTTGAATAAAGTGTGGTTTTTATTCTTGAAGGGAAGGTAGAAAGGAAGCGTGGAAGAAAGGGAGAGAAGTGTTGATTTCCCTGGAGGAGAGCAATGCCTTTTTAAGACTTTTTCAAGATTTTGATTCTTCTTGATCTGACTTTTTAAAGATTTTGCTTCTTCTTGATTTGGTTTTTTGAATATTTTGCTTCTTCTTGATCCGAAGCATTGAAGAATTTGCTTCTTCTTATTAAAACTAGGCACTTCTCTCAAATCTGTGTATCTTGATCTCCTTAAGAGAGATGCCTTTTTAAAGATTCTTTGAGGCATTGGAGATCAATCCGAGGCATCTCAATACTCTAGTTATGCGTTGATCCACATTAAAGGCATCTCAATACTTCAACTAGGCATATTTTTTTTCCTCTTTGTTCAGATTTGTCTTTTTAAATATTAGAGTTGCAGATTTTATTATTTACGAAGTAGGAAGAGGAGACCAAGATCTGATCTAGGCATTTGTATCTAGCATGGAGAACTGTTTCAAAATTGGCATCAGTAGTTTGAAGAAGCAAGGCATTGGAAGAGGCAATTTTGTTTAAGCTTGGCATCATCTTTTTGTTTGGCATCATTTTCTATCTAAACTTGGTGTTTCTTTTCTGATCTAATGCTTTTTTAGATTTGCTGAGGTGTTGGATCTACTATTGGGTAAGAGAGGCATTGAAATTTTGAGCTTGCAATTAAAAGCCCAGATCTATGTGTTTTTTACTTCCTTCAAGTTGGGCCTTATTTTTTTAGTTTTGAGTCCTTTTATACTGTCTAAGGTGATTTTGATCTAAGATATGATCTAGACATTGACTAAGAGAAGACCTACATTTTAGACCCACATTTTTTCCTTTGGCATCATCTATCTACTAGCTGGGCATTGGAAAAAGACTATAGGCATCTTAAGTGTGCTTACTAGGCATTGAAAAGAGCAATAGATCTTGTTTTTGACCTTAGCATTGGAATTATCAATTTGGCACTTTTTTGGCTAGGCATTGGAGTTTTTCAACTGCGACATCCTTTTTCCAGCTTTGGTGCTTGTACATGAGACCAAGATCTAAGGCATTATGGTTTCTTTTGAGGTATTTTTTTTACCTTTTTTAGATCGGATTATGTGTTACTACCTACATTATTTGAAGGAATTTTGAAAGAAACATGGATATGTGGTAAGGCATCATCATTTTTTATCTACAACACTGAAATGAGGTGTCTTGTTTTGATGTTGTAAGGTGGTAAGTGGTTTTTGGCACCATATTTTCTCATTGGTTATCACCCTTCTTGGGATAATGTGTAGTTATTAGGAGGAATAAGTGGTGGATATCTAAGATTGGAAGCACCTCTCTTAGCTAAATTCACTTCAATTTCTTTCTATTCTCTTAAAAAAAACATAGCTGGTAATTCATTTTTTTATAATCTAATTTTTTGCCTCAAGAGGAAGCAAACTTCACTTACACACATACTAAGGCAAACAAAAAGATTTTTTTTCACATTGGTTGGAATTTATGAGTCTATGGTTTAATTCTGGTTCCAATCAGTAGTTGGACGATTATATTTTTTCTAATTTGGTAACAAATTTTAGTTTGTAGTGTTTATTTTAATGTTTTGACCCATTTTATAGGAAATCGTAACATTAATAAATTTTGAACCATAACTCAAATTTGAGTTTTGATTTTAATTTTCAATCCATTCATGTCATTGATTTATAAAAATATACTACTTTTATAAAGTGCCAAATTAGGGGGGGATCCTTTATACAATATTTTGGGGGGTTGTCTCGGTGCTAATTTTATGCACCCTTGCATTATTTATGTTCTTTAGTGACTAATTATCATGGATTATACTTCTAATGTTGATTATTGTGAGCCTTGAATACACATAATTACCATACATAGAGAGCTCAAATGGAAACACTCATATTTAGTGCAAAGAATTATGGTCCCTAATTAATGAAACACAACCACAATTTACATATGAATTTTAAAAATTTCAACACCAATGTATGTTTGAAGAGTGTATGGGCTTGATTGGGGGTTATGTGAGTGACAGTATTCTGTTTCATTTTGATGGGTGTGATTCTCCATTCAAAATGTGGACTAAGTTAAAGGGTTTGTTTGGAAAAGTAGATCACTTGTGAGCCATGCAGCTTGAAGTGGAGCTTACCTCACTAAAACTAGATGCTTTGCCTCCATAGTAGACTACCTTACTAAGTTTAATAATTTTTTGACTTAGTTAAAGGGGAATGGATGAGATAAAAATGATGAATAGTGTGTGTACTTGATCTTGTCTAATTTGAGTGGCCCATTCCAAATATTTGCTTCTACCTTTTTTTCTAGTATGGATGTCTTAGGTTTCACATTCAAAATGTCAAATCTAGAGTATTTTTGTGAGATACTTACTAGGGAGGAATCCAAATTTTCTCACTTTGAGTCTTCCACATCTCAAAAAGCATTAGTTAGATCACATCCTAAGACTAAGGGAAAAATTAAGAGTAATAATTATAACACTCCTCCTCTACCTCAAAATGCACCTAAGCCCAATACTAACACATCTAAACCCAAACCATCTTCGAAATCTAATAATAATTCCAACCTATCTTGATTTGATTGTGGGGGGATTGGTCACGAAGAGTCAAGGTGTTTCAAAAGAATGCAATCCCTATAGAATACCATTGGGTAACACAAGGTTTGTATCTCCACTCAGTATCCATCTCATGAGCATGGGAAAGAACTTAATGTTGTCAGGAGATGACAGTTACCTATTAAATAGTTGGGTTCTAGATTCTAGTGCTTCACACCATATGACTTATTCCAAGGAGTCATTTGTATCTCTTGGTCTGAGTTCTACTTCTAAAATTGAGGTTGGATATTCTTCCTTCATTTTTTTAAGGGGAAGGATGGCATACATCTAGATGGTGGCCGCATCAATGATGCATTATATGTTCCATACATCACCACCAATCTACTTTTAGTGTATCAAATTTTCCATTTTGGTCAGGGTATCGAAGGT
This sequence comes from Torreya grandis, assembly GCA_037957365.1. Classification (NCBI taxonomy): domain Eukaryota; kingdom Viridiplantae; phylum Streptophyta; class Pinopsida; order Cupressales; family Taxaceae; genus Torreya; species Torreya grandis. The sequence continues at coordinate 16,440 of JARHVA010004788.1, forward strand.
GTTGAAGTTCAAGCTTTGTTAGAGCCACACACACTTATTACACAGAGTGTTGTTGATCATAGTTCTTGAATCTATTATTTTGATGGTTTTGATGATATTCCTCCTTTAGGGATGTGTTTAGTTTCTCAAGTAGATTTTGAGAGTCAAATTTGGAATAAGAGACTTAGACAACTAAACTATAAATATTTGAAGGAGTTGAGCACTCATAGTATGGTAGAGGGTCTTCCTATAATTTCATGTCTTAATGGAGTTTTCCTTGGTTTTGCATTGGGGAAACAACACCAGGATCTATTTCTTGAAGGTATGTCCATAAGAGCTTCTTCACCACTTGAGCTTGTACATAGTGATTTAAAGGTATTTCCTACTCCTTTCAATAGAGCTAAGTATGCACTTACCTTCTCTAATAATTTCTTGAGGTGTACTTGGTTTTATTCTTCAATTACAAGAGTGATGTCTTTGCTCAATTCAAAGTCTTTAAGTCTTTTATCGAGAAAAAATCTTCAAATTACATCAAGAATCTTCATATAGATAATGGGGGAGAGTACTTTAGAAGAGAGTTCTCTGATTTTTAGTGGCCCATGGTATTGTTCACCAACATTCTATTGCACATACACCACAACAAAATGGCTTAGCAGAAAGGAAGAACCAAAATATGAATAAGATGGCTAACTGCATGAATCATTCATAAGATTTACCTCCTATCTATTGAATAGTTGCAATTAATTATGTGAATTACATTCAAAACCACCACATTGAGCACTTGAGCATATGACTTCAGAGAAGGCTTGGTCTGCAACCAAGCCTGATGTCTCATGTTTTTGAGTCATTGGGAGCCTTTCTTAGGCATTTGTACCAAATAAGAAAAGGATATCATTAGATAAGAAGAACAAACCTTTGATTTTTGTAGGGAATTGTAATGACATGATAAATTCTCTGCTTTTAGATCCTGATACTCATGATGTTCATTTTTGAACTCATGTACAATTTCATGAGCACTTCAGATCTCATGACTCTTCATATTCTTCATTACCTTATTCTTCTTCTTTTAATGATTCACCTCCTCTTAAGGATTCATTATTTGAAGAGCCAGTTTAGGAGATTCCTGAGATGGCTATAGCAGATGAGGATCCTATTCACATTGATGTTGTCGCTATGCCTGGGTGGGCATGCACTACAATTTTTGAGGCAAAACCTTTCATACAGTATCTTCCACCTACTCAACATCATCATGCACATTCTATGGGTACTAGACTTTTATGCCAGACATTATCTAGGGATCCATAGTCCTTTTCATAGGCTCATGGGATAAATGATTGGATTGATGTGATGACATATGAGTATTCTTCTAAAGAATCACACTTAGAATTTGGTCACTCTTCCTAAAGGAAGAAATTTGGTTAGGTGCAAGTGGTTTTACCACACCAAGCATGCAGTTGATGGGTCAATTGATAAGTATAAGGCACATATTATTACAAAGGGATTATTGTTGATCAAATATATTGACTATTTTGAGACTTTTGTGCCCATTTCTAAGATGGACTCTATTCACCTTGTACTTTGTCTTACTACATCACAGGGTTGTCCATTATATCAGATGGACATTAAGAGTGATTTCTTATATAGAGACTTGCATGAGGAAATCTATATGGATCAACTTGATGGGTTTGTTAACCATTCTTCTCTTATTTTTTCACTTAGGAGGTCTCTTTATAGTCTCAAATAGGCCCCTAGGTCTTGGTATGATAAGATGGATTCATTTCTTCTCTCCACTAGCTTTGTTCATTTCCACTATAATCCCATAGTGTATATTCAACATATTAGGGAGGACATTGTTATTTTGGTCTTGTATGTTGATGATTTGATTTTCATATGAAGCTCCTCATCTCAAATTTAGACTATTTTTTAGACACTTTCAACACAGTTTGACATGATAGATCTTGGTGTTTTGCATTTCTTCCTTGGTTTATAGATTTCACAATAAGTTACAGGGATTTATTTCAGTCAATAGAAGTATACCCTTGATATTATTTAGTGTTTTAGCATGGTTGATTGTAAGCCAAGTCCTCCTTTTTAGTCTAGAGTAACTCTCACTCCCACTTGTATTACTCCACTTTATGATCCTACATTGTATCAACAGATGGCTGGGAGTTTTATGTATTTGACCCATACTCGCCTCAACATTTCATTTGTAATTAGGCTTGTATCTAGGTTTTTACATGACCCTCATGACAGTTATTGGTAGGATACCAAGGGGATTCTATTATATTTTCAAGGCACTATTCATTTTATATTACGCTACACCAAGGGTTCTACTTAGTTAGTTGGATATACTAATTCAGATTGAGCAGGTTCTCTTGATGATAGGCATTCCACTTATGGATACATATCTTGTCTTGGTTCTTCACCTATTGCTTGGTTGTGCAAGAATTAATAGGCTATTACACTTTCATCTATAGAGGTTGAGTACATGGCAACAATTATAATGAGTCAGTAGATTATTTGGCTTCATCAATTGTTGATAGAGTTTGGCTTCACACAGGATTAACCCACTTTACTCTGGTATGATAACCAGAGTGCAATTCACATATCTAACAATAGATGAGCATTATTAGACCAAGCACATTAAGGTAAATATGCACTTAATTCATCAACACATTTAGGATGGTATTCTTATCTTGGAGCACATTCCGACTCAGCAATAAGTTGAAAACATATTCATGAAGCCTTTTGCATCACCTCAGTTCCTTGAGTTACATGGCATGCTTGGGGTTTTAGATTTTTTTCTTGGGGGTTGTTCATGAGGACATATTCTTTCTTCATTTCATGGATACATATTGTACATGAGTACCTTATCAGGCCTAGTTTTCAAGACTCATCTATGGATATGCCACTATTTCTTTTTTGGATTTTGTTAGCCCATAGCTTCACTTGGGAGGGAGGGGGTGTTAGAGTATGTATTTATCACATTTTCTAGTGTATTAGCTAGCTATTTAATCTTTTTGTGAGCTTGTCCAATGTGAAGATTTATCCCACATTGATTAGTTTGGCTAGTTCTATGTTTTGCCTTGCCTATTTATGTAAGAGATTTTCCTTGTACTAGCATATCATATTTTTGAATAACATTTGCATTAGATTATTTTGAAATCCATTATCTCTAGCTTCATGTGTGATGTTCTTGGAGTTATCAATTCTGAATCTTGGGTTGGAATGCTTGTTCGCCATTCCTAACAAGACCTATAAGACAAGGATGAATTGAATTAAAAAGCATTTAAAATTATTGGATGACGTTGGCCAGATCATAAAAATCCTTGGGATTGGAAGACCCATATCTTTGAGTTTTATGCAGCTAAAGTGACCATTGAGAAACATTTGTCAAATTTATGTTGTTAGCATTTTATAGGATGATGATGGACCAACTTTGAGATATTTTATAATATTGTAGGAATCACTAATGTGTTTCCCCAAGAGTTTCCAGGATTACCGCCTAAGAGATCTAAATTTATTTCTCTGTAGAGTTAGGCCTCTTTCAAAAACTCCATAAGTATAACAAACCTTGAACTATGTATATTGAGAGTGCACTTGCAAGAGATAATTGATAAGGGATTAGTGAGACCCAATATGTCCCCATAGGGATCACCAATCATATTTGTGAAGAAGAAGGATGGATATCTTAGACTATGCATTGATTATAGGCAATTGAACAAAATGACCATTAAAAATAGATATCCCTTTCCAAGGATCAATGATTTCTTCAATCAAATGAAGGAGCTTGAATATTATCCCAAATATATTTGTGGTCAGGATATCACCAACTAAGGATCAAGGAAGAGGATATAAAGAAGATAAAATTTTACATTCGATATGGTCACTATGAGTTTGTAGTGTTGTTATTTGGCCTCACAAATGCATCAATGGTGTTCAAGAGTATCATGAACATTTTTTTCCAAAGTACTTAGATAATTTTGTGATTATATTCTTTCATGATATTTTGATATCTTTTCAAATTAACAAAGAGCATGAGATGCAGTTAAGATAGGTTTTGCAGTGTTTAAGGAAAAACTAGCTCTATGGAAAACTGACTAAATGCACATTCTTCCAAGAATAAGTGTTATACTTAGGTCATGCCATCTCTAGGAGAAGTATACTTAGGTCATGCCTATGTGTGACACTAACACTTGTAATTGATGAGCTTATTGACATTGAGGGGTGTCATGATCTATATTATGTATTGTTACTACATATTCCTATTTAGATATACTTATATCACATGCTTCATTGATACACTTATCTAGGCATGACACTTATATACCCTGCATTATGTATGTTACATACACACGTTGATTGATACATACATTACTATGATAACACATTATCCACATTATCAAATGATATTACATGATGTTATCTTTACACATGACATGATACACTTAATTTTTCCTTTGAGATGAGTGACTAACATGATATGTACCGCATCTCAAAAGGGGGGCATTATATTGGGATTCTATTAAAGACATAAGACTCCATGAGAAGAAAACCATAGAAGAGCATAATTTTCATAGATTTCAGAGATTCAGAGATCAAATTAGATAGATACATGATGGCTATTGGCACATTAATATAGATTACATGGAAATATGTGATGTGCATATGCATTCAGTTTGCATACACTTGAGCACATATTCATGCATAATTGGGTGTATATTCATCGCCATATGCACAAAAATTTACAGGAACACGATTTTATATTTTCACGTTCATATACATTTAAGATACATATTCTTAAATTTAGCATATAGATTCATATCACTTTGTATGATTAGGTAAAGATTCATGGGACATGATACCAGTTCATTAGGTATAGATGCAATAGTCTATATCATTTGAAACATACATATGGCCTCTCATGTGCCCCATGTAAAGATTTCCTTCAGATCACATCCATGTAGCATTCCAAGTGGCACTCGACATACTTACACAACATCACACCATCTCTCAGAATAACACACACTACAATTTCAACTGCCACATCAAAAGGAACTCTAATTGTTAATTAGGAAGAAGATGAATTGTTCTTGTAATATTTCTTCTTTGTAACCATTTTCATTATAATTAATTTATTGTAATGATATATTTAAAGGCATCTGATAAAAAGAGGATGCCATTTTCCCCTTTTCTAGTTGGTTGTGTCCACAACATCTTACATACTTTCATGCTTCAAGTATCTTATATTATTAGTCAACCATCTCTCTGACATGTCAACATGCTCTATGTATCTAACATTTGAATGGTCATCTTCCAATCTAGATAAATTAGTTAGGATGTGCCATCCACCTTATTGATCATAAGAACTCTCTCTCCTTGTATTTATGGTCACTCATATCCTAGACAAGTAATTAAGGATTTATTCCCACTTTGATCATTGGATCCTACTATCTTAGTCTTTCTATACATTTAACAAATATACAAATTTCCCCAATTCTTTCATTTGAAAATAAGTGGCACCAATTATACAATCTCATGATTTGATTGTGTAATTATTGGTTCCCATATTTTAATTAGATTCCATTACATGTTCTACAATCTATAAATCTATTTGAACAAATCCATCTAGTTTAAATAGTTGTAGCATTGTCCTTTGCATAAGCTCCTAGGATCAGTGAAAAACATAACACTTTCTCACAGGAGTCATCAATGTTTAATACACACATCCTAGAATTTCAAAAAGAGTTTAAATTACATCGAGATGAGAGTCATAATAATATATATTTAAGTTTCGTAAGCAACACATTTTGTGGACAAAATGTGCTAGATTTACATGAATCAAAATTATAAAATTCATCATGTGTTTTAATAAAACTATCTAGATCACTACTTGTGTAAGCTTGTGCGAGGGCAGTAGCTTTATGTTATGCAGAATGACTTGAAATCTAATGAGAACTAGTAAAATATTATGTCAAATATTATGATTTTTTAGAACATGTTGGTCTGTATGTATCACCAATTTAAAATAGTTTGTATGTGATTGCATTATTTTGAACTTGACACCTTTTTCTAATATGTTTGCTTTTGAAACTTTTGCATTTTTTTATGAATTGACAAAATAGAAATATTTTACATAGGTGCAACAAATATAGATGTGATTTTTTCTTGAATAGGTGTATCAATGAATAATGGTGGTGGATGGGACCAACTAGTTGGACCATATAGTTAGACTTGTGTATCATATTCATCATTCTTTCAAAAATATAAACGAGCATTAGTAGTATGAACCTATTCTTATGGTAGAAGGGAGGGAGATCCTTATATGCACCCAAATATTATAGGAGAGCTTTGTCATTATAAAATTCATCCAATTTTAGAAGCTCTGGTGAAGTTGTATCATCTATCATGTCTAGGTATATATCAATTTTAATGTCGATATATGATGGGCCTCTTGTGCTAGCTCAGGTTGTGCTTTGAGGAAATGCATATAAATAGTAAATGGTGTGGATGATTCCTTCTTTGGTTGATCTGACTCTTCGTAATAACTTAATCATTTTCATACTTTTGGTTGAGCTAATTTAATAGGATCAACAATACCTTGAACATGTGTTCCCAAATACATATTGATTGTAGTTGGTTGATGATGTTATTAGAGGAGTAGATAAAATTGGTGGTTCACATGAATTAAATTGTTGTGCATTTAGTTTCATATGAGGAATATAATTATCTTCAGGTTGCATCATCACATAATACTTGAATGGTTATTTATTCAATGGGCATGTATAAACTTATCCTTAATAAATGAAATTTACACTACGTGAAGAGTAAATGATACGACATATGTTTCATGAATCTATGGTCTTCCCAGTAGTATTTTATAATTTATATCATTCGACATAACTTGGAAAACTATATCTGTTGTTCTAGGACCCACAGTATAGACAATATAATTTGTCCTAATAATTTCCTTGGGATATTATCAAATCTTTGAATGTTCATACCATAATGAATGAGATCATTAGATTTTATACCCAATAATTTTAGGAAAGATATGTTGCAAATATTTAATTCCGATCCATTATCAACCAAAACCCTTTTGACTACTTTATTTTGAATCCGCACTTGGGTATATAATGGAAAGTGTACATCTATTATATGCTTGAGAGGTAGATATTATTTTCCAAAGGAGATATTTTCTTCTGTTCATATTAATGTATTAAAAATAGAAGAGATGTGAGGAGGTTCCACATCATTTTGTAGCATTGTTTCTTTTAATGCCACATAAAGGAGATCTTTATAGATAGGCATTCTATAGAGTAAATCTAAAAAAGAAATCTCGACATGGGTATGTTGTAATTGATCCAAAATAGCATACCCTTTGGTTATCTTTGTGGGAGGTGAAGGGGGTTAAGGAAAGTTTGGTATAATGAAGGTATTATTCGTCCCCTTCGTGTAGTTACAACCATACATAAATTTTACATATTATAACAAGACATTAAAAATCAAGAGATCATTCGTTAAGTATTTGATTTTTATTGGATTTGATTCACTTTAATACATGATTGTTAATAATGTTTCTTATTTAGGGATATTGAAGATGCTTGAAACAAAAAGAAAAGCTCATCTAATATAATTCATTGTTTGTAAAATAAAATTATATTCATAATGTTTTATTTCATCAATTTTATAAAAACTCTTGTAAAGAAAAATATCATACTAACACTTTTTTATAATACTTTTTTGTTTGAATTCTTTATTTCGCTATGTGTAGATATTTAATCACTTATATTATTGTGTTTATCTAATTTGTGAGTGATGATCCTAAGAAGATATGATGCCTCTATTAATGTATGTTGCTTTTGAAATATTTTAAAATTGTTCTCAATAACAATTCAATAAGAGTGCAGTCTCTAGATATTTAAGTTATTTGAGAATGAATAATGAAACCTTCTATTCATTTTTTTCTACACATCATAGATCCATCATATGGTAGCTTAATACACATCATAACCTATTATGAGGGGTTCAACATAAGTTTTATAAATATATTTATTTAATATTTCTTATATCAAGTATATGTAAATGGTTTATGTTGAATATGCAATTTATTTATAAAATATGTGAAATTTTCAGATTAAATCTTAAAATAAATCCATAAAAATTGTCATATATCAATTTTTATTAATATTGCTTAATATTTTATATATAAAAATTAAGATAGAATGAAGAGTTCTTTTGATTTATAAAACTTTAATTTAACAAAAACAAAAAAAAATTATACTTCCGACATAACTTTACATATTTAAAAACATATTAGTTATAATACACTTGAATGTACTAATAAAAGAATATACAATTAAAATTATAATTTGAGGGATGATTTTAATCCCAAAATTAATAGTATCCTTGAATGTCTTAATAAAAGGATATATAATTAATTTTATAATTTTTAGATGATTTTAATCTCAAAATTAATAGTATCCTTGAATGTCTTAATAAGAGAATATATAATTTTATAGTTTTGGGATGGTTTTAATCTTAAAATTAAATATTAAAAATATAAATAAAATTTCCAACTTTATACATTTAGGGCAACACTAATCATCATACCTTGACTATTTTAATAAGAGAAGATGTAATTAATTTTATAGTTTTGGGTGATTTTAATTCCAAAATTAATTATTAAAAATAAAAATAAAATTATAAATTTAAATTTAAAGACAAAATTATATATATAAACTAATGCAATGTGTATCATGTTAATGAGTCAAAGGTATAATGGTTAGGCAAAATGGAGTGGGTGTTTCCCCTTTTAGAATTGTTCAATGTGAATTTTGACATGATGGTTAGGGAAATCCGGGGCATTTGGATCAAGATGTGTTATTCGAGATTGTGTGAGGTCACTCATTTGAGCTGTATCAAAGAAGCTAGTTGATGGCACGAACAATAAGGCAAAGGTGCACAATGTAGTCTTAGGTTTGGACATAATGACACATTGTGGGATTGAGAAAGTCATTATTGAAGGCAAATCCAAGGCGATTATCCAAGCTCTAAGAAATAGAAAACCCAAATCTTAGAAATTCAACAATATTTTAAATCGCATATGGGGATTGTAGGATAATTTTAGTTTCTAGGAGGTGTCTCGTTGTTACCATGAAATGAACTCAATGGTAGATAAGTTGGCCAATGAAGGAGTCAACTAGATCAAAGAAATTATTATTAATAATGATTGGAGTAGTTGGAGCTTTGAAAGGACCTTGTCTTAATGAGGGGACTTGGGGAGGCATATCTCTTCATGATGAGAAAGTTGCCTTTCATTGGCTTCGAATGGGCTTTGGAGGATTCACTTCATACATGCGGCTTTCTCAATCCATTCCAACACACGGGGCATCTCTATACTGAAGTTTGGCACAGCCATTCGCGCATTTATTATAGGCTTTCTTTCTCCCCATCGTCTATGCTATTGTCTAGTCTGGCCGTTGGTAACTTTAAATGCCATGGATTGTATGCTCCAAGTGATGCTTAGTGAACCATTGTTGCATGTTTAAGCTTCAAGGAAGGAAATGGCCTTTAACGAGTGAGTGACAAATTCACAATCAAAATGAATTTTCATAGTTCAATTCGGAAGCATTTTGTAGGTTATTAAGGAAGTAATTGGTTAAGTTCCTTTGGATACCAATTGTAGGGTGAAAGTCGATTCCCTGGTGGCATCGACTTTCAGTGGGAACCTCCTCTTTGTCTCGAAAGACAAACAACAAACTATGGTGGTGGCAAGAATAATTATTCGACTTGGATGTTAAGTTGGTATAGCAAAAGTTGTGGAGAGTTTTGATTAGGGTGGCTAGCATCAACTCCCATTCTCTACTCAAAATGAAATAGGGTTAATACCCCTACAGACTTTCCACGAGCTAGAGGTAAAGTTTTTTTAAATGATGGAGCATTTAGATTTCTTGCAAACTTGCCTGAAGAACCCTGGCTCGGAGGGGAACTTTCTTCTGAAACTGGACTTGGGTGACATGCGAGCATCTATGACGTCGGTGGTGGTGGCCCTTAGTTGGAGAAACTCCTTCAAGTTGGTGGCTACAATCAAATCCTCTTGAGGATATTTGGGGGCTCACTCTAGCAGCCACATGCATCTCCTCTAAGAAAGGGTGTGAGCTAAATTGCACATTGGTAGGGAGTTACAACCCACATGCAGGCTTGCCTAGATGGCATGAAATCAGTGTAAGGCATTGGTGAGCGGGGCGGGGAGGGAGGGCGGCAGGGGGCGGAGGGTGTTTGATGAAGACACAATTGGGCAGGCTGAGGCTTCGACGGAGGAAGGTGACCACCCCTCATGCTAGTGGATCCGGGTGTGTTCCAAATGATGATGAAGTGATGCAGGAGCATCCTCATGCTAGGAATATATTTATATCTTGCTTGGAAGGCCTTGGCAATTTGACAGGAAGGCCATGCATGATGGAAGGTAGAATACATATATGTTTGAAAAGGATAGGATCAAGCATACACTCACACCATTGAAATAAGAGGTTGTTGCTATTGTAGGACATAATTCTAAAGTATTGATAATGAGCGGTAAAGAGTTTCTACATCAAATGAAGAAAGAAAAGGTAAAATTTGTTGTGATTGGTAAGCCAAGGAGTGTAGTCACTAGTACTAAATTGATTGATTTGCCATTAGAGATTCAAGATATGTTAAATGAGTACATTGACATTGTGGTAGATGATATACATAACGAGTTACCACCATTGAGAAGCACTAGCCATCACATAGACTTGATTCCAGGAGCAAATCTTCCAAACAAGGTTGCCTACAGGTTGACACCAAAGTAAAATGAAGAGATCAAGCACCAAGTTCAAGAATTGTTAGATAAAGGATTGGTAAGAGAGAGTTTAAGTCCTTGTGCTGTCCCCACAGTGTTGAGTCCTAAGAAGGATGGGAGTTGGAGAATGTGTACAGATTCCATAGCAATCAACAAGATTACTATCAGGTATAGATTTCCATTGCCTAGAATTGATGACTTACTTGATTGTTTGAGTGGAGCTACATATTTCTCTAAGATAGACTTGAAAAGTGGTTACCATTAGATTAGGATAAGAGAAGGGGATGAATGGAAAACAACCTTCAAGACCAATGATGGACTCTATGAGTGGTTAGTTATGCCATTTGGACTAACCAATGCACCAAGCACCTTCATGAGGCTGATGAATGAAGTGCTGAAGGAGTTCATTAGTAAGTTTGTGATAGTGTATTTGGATGATATTTTGGTGTTTAGTCAAACTAAGGAAGATCATTTGAAACATTTGAGGATGGTATTGAGTAAGCTACATGAGGAGAAATTGCTAATCAATGTTAAAAAGTGCAGTTTCCTGAAGACAGAATTGATATATTTGGGGTTTGTGATTTTAAAAGAAGGATTGAAGATTGATAAGGAGAAGATTAAGGCTATACTTGAGTGGCCTACACCCAAGATCACATATGAGGTAAGAAGCTTTCACGGTTTGGCTAGCTTCTATAAGAAATTCATAAGAAATTTTAGTGGAATTGTTGCTCCAATGATAGATACAATCAAAGGTGATAAAAGAAGTTTTTGTTGGACTGAGGCTGCTGATAAGAGTTTCAGATTATTGAAAAAGAAGGTAACTGAAGAACCAATTCTAACCTTCCCTGATTTTAATAAGGTTTTTCAAGTAGAATGTGATGCTAGTGGAATTGCAATAGGCGTTGTTTTAAGCCAAGATGGGAAGCCTATAACATACTTTAGTGAAAAATTAAATGATGCTAAGAAGAAATACTCAGCCTATGATCAAGAATTCTATGCTCTTGTACAGGCTTTGAAGAAATGGAGGCACTATCTTTTGCCTAAAGAATTTGTTTTGTTCACTGACAATTATGATTTACAGTTCATTAGCAATCAGAATAAGTTGAGTCAAAAGCATGTTAAATGGGTTGAATTTTTACAAAGCTTCACATTCACTATTAAGCACAAGAAAGGACAATCTAACAAGGTTGCAGATGGTCTAAGCAAGAGAAATCTGATCATGCAGGAGTCTCAAGTAAGTATTTTGGGATTTGAAGAAGCTATATAAGGAAGATCCAGACTTCAAGGAACCATATGAAGTGTCAGGATGTGGAGCTAAAAGCTTCAATTGGTGCAAACAGGGAGGAGGTTGCTAAGTTCCAGGGAGACCGGCGTCGGCAGAGTGCAGTGCACAAGGCAACCGACGATGGCAGGATGGATAGGGAGGAAACCGACATCGGCAGGAGGTCGGCCGACGTCGGTCACCTCTATGCAGACAGGGACCGACGTCGGTTGCCTGTGGCAGTTCTAGAACTGCTTGTTCCATGGATAGTTCGTTGAACTGAGTGTTTGCATGCAAAGGCTATTTTTGGTCTTGAGTTGCATGTCTAATTATTGTAATTAGGATAGTCTAATTATTGTATGCATGAGATCTATATAATAGACTCATAGGCTATAGTGTAAACTTGTAACTAGAGAGTAAGAGAGCAATAAGCTCCTTCTGAGAGAAGAGAGCAATGGTGTGTTCCTCTTAGTGCCACAGTACCAAGGTGGGTACTAGATTGGAGAATCAACAGGGTTCTTCATATTCATATGATCTTAGTCAGCAGATGAGCATGGCTTCTTTTGGAGATCTACAATGGTGAGTAAGGTCTAGTGATTTATAGGTAGCAGCAGAGAGCAGGAGATCTACTTGGAGTACGGTTGTGTACTTGACGTACTGGCAACGTGTTACTGACTGGTTGGAGAGGTGAACATCAATTCTGTATTAGAGTTGATTGTTGGGACCGAGAGAGAGAGGGAAGAAGGTCTTGAGGTGTGGCAAACCTTTGAGGTGGAGGAAGAAGTGGCATCTTCCTTATTGTATATTCTTCTGAGTGATTATTAATACAATTGTGTATTGTCTCTCAATTCCTATGTTGTTTCATATTTCTAGTTACTTATTGATTCTGGTTAAATTATGTGTTTAGTTGCTAATACAAGAAGTAATCATATGTGCTCTATTGTTGGAGCAAGATCCTGACACGTGGTATCAGAGCATGTTTATTGTTCTAGGTTCCTGACAAGTGGTATCAGAGCTTTTGGTTGGGTTGACTAACAGGTGGTTTCAGATCTGGTAGTGTTTTTATTATAGTTCACTCGCAGGGGTTTCAGATTGAGTGGGAGTATAGCAATGGCAGAAGATAGTAAGCTATGAATGGAGAAATTGAATAGCACGAATGGTCTGATTGATGGAAAGAAAGAGCAGGTAAAAAGAGATTGTTAGTCGGCAGAAGATCAGCGTGTAGAAGCAGATGTTGCAGGTGACGTTGCAGAGGTTGCTCTGGATAAAGTAGAATCTTTGTTTACAGATTTTTTTGCTTCTTTCCATGTAGCCTGAAATAGAGCATCTTTTCATGGGTATGTTTTTGGAGACTTTGGAGAGATTTATTTAGGGGTTGGAGAGCCTTGTCAAATTATTGACAAAGGGGAAGTGAAGCTGAAATTGCAGACGGATGACACACAGTGGTTGAAGGAAGTCATGCAGGTACCAGTCTTGGAGATGAGTCTAATTTCTTCAAAAAATTTGGGTGATGGGAGATGCACTGTAACTCTCACAGTGGATACACTTGAATTAAATGGTGGTAAGAAATTAGGTATCCTTTATCTATCTACTTATATTGTTGATTCACCTTCTGTTGTAGAGATGTGGCTTCATAGGCTTAGTCACATATGTAGAAGGAGAATGCAGGTTTTGAAGCGGAAGTCAGATGTCTTTGACAAGCTAAAGAACTGGAAAGCCTTGGTTTTCATGGAGGAGATAACGGATAGAGATCAAGTGAGCAAACTGATTTATTCTGAGCAGGGCTGTGTTAATTTTAACTGGGTTTTGACCCAAAAGGAGCTCGCGGGTAAAAGTTGTCACTCACAAGGAAAACACAGAAATCGACGTCAGTTAGAAAATCGATGTCAGCGTCCTCACAGTGATCGACGTCGACTATGTGCAGACCGACGTCGGCAAAACAGGGACAGGTAAAAACCAGCATCGGTCACGAGGACCGACGTCGATGAGAAAGCAGTCACAGGGAACTGACATCGGTCGGGTGCAGGCTGGGAGATGGCCGAGATCGGTCACTGGAACGAATGTTGGGTGGACAGCAAGCTGTCAACAAGTCTCAAATGCTCATGTAGAGGTCAGGAATGGTAAGTGAACCTCATATTTGTTGTTCACCTTCTTTATTATTGCTTATTGATGGTTGAGAACCAGGAAGATGTATAGAGGCAATGTAGGTAGAATCCAACAACAGTGGGAGCATGGCATGAATTCTTCAAAAGAGAACCAAGCAGGAGATTTGGTAGATTCATCAGCTAAGAGAGAGCACTAGGAGAGGAGTGGATTCCCTTATTAGAGAAGAGAGTGAATGGATAAGTGAGACAGAAGGCCAAGGTACATGGTCTTGAGGTAGCTGCAGGACAGTGGTACAGGTTTTGACAGGTGGATGACTAAGCATGGCTTTAGTCAATGTCAGTGTAACTATTGTTTTCTTTTCTTTACCAAGTGGATGATGAGTCGCGACATCATCTTATTACTGTATGTGGATTGGTTGCTTATTGCAGGTTTACATATGCAGGGAGTTATCTGAGCTAAAAGGTAAGGTTAGTTCAGAGGTATGTCATGGAGAATTTGGAGCAGCAAAATTCTTTGGCATAAGAGACATGGAGATTTTATCTCCAGTGGGCGCTGATGTGAAGACGGTGTTGGCGAGGTTCATGATATAGGATGCAGAATCAGTAAGCACACCAAGGGCTAGACAGTTCAAGCAGAGCTTAGAACAAGTGTTCGAAATCACATGAGGTCTAGTGTAGACCTGAGTTTTCCCAAGCAGTGGGAGTTGTCAGAAAGTATGGAGCCAATTCGAGGAAGAGGTACTGAAGGGCAGTTCAGTGGATTCTTACAAGGATCAGCAGCAGGTCGACATGCTATGCAGGGTCAAGTTACTTTCTACATAGATTTGTAGATGCGGATGCAGCAGGTTACTTAGATGACAAAGGCACAAAGGTTAGAGCATCACAGGGTGTGGTGGTTAGTCTTCAGGATTGATCTTTAAGAGGGATACAAGCCAGGGTACAAATTAAACAGTGTACAGATACAGGTATAGTTGCAACTGTTTATCTCTAAGTGGGAGATTGTTAGGATGTGGAGCTAAAAGCTTCAACTGGTGCAAACAGGGAGGAGGTTGCTGAGTTACAGGGAGACTGGCGTCGGCAGAGTGTAGTGCACAAGGCAACCGACGACGGGAGGATGGACAGGAAGGAAACCGACATCGGCAGGAGGTCGGCCAACGTCAGTCACCTCCAGGCAGACAGGGACCGACGTCGGTCACCTGTGGCAGTTCCAGAACTGCTTGTTCCACGGACAGTTAGTTCGTTGAACCGAGTGTTTGCATGCAAAGGCTATTTTTGGTCTTGAGTTGCGTGTCTAATTATTTTAATTAGGATAGTCTAATTATTGTATGCATGAGATCTATATAATAGACTCATAGGCTGTAGTGTAAACTTGTAACTAGAGAGTAAGAGAGCAATAAGCTCCTTCTGAGAGAAGAGAGCAATGGTGTGTTCCTCTTAGTGCCACAGTACCAAGGTGGGTATTGGATTGGAGAATCAACAGGGTTCTTCATATTCGTATGATCTTAGTCAGCAGATGAGCATGGCTTCTTTTGGAGATCTACAATGGTGAGTAAGGTCTAGTGATTTGCAGGTAGCAGCAGAGAGCAGGAGATCTACTTGGAGTACGGTTGTGTACTTGACGTATTGGCAGCGTGTTACTGACTGGTTGGAGAGGTGAACATCAATTCTGTATTGGAGTTGATTGTTGGGACCGAGAGAGAGAGGGAAGAAGGTCTTGAGGTGTGGCGAACCTTTGAGGTGGAGGAAGAAGTGGCATCTTCCTTATTGTATATTCTTCTGAGTGATTATTAATACAATTGTGTATTGTCTCTCAATTCCTATGTTGTTTTATATTTCTAGTTACTTATTGATTCTGGTTAAATTCCGTGTTTAGTTGCTAATACAAGAAGTAATCATATGTGCTCTATTGTTGGAGCAAGATCCTGACACGTGGTATCAGAGCATGTTTATTGTTCTAGGTTCTTGACAAGAAGCTTGCATGAATCCAGTAGGGGTTGATAGAAGTCCTTGGATAGATTTCATGGTTCAAGAGGGTCTACTGTTTAGGGGTAGCCAGCTTTGCATTCCCAAGAGTTCCATGAGAGAGAATTTGTTGAAGGAAAAGGATAGTGGCAACTTATCAGGACATTTTGGGCAGAATAAGACATTAGCACAATTGAGTGCTCATTACTATTGGCCAGGTATGGGTACTGATGTCAAGAAATTTGTTGATGCCAAGGGAAGTAGTCAAAACGCAGGTTTGCACCAGCCACTACCCATTCCAAATAGACCTTGGGATTCAATAAGCATGGATTTTGTACTTGGTTTGCCAAGAACTCAAAAAGGTCACGACTCGATATTTGTTGTGGTAGATAGGTTTTCAAAGATGACTCATTGTATTCCATGTTCAAAAACAAGTGATGCTACTCACATAGCTAATCTATTCTTTCAAGATGTTGTTAGATTGCATGGATTGCCTAGAAGCATTGTTTCTGACAGGGATACCAAATTTATGGGACACTTTTGGAGAACCTTATGGAATAAATTGGGAACACAATTGAGTTTCAGTTCAGCCTATCATCCCCAAACTGATGGCCAAATAGAGGTTGTCAATAGGAGCTTGGGCAACATCCTGAGAAGCTTGGTAAGTATGCATCCAAAATAATGGGATCTTGTACTTGCACAAGCTGAATTTGCCTATAATGATTCTCTTAACAGAAGTATAGGATTGAGTCCATTTCGAATCACATATGGAATGCATCCAAGAGGTGTGTATGAGTTAAGAAATCTAAGTAGCATGGAGACAAGGAGTGCTGATGCAGAAGAATTTGCCAATGCCATGCAAAATTTGCATGAACAGGTAAAGAAGAAACTTGAAGAAAACACCATCAAGTACAAGCTAAGGGCAGATCAAATGAAAAGAGAGGTCAGTTTCAGTATTGGAGACTTTGTTCTTGCTCACCTCAGAAAAGAGAGGTTCTCAAAAAGGGAATACAACAAGCTAAAGGTAAAGAAAATAGGACCATGCAAGGTAATAAGGAAGTTTTCAAATAATGCATATGAAATAGAATTGCCAAAGGGGATTGGAATCTCTCCAATATTTAATGTTGCAGATCTATATCCATACAAAGATGAAGGACAACCAGCAAAAGAAACTGAAACAGGGGTAGATGAAGTTATCCAATGGGAACAACAACTACCAAAGGAAGTGCCAAAGGAGATTGAGAGCATCTTAGACAAGAAAGTGGTTAAAAAGATAAGGGGCAAAGAATATTTCCAGTATCTAGCTAAGTGGAAGAATCTACCAGCGGAAGATGCAACATGGTTGACTGCAAATGACATCCTTAAGCTAGGCACAAGCGTAGAAGAACTGCTGAAGAAAAACAAGTAGTGAAGAATACTTCTTTTGCTCCTTGGAAGAATGATGCAGGCGCATCCTCATGCTAGGAACGTATTTATCACATTTTTTGTTGAATTTTAGCATGTCTAGGTATATTAAGTTGTTTTTCCCTCCATTTTTGGGTTTTCAAATTTTTTAATTTGGCTAAATATTCTTTAACCCTGAAAATCTAGTCTGTTGGGAGAATTGTTAAGCGGTTTGAGTTTTCCTATGCTAGAAAACTGTTTTATTCATTTTTGGGGGGTTGTGTGAACCCTAGGATAGAATCGAGTGTCTAAGTTAAGAAAATATGCTTTTGTATGAAGATTTTCGGTTGAAAACAGGGGAGATGCATATTGGTGTAAGACAGGGTGTGGGTGAGATCTGCAACGTGCAGACAAACACCAGATATATAGTTTCTGGTAATATTAATATAGGTGTATTTTTTTGTTTTTGAGTGAAAATCTAGTTCCAGTTCAATTCTGCCATCGCAAATCACGCAATCTTTTGATCGTGGAATGAAATGATAAGATATTCAACGGTGAATGACGGGGAAGTTTTCTCTCGTGTTTATGCTGATTGAAGCTTTTATGATTGGTAATTGTTTTCTTTTTATTATTGAAATAGTCTCGGGGAGCTGCGGAAATTTGTTATTTTGAAGAGCTTCTACTCTGTTGTATTTTTCATTGCTGGAAAATGAGCTTTCAGGATTTACAGCGGAACGGCAATTTCCCATAAGGAGAGAGATTGTTAATGGAAAACAGGATTGTGGCAGGCGGACTTTCCAGATCAATACATCGGTTTCAACCTTTCAACGGCCTGTCAAAACATATAAGTTATTCCCTGTTTGCAGTTTGATTTCTGTCCATCATTCCCTGTATGCAATTTGGTGTCTGTCACCAGTAATACGTTGTCAAAATATATATATAATTTAGCCCTGTTTAAAAAGAGAGGTCTGTATACCATTTGTTATAATAGTTTGTCAAAAACATACAAGTTATTCCCTGTTTGCAGTTTGAGTTTGTACACCATTTAAAAAAAAAGGTATCAGAACAATGGTCATCCTCCAACTGGTCATCAGAATATTCCTTTCTTAAACTCCTCTTGCTTTTCTTTTGTCAAGACATGTTTTATCCCTGTTTGCAAGAGATTTCTGTTCATCATTTAAAAGTTTGCTAAACATATAGTTTAGCCCTGTTTGCTAGAGGTCTGTTCATCACGAAGCTAAGGTGGAAGTAAGCTCGGGAGGACATGGCATAGATGAAGAACAATTCGCCCTGGTGGCGGTTGTTGGAGGCCCCACTTGTGGTGGTGGTGTCGTCTTGGCGGAGGCTACGGTTGGTCACTAGCTGGATCTTTTTCCCTTTGTTTTTTTGGCTCATCCTCGTTGCTTTCTGATGTTACCCTTTGGAGTGTTTGAGGGTTAATTGTTTTGGTACATTTTATGACGTGTCTTATGTAAGTTTTTGTTACTTTTGGTATCCTATTTCTCCCAATTTATCCCCATTTCTTTGTAATCTTTTGTATGTTTCAATTAATAAAAGAATGAGGTTGTCCCAAACTCTTATATCATCTATCAAAAAATCAATGGAATGTGTATTTTGAAAAAAATTATTACCAATATAAATTTACAAGATTTAAAATTTTAAACCCGAATATAGATTAAAAATTTAAAAGATTAGTCACATGCGGTAGAATTGTGGGCTTGGTCTGGCCCCCAATAACACATCCGCTCTACTATGCAGGGAAACGCTTTTCGCGTGTACCTACTTTCTTATTCTTCTTTCCAATTCGACTTTAAAATGGCTAGTAATCCTTTTAGTTTGTTATGCACAATGTGGTGTCTCTGAATCTTTAGTTGTATTGTACACAGAGCTCTGCATATCTTATGAAGCTCTGTGTATCTTTCCAAATTAAAACTTAAATTACTTTTCACGAGCTTCTTTTTTTTTTAATTATTGATCCGTGATGTGTAGAAACTCTCGAATATTGGAAATTGGTTAGTTTTCAAATCCACACTACAGGGTAAGTTAATTTTAGTAGGTTTACAATTTTTTAGTTGCCTACAACGTTTATCTTTCTTCAATACATTTGGAAAATAAAAATAAAAATAAAAAATTGATTGAGACCCAGTTGTGGGGATCTAACTTTCAAGTCTATGCTACCGAGTTTTTTAAGTACTTTATTAATACACGTTTTTCTATTTATGAAGTTATTACCAATTTCAATTCTAAGCAACTTAACTATTTAAATAGGCGTTCATTATATTCTTAACCACTCAAATAGATATTCTTTATATTTTTATATATTTAAATGAATATGGACACGAAAAATATATAATTTGTTAATTTCTAAGTTTGTAATTATTTAAGGCATATTAATTAATTATTTATTATATATACATTAAAAATATAAAAATATGTTTATAATTTTTTTAATATAAAAATAGGGACTACACAACTCATTAGAAATTATATGTAATGATATAAAAATGATTTTATATATAATATTTTAGATATTTATATGAGCATTGTTAAGTGTATATATTATCATATTTTATGATATAAGAATTTTTTTATATAATATTTTGAACTCTTATATTTTATATAAACATTGTAAAGTATATATATATAGAAATTATATGTAATGATATAAAAATGATTTTATATATAATATTTTAGATATTTATATGAGCATTGTTAAGTGTATATATTATCATATGTCATGATATAAGAATTTTTTTATATAATATTTTGAACTCTTATATTTTATATAAATATTGTAAAGTATATATAAAAGAATGATTTTATATATAATATTTTAGATATACATATAAGTTTTATTGGGGGTTAGGATATTATTTATCACTAAAATTACCAAGACAACTCAACCAATCACAATTGACTTCCTAAATACATAATGAGATTTGAACACTAGTGGGGCTGGGCATAACCAATTGACTTTATCAACCCCTCTACATCTCATCATCAAGTGTATATATATTTTTACCCATTGTAAAAATAATTATATATAATTATTGTCTAGTAAAGCTTATTAGTTATGCTGAGAAGCATTTGTAAAAGTATGAAGACATGTAAAACTATGTAACAATTTTAAATTATTGTAGACATCTAATTTTAGAACTCATTTATTTATTAATTCAACTTTAATGTTTTTAAAATAAAATAACAAATTCTTAGAATTATTATAAGAGACACATATGTAAGCATATATAAACATATTTGAAAATATATATCAATTTTAAATTATTGTAGACTTCCGATTTTAAAACTAGTATGGTTATTAATTCATATTTTATATTTTTAAAATAAAATAATAAATTATTAGAATTATCATAAGAACGGTATCTATAAACATATGAAGACACACACTCACACACACATATATCAATTCTAGAACTTGTATAGTTATTAATTTAAATTTTACATTTTTAAAATCAAATAACAAATTTTTGGAATTATTATTAATTTAACTTTTATATTTTTAAAATGAAATAACAAATTCTTAAAATTATTATAAGATAGGTATTTATAAACATTAGAAGAAATTTGAAAAAATATATCAATTTTAATTAAAATAAAATAATCATTAAAAAAAGAGGCATTTATATATATAGATAGATATAGTAGACATGTGATTTTATAATTAGAGTAGTTATTAATTCAACTTTTATATTTTTATAATAAATTAAAAAAAATTATAATAAAAACATTTATCAATTTTATAAATTATTGTAGACATTTAATTTTAAAATTCTTATAATTATTAATTCTATTTTTATATTTTTAAAATAAAATAACAAATTCTTGAAATTCTCATAAATTATTAAATATTATTAAAAAAAAAAAAGAAAAGATCATAAGATTTCATACATTATTTTTAAAATACTTTAGTTCTAAATTAACATTTACCTTTTATACATAGTAATGTGTTTTCATTTTAATAAAAGAAATCATAATAATATGTTTCTATTTTGATAGAATAAATTGAATTACAAGGAAAAGGAGAAACTTATCAATTTAGTTTGGCTTTATATTTTTTCTAATAATTTTGAAAAATAAAATTTAATATTTTATTATTAAAATATTTTAGTATAATTATTATTAAAAAACAATAATATATAAAAGAAATTACAAAATAAAGTGATTGGTTATAAATAATTTTTTTAAAATATTTTTTCATCTCATATTTATATTTAGAATATATTAAAAATACAACATAAATTTTTAAATTCAACATTTTATAGATTAAAAATTAATAAATAGATTATGAAAAGATACCACAAATCTCTTTTTATTTGAAAAGAGATAAATAAAAATTTTAAAATAAAAATAAAAAATAATTTTTATTTTATCTTTATAATCCTAAGAGTAATAATTGTAACCTTTAAAATTATATTTTTGTTGATTCACATTGCTTAAACCCAGCTATAACTTTATAATTCCCTTTCATAAGCACATGTTTTTGACCATTAAAATTTGTAAATCTAAATTTAATTGAATTATAATTATATCTATATTTCTTTAAGATGTCATTTATTTTTAAGATTCATCATTGCTTTGAGCTTATACATGTTCTTTATAAGATTATAACATGTATAACTTTTATTTTTTTAATTACTCAATTCTCTCTTGAAAAACAATCAATTACTTGCATAACAAGGGCTGATGTACGGCTTTAGTACCAGCCTGTGACTAAAATAGTGGAGTTAAACGTTGTAATAGGTGTGTTCATTGTCCTGTTGTCTACTGCTTTTACAAAATATTTATCGGCTTTCCATATTTTTATTTGACCCAATCCAAGCTGTTTAATTAACGTTTGATACATGTTGAAAAAATAAATAAAATCAAATCTTAACATTGTCAAATGATAAATTTTTGATGTTCCCTAAATTTTCAGTGATGTCCTTTTCCTCATTGTATTGTACATTTTTTTAAGTTTTTTAAAATGCCATAAGAAATATTTAACGTTGTGTTTAATTGTTACTATAGAGTTAGTGTGTAACTCTCTTACATTTTATGAAAATTAATTAAACTGTACCTCTCCTAGCCTATTGAAGGCATGTTAACCTATATACTTATGGCAAGAGCTTTTAGGCCATCTACAGGTTTTTCTTAAATTGTATTAGAATGATTCAAAAATTATTATTTTTGAAATTTATTGTTTCATGAATCATTAATTTAGAAGTAATTGAAGTATCCATTAACCTCTGTATTTGTTTTTTGGTGGGTTGGTTTTATGTGGTGTTCTCAAGATTTGGATCTTTAATTGATGTAAAGACACTCTTCTTAGATTGCTCATATTGATATAAATTCAAGATATATAATGATATATTTTATCCTTTGGCAAATAGGTGTATCTTATTTCTAAATTACATATCATTCAAGTTATTCTCCATTGCTCCTATGTGTGTTTTAAATAGTACTCACTATTGATAAGATTGTCATATAGATTAAATTATGTACATAAGCATTTTTATGACATAGAAATCTCGCATTATGTGGACTAGAGGATGGATGAACTTCTATTGGATGAATGTCAAGTGGGAATCATTTATGGCTATTTTTATTACTCATTTTATTTACTATTGCAATAACTACATATTGGTAAGGAGTGTGTGATTGCACAAGTAAAGGAGTTTGGTATCAAAGAGTAGATGTATGATTTTTCTGTGGAGCGATCATTCATTATTGTCGCTATTATTGATATCACCTCGTTTTAAGATGATCTCCCTGTTATCTACTGTGTATCTCATTTGGAAATATATAAAGCATTTGAAGTTGGAATTGTGCAAATTAATAACAACAATTGTACTCTTCTAAATAATTTAAAAAAAAAGTTTAATAAGTAAAAGTAATAGGATAGGAAAATACTTGTTAACCATAGCCATTATGCAGTGAATGCAATGGAGAAAGTGGTGCACACAATGGAAAATTTTAAAATGTTTCTAAAGGAACAGTTTGCAAGACTACACTACATTGATATCTCTGTTTGTAATGTCTGTCGCTTACCAGCTTGCCATAGTTTGTGGCAATAGAAATATGCTACAACTGCCTTTCCTTGCACAACAAGGGGACACTTTTCATTCCCATTTGTCATTCAGCACCATCCACTTACGACAAATGTCACCCATGTCCATGATGTTAAGAAAGGGATCAACATAAACATAAATGAAATAAAGCCCCCTGATTCACTGCATGCCAGATTCAGTATTCAATGATTAATAGTAACTAGGGAAAATAGTAGTTTATTGGCAGTTGTTACTAACATAGTGAAATGGTTTCCATTTATAGCCAGTCAAAAGTGGTCAGCATAGATTAACGAGAATTGGCAAAAATAATAGTTCCTGATCGAGCAAGTACTAATAATTATTAACCAGACAAAAAAAATTAATAGATAATTAGCTCCAACCACACATTATAGAATTGTTACAATCAAATAATTAATAAATTATAAATTAATAATATAATCAATAAATTATAATATAATCTTACAATTAATAAAACGTAAATATTACCCCAATTAATGGGTCGATCGTAATTAGAAATGGAAAAATAAATAAATAGAGTTGGTATTGCTTGGCAAGCTCTGCAACTGGGTGGTTCAAACTCAATTTTGACAGAGCTTGTTAGGGGAATCTGGATGCTTTCAGGCAGGGTATGTGATCAGGGATTGCAGGAGTTGCATATATCAAATTTTTGGATGGGACCAACAATGACACTGAAGCCCAAGCCTTGGTGGTAGGTATTCATCTAGTGCTTGAGTGTGGGGTGCCCAATTTGAAAATTAAAGACGATTCTCAAGTCATCATTCAAGCCCTGTCCAAATTAGGGGCTAAACTTTGAAATCTGAAAAATATCATTGAGAAAGTGTGAGGTGATGTTTCTAAATTTCATAACTAGAAGAGCTCGCATTGCTATAGGGAGGCCAATTTTTTGGCTAATGTTGGGATTGAGTAGATCGAAGTCAGGAGGGAGGATATGTAACAGAAGCATGGGAAGATTTCAGTGAGGTGGTTAATTTCAATTTTTGAATGACGATAGCAACCTGCCAATACATGTGGAGAATGGTGGGGTGTCATGCTATGATGAGCCGCCCTTTATTATTATTCATTGCACTCATGCAAATTGTCTAATCGATAATCATTTTAATTGGTGCTAATTAGCGACAACTTTTTTTACTGATATGGTTTTTTTTTCTGGATTTCTTTTATGCCTTGTTTTTTTTGAAATAAAGGGTTGGGGAATTGGTAACATGGAGCAATGTTGTGTTGAGTCTTTGGCTTTTCTTGTGGTTATCAAGCATGGGGTGAAGCGAGAAATGGATTTTGCAACCATGTCTTGATAGTGTGGTTGAAACTTATTTTCTAGGCTTCCACCTCAGAAGTGGCTCAAGCTATTTTGAAAGCGTTGGGTGGTGAGGTGCTAGAAAAGAGCTTGAGATGGCAGGTTAATTCGAAGGTGGCCTTTCTTTTTTCCATGAATCTTCTACTGATCATTTCTGGTAAAAAGCAAGTGATGGAAATGGTTGAATTTTTTCTGGCCTTGGAGTTTCAGGTGGATTTTTGGTGCAACTAGGAGAATTTCCAGGTGGGTCTTTTGATCCTCTCCCCTTTGGGTTTTGTTCTTTTGGCATTTTTTGGGAGCTGGAGAATAACTTCACTACCCTTTTATGTCTGGGTAAGGAATTGGAGTCGGTATGATTGTAAGAAAAAGAGGTGATTAAGTTGATAGTTATGTTGGATATTGAAGCTATTAAGGCTCCTCTACCGGTCTTTGTGGCGTGGCGAGACACTCATAGGTCTAAGGAACGGGTGGCGGCAGTAAAATTTCTGGCCCGAGGCTTCTTTAGAGGTATGTTTCCATCCCTAAGCTAGATTTTATAGGCGTCGAGAGGGGTGAGGCTTCTTCTCAGTTAGGGTTTTAGGTCTTGTGGGACAGTGAAGTGGTTTGTCGCAGTGGGTGTGGGTTGTTCTTTGAGGTGGTGAACATATCAGAGTAATGCTTGAATATGATTTTTTTGGTTAGTTAATTGTGATTCAGGGAATGTCTAGTATATAATTTAAAGTTTTTTTTTGTAATCTTGAACAATATTAAATATAATAGTGTTCTAGTTATGATTTTTGGTGGTGTTTTCACTTTTATTTGGTTATATATCTTGTTGGAATTTTTCTTCAAACTAAACCAATAGTTTTCTCTTTTTTGAATTAGATAATGGTCTCTCCAACACTGAAATCAAACAAAAATAAAATATAAATATTTTATTAAAAAATATAATAATTTAATAATTAAATATATTTAATATTTTATAAAAATAATTGTAATAATAATTAAATATATTTAAATGAAAGTAATATTAAGATAAATGCCCTCTCACGAAGTCATAATAGTTTAACAAAGGAAACGAACCAAACATTTCTTATAAAAAATTAATAGTAAAAAACTAGTCCTCAATGTCCTTCACACATGGGAATCTTAACTACCAGTCAATGATCACAAATATATGCGTTTCAGCTTTCCCATTTTTTAAAAATGTAACGTGAGCCTTCCAAAAATATATATATATATATATTACAAGACAGAAGAGGAGAGTAACGGTAGAACATAAGCATAAAAAACAACAAATCAAATGAATAATACCAAGCGACTACTCAAATCCTGCAATAATGAATGGCATTTGAGCTCACCTGCACCAATCTTTCATAATTTTTGAGCGGTCATGGAAGAGGACAGTATAAAGACCATCTTAATCCGCAGCATTAATGGCGACGAGGATGAGTTTACTGCAGATCTTCCACCAATTAGAGGCTGCAGAGGCCTGGTCGAGGAATGCTGGAAAGAATCAAAGAGGCTATGGTACCTGGCTGGCCCTGCAATTTTCACCTCCGTCTGTCAATATTCGCTGGGCGCCGTCACTCAGACCTTCGCCGGTCATATCGGCGATCTTGAATTAGCTGCCGTCTCCATCGAAAACTCTGTAATCGCTGGCCTTTCGTTTGGCATCATGGTAAGCATTTTCATGCTACTACATATTTTATACTCCACTGGAATACTACTTAATCATAATAATAATAATAAGAGTCCATTTTTATTGCTTGAAGATGGGAATGGGGAGTGCGCTGGAGACACTGTGCGGGCAGGCTTTTGGAGCGAGGCAACATCACATGCTGGGCGTTTATATGCAGCGCTCTTGGATTATATTACTCACCACTGCTCTGCTTATGACGACGATCTACGTGTGGGCGGCGCCTATTTTGAAGCTCATCGGACAAGATGCGGAGTTGGCAGGGAAATTTTGGGTGTGGTTTTTCCGCTGGCGAAGTTTCTGCAGGCGCAGAGTAAAGTAGTGGTGCAGGCGGTGCGTTAGTATTTCATGTGGTGATGAGGTGGGTGTTAATATTGAAGATGGAATGGGGGCTGTGGGGCGCAGCGTTAGCTCTCGACTTGTCGTGGTGAATCATCGTTCTGTTGCAGGTGGCGTATATTGTCAGCGGTACGTGGAATGGTTTTTCCTCCTCCGCATTTCACAATTTGGGGGCTTTTCTCCGGCTTTCATTGGCCTCCGGCGTACTGTTGTGGTTACTTCTCGAACTCTCAACAATCTTTTCCCGCTGGCTTCTTCGTTTAAATTTTATTTTGCAATCCCTTTCTGTTTACTTTTGAAATTATATGCACATCATTGAAAGTCATTAAGAGTTTGATCAACATTCTTAATGCCATAAACAAGTTTGAGAAACCAACCTAGGTGGAGGTGGTGGTGGTGGTGGTGGTGGTGGTGGTGGTGGTGGTGGTGGTGAAATATTTTTTAATATTTTTTCTTTATTTAATTCGAATATAGTATTATATTTTGACTTTTTCAAAAGGTTTGTATGGTAATTAAAAAATTTTGGATCATAAAAACTCATTTCATCAATTAGGATGTACAAGATGTCTTGTACATGCTTCATGTCTTCTTAAAATATTGGGAGAACTTACCTTTGAGAAGGGATAGAGTGTTTGATGTCGATTTTAAGCACTGCATGAACAATTTTTACAAGAATGTTGAATGCTTCAACAATAATTCATTTAATTAAAATCATAAGATCAAAATATTTAGTAAGTAAACATGATCATGAAATTTAAAAAAATTCTCAATTTTTACTATAACTTTAAAAAAAAATTGAATTAATGTGAAAAAAATATTATAATAAATGATTAATAATAATATTAAATTAATACATGTAAATTTGAGGAGGGTACATATCACAATGAACAAAAGGGAGAAAATGGAATGTGGAAAGTAGCCATGTTTCTTTCTATATTACTTTTATCTTACAAGTCTTTAGAACAATGGGCATATTAGTTACTTTATTTTAAAAGGTCTTTAAGAGCAATTATCCTCCACGTTTTTAGGAATAAAAGTATGTGCCTAATTATGATAAATGTTAAGTCATGATGATCAACTATGTGGGCTTTATATCTATTCAAATTATTGGTAAGAAAAATGTGATGATTATTTCTATTAAAAAAATAGTGTATTTGAGTTGGTTTAATGGTGAAAAACATGTGTTTTTAGAAGGGAGGTTACAAAAGTCAAATTTTGCAGGGGGTAAGGATTGCATGTCTCGTATTCGTAGCACAATAGGGTGTCTCCCCCTGATAAAAATGTAAAGTGGTTCCATATATTATAAATTTTACAGACTATAACCAAAACGCTACATGATATTGTAGACCTTAAAAACTATATTATTATTGTTATTATTATAAACTTAGTTATTGCCAAAACACTACATGATATTGTAGACCTTAAAAACTATATTATTATTGTTATTATTATAAAATTGGTTATTACCAAAATGCTACTTAACGTCGTAGACTTTAAAAACTATATTATTATTGTCGTCGTCGTCGTCGTGATCGTCGTCGTCGTCGTCGTCGTCATCATCATCATCATCATCATCATCATCATCAGCAGCATCATCATCATCATCATCATCATCATCATCATCATCATCATCATCATCATCATCATCATCATCATCATCATCATCATCATCATCATCATCATCATCATCATCATCATCATCATCATCATCATCATCTAAATTTAAACTTATACCTTTAATTAATTAATTAAAATAATTTACTTAATCAAACACTTATGATATATATTCACATGATAACTACATGAAGAGAGGGGAAAAAAAACATTTATACAATTTATTATCACTTATACATATTCCAAATTGTAAACATATAAATAGGAATACCAAACAACCAAGGCAATTGAAAAGGACACAATAATCCCGTAACGCTTTCTCCCCCCTTCCAACAAAAAAAAAAAAAAAAAAACCAAAAAGAAAAGATACCATGCAAAAGAATCCATGCATGGGGCTCATAAAATGAATAACTTCAATAATTTTTTAGGTGAGAAAGTTGGATGGTAAACTACGACCGCTCCCTCCACTAGTGCCCCACCCATTTCATCCCATCTATCAACTTACATTTATATATGTGATATCTTTAAAATTATTATGTTAGATAAATTTAACAATAAAATTAATAGTTTAAATTTATTTAAATTAAATTATTAAAAAAAAACGTAAGAAAATTTATAATAGACAAAATAAAAATAAATATTAATGAAAATAGATTAATATTTATATTTTAGATAATATATGATTATTTGTATATTATTTATTTATTTATTTCTATAATTTTATTATTATAATTTTTTTAGTTTCATATTAAAATTGAGTGATTTTTTTTTATTGAAATTTCAATCAGTCTGAGATATAATCAGGAGTTTATATCTTAAAGAAAATACCAATGAACGATCACAACCATTTTGAAAATACTATCAACGATCACAATCGGCCCAAAAATACCAATGATCGGCTATAATTGATCCATGAATATTTAACGATTGGTCATATTTGGCCTCCAATACCATACTAAGATTTGAAAATGTGATATTAGTGTTATAATTATTTATAAGTAAAATGTGATATTATTGTATATTATCTATTTATTTATTATGATGTGGTAATATTTTTTATAATAATTTATTTTTAAAAATTTGATGTTAATTATTATAAATTAATTATTCTTACAATTAAAATGTTATGATTATTTATAAATGTTATGTGATAAAATCTATATATTTTTATTTATTTATTTACATGTGATTATTTTTTTAATAATGTAGTAATTTTTTTATGATAATTTATTTTTACAATTCATTGTTATGATATGATTATTTAAAAATATGATGTGGTAAAATCTATATATTATCTATAAATTAATTATGATTATGTAATTATTTATAAATATAATGAAGTAAAATTTATATATTATCCATAAATTAATTATGATTATTGTATATTATCTATTATCATGTAATATTTTTTATTATGGTGTTGTAATGCTTTATTATACATTTTTGTTTATTTTTTGGTTTGATTTGTATTGTATTTATATGTTTTTTATTTTTTTAAACCATCATGTTAGTTGTTTTATTTTTTAATTTAATCATGTTACTTTTGAAATAATTAAATTAAATTATTTTTTATTTTATGTTGTTGGATTTTAAATAATTAAATGCTAATATTATCACATCATTACAGTGTCCAACTTTCTCTCTCGGATGCCACTATAGGAATACCTATCAATGTAAACATTGTCAAACAATTATGTTGAACATGTAAATCTAATATTCATATAATACCCATATCACACACAATACTAAAGGACTATCTAAATAACAATTTAATAGTTGAACCTATTTTGAGATGAACAACTAATCATATGATACAATGATACAAGGGTTATAAGCTCTATCAAAGTCATCTTCTAATTAATATTAAAAAGAAATGAGTCTATTATTATTAAAAATACCTACATGCAACTATATGCTCTACCTTCACCATATATACTCTACATTCACCAAATATAACATAGTCCATTCACATAAACATGTAATGCATTCAACCCAAAAATATCCATACAACCTATCACTATTGACAAAACGAAAAATAGGTTCAAGAACTTACATAATTTAATATTTCAAAATTGATAAAATATTAAAATATTATTAACAAGTGAAAATAGACATCTATGCTTTAAACCACCTTGCTTAAATTAATTTCAAAAAAATCATAACCACTTTTAAAAAAAACCCTCAACAAATCATAATGGCCATCAAGGTATGGAAAAAAAAGACGTTGACAAATCATAACCACCAACAAAGCTCAAAAAATCATAACAAAGAACATATAATATAAACAACATTTCACAACAATTTATAACCCAAAAAAAAAAAACCAAAACTACAACTATCCAAGTAATTGATGAAGAACAACAAGAGATAAGAGTGACCCTGAGGGATGTGGGTATTAGCACAACCTTGGCCACGTAAAGAACACATCATCAAGTCTAAAAAAACTAGGTGAAGTGTGTATTACCTCGATAATGCCCATACCTTTTGGATTTGGAAAAAAAAAACCAATAACAACTCATACAAGTATTTAGGAAATGATAAATCAATGTAAAAAAATCAAAGAATATCTTTGAATTAAATAATACTTTCACTCCCAATTTTTCTATAACATGAATATTTA
This sequence comes from Torreya grandis, assembly GCA_037957365.1. NCBI lineage: Eukaryota > Viridiplantae > Streptophyta > Pinopsida > Cupressales > Taxaceae > Torreya > Torreya grandis. Next base: position 47,586 of record JARHVA010004788.1, read on the forward strand.
TTATATGGTTTTATCAGTTTAAAAATGTCATATAAAATCGAATCAAGAAAATACAGTCATTTAAGTGTAAGAAATTAAAAAAATGATACCTTTTGTATATTTTCATTTTATTTTTTCTATCTTCTGTTCCCATTAAATTAAATGAAAGTTTCAATAAAAACACCAATAAAACCATCATTGAAATAACCATTTTGTAACTTAAAGAAAAACTATAGTCATTTAAGAAAATAACTCTTAAATAAAATTTTATAAATATTAAAAATAAAAATAAAATAAAATATTTTAATCTTTCTTCTCTATTTTGTTTTATAATTTTTTATTATAATTAATGATATATTATATTAAGTTATATTAATAAAAATACGTTTTTCAATCAATTTTTTTAATATATTTTCTTTACAATTTTTCTTCATATTTTTAAAAAAAAAAAAAAAAAAAAAATGACACATAATACAACATATCTAATAATTAAAATAAAAATTATAATTATTTTTTATTTATCATTATTTTATTTTTATTCTTCTTTTCCTTATATATATTTATAAACAAATTCTAATCATAATTATATACCAAAAATATATATTCCAACTTATAATCAATATTACCACATAATCATTCTATCTTTATTCTTCTTTTCTTTATATCTATTTACAATCAAATTAAAAAAAATAAAATAATAATAATCATAATTATATACCCAAAAATATATATTCCAACTTATGATCAATACTATCATGTAATCGTTCCATCTTTATCAAGCCCTAATGATTCCCAATCCACATATAATATTAAAAAGGGGAAAAAAACATTTCCATAGCCTCAATAAAACCCGTAAAGACTCCTGTTTTTCCAAAAAAAACCACGACAAAATCAGCCCCAAAAAAAAAACAAAAACAAAACAACATAACATAAACATTACGTTGTAACCATTATATCCTAAAATTATTTGGATATGGTATGCTTTATAACATACGCCTCAAGTGTGTCTTCCAATATATATCACCACATATGATGCTTTCACAACGATTTCATTACTTTATGCCATTCTCATAGGTATGAAGTCTCACCACTTAAATTGCACTCACATCCACGGTATCATGCTAATGTATTAACATAAGGGTAATATGCATGTGCACATATTAATATAATATAATATAATATAATATAATAACAATTAATTTCTCTCTTCACATAATAATACTTTGCTTGTATACCACATGGGTAACGTTTTAAATATTTTTTTAAGTGAAACAAAATAGCATAATTAACAATTATGAAACAAGGTTCAGTAACAAAAACATTTAAAAATTAAGTAAAGAGTATAATAGGTACCTTGTTTTTGATCTCAACAATTTTAATCAACTAAAATGTAACTTAATACAATTTTTAAAAAAATAGGATTTCAACAAATATAAAATATATTAAATAATCTTTGTACATCAAATCAAACATTCAATAAAATATAAAAAAAGTGAAAAAATAAAATAAAGATCCAATATTACATCAACATAATAAAAAATAATAATTACAAGAATAAAAAATGCACAACTAAAAAAAACTAAAGTTGATATGTTGAGTTAAACTTCGTAATCATATTTATTACATAAATTTGGCATATATATTTCTATTATCATACTTATATAGATGATGACCTAGCTAGTTCAATACCATCCTCCACCTATACTTGTACCTTTAATCACAATGACATCAATAATATCAACAATGAAAGGATAAAAGGGACAAAAGTAATTATTGTATCATTTTATCTTTAACAAAAAGGGTAACAATGTTGTTAGAGTTATTCAACATATTAAAAATGCATAGTAATGTCATAGTACATCATAATTGAATAATAATGTCATCAAAATTATTTTGATTTCATAATTCGTAATGTCTCAAACAATAATACACAATGTCATTTATTAAATGTCAAGGGGCGAATAAGGATGTCATATTTTGATCTGCATTTGATGAGATGTTTAGTGAGTTATTCATATAAGAGATCAGAAAGTAGATAAAATAGGTTAGCAATTGTGGATGGAGTGTTGTGCTCAATGTTCTATTTTTTTTTAAAAAGTCACAGATTGAATCCTACTATGCATCAATAGGCTTACCTGCAAACAATGAAGATTAGGGCAACTTAAAAATCTATTATCATCAAACTTCATCAACTACCATGAGTGATCATGCATTTGAATCTATTTAATGTGAACTTGTATACACAATACATCTTAATAATGGAATCGAGGTGATAATACCATATCAAGAAGCTCCTTATTGATGTATTCATGTATGGGCGACATACCAATATTCCACCAATTAGTGACATTCATTTAGTTAGAAGGTTCACCTTCTAAGAAGTAGCATATTTATTTAGGTTCCTCGAAAGAATTTAAAAATGTGAAAATAAAATATGAAGGATGAAACCAAAAACTAAAAATATATGGGTGTTCATTATCATCTTCTAGAGTGGTGTAATGCACACATATCAACATAATGTAATAAGAGTTAACCTCTCACTTCACACAATAATACCTTACTTGTATACCACATGGGTGGCATTTTAATCAAAATTATTTTTAAGTGAAACAAAACAACATAAGTCACAATCAAACTTCACACATAACATGCTAACAATGAATTAAGGCTCAATAACAAAAACACTTCAAAATTAAGCAAAGAGTATGGTAGGTAACTTGTCTTTGATCTCATCACTTTCAATTAATTAAAATGTGATTTAACCCAATCAGAAAAATAGAATGCCTATAAATATATAATAAACTAAATATTACATGTACAACAAGCTAAACAATCAATAAAGTATGAACAAGAAATTAAAAAGAGTAAAATAATTGAATAAAGACCTAATGTTACACTAACATGATGAAAAAAAGTAATTAAAATAATAAAAAATGCACAATAAAAAAAGAATAAATTTGATATGCCAAGCTAAGCTTCCTAATCATATTTATCACATAAATTTGGCATAAATGCTTCTACTATTATATTTATGTAGACGATGACCTAGCTGGTTCAATACCATCCCCCACTTGTACTTGTATTCCCAATAACATCAATAATATCGACAATGAGAGGATAAAAATGACAAAAATAATTATTGCATTATATTAAATTTAACAAAAAAAGGGTAACAATGTGGTTAGAGTTATTCAACATGATAAAAATACATAGTAATGTCATAATACATCACAACTGAATAATAATGTCATTAAAATTATTTTGATCTCATAATCTGTAATGTCTCAAATGATAATACAAAATAGGTCATTTATTAAAATGTCAAGGGAAGAAATAAGGATGTCACATTTTGATTTGAATCTAATGAGATATTTAGCCAACTGTTCATACAAGAGATCATAAAGTAGAGAAAATATGTTAGTTATTGTGGATAGAGTGTTGTGCTCAATATTCTATTTTAAAAAAAAAATAGTTATACATTGAATCCTATTATGCATCAATAGGCTTACCTGAAAACAATGAAGCTTAGGGAAACTTAAAAATCTATTATCATCAAACCTCATCAACTTCCATGAGTGCTCATGCATTTGAATCTAGTTAATGTGAGTTTGTATAGACATTACATACTCAAACTATATAATTGCTTCTATAGGAATAATTTGTTTGTAGCTGACTTCATTTGGTACAAGTTGTTCAACTTCTTCCATAACTCTTCTACAGTCTTCTCCTTAACAACATTAAATATCACATAATATGCAAGACATAAACGGATGGTATAAATTGCTTTTCTATCCAGTTTGTTCCAATCTTCATCTGTCATACTATTGGGTTTGTTTGTAAGACCCTTCATGGCTAGAGCTTGGTCATTCTACATCAAGAGATCCTCCACATTCAACTTTCATAGGGAGAAATTTATGCCATCAAACTTCTCTACTTCAAATCTAGTTACTCCTCGTATCATTGTAGTAGCTCCCACTTGCACAAAGTCTCTTAACTCAATAAAAAACACTCACATAAGAGTTTTTTAAAGACCCTAACTCTGATACCAGATGTTAAGAAATAATATCCTACTATGCAATAAATTAAATGCATAAAGAACAAGCTATAAAATCAATGATAAGGAAGATAACATTACATAATTAGATATCATAGCAACCTTGCTAAGTGGAAGGAAAAACCACATGCAAATGGTAGTTGTAGTATTCTATTGAGTTCTGAATAATAACCTCTACACAAAGCTTCCTCTTCAACACACTCTCATCTTACAATGCTTTCACACAAGAAGCACACAATGTTAGGCAAAGCCTTTAAACTCTCAATCTAGTTACAATACTAACATACAAGCTTTCTCACAATTCTCACAAGGATTACACACTTGCACTCTAGATTTCAAAGCTTACACTTGCTCTCAAGCTTACCATACATATAAGGAGAGTCATATATATATATATATATATATATAGAATACATGGAGAGAGAGAATGATGGATGGTAATGAGGTGAGAGAAGAAATTGTGCCATACTCTCATGTGGTTGCATAAGTGGTCACTATGCACAATGTCTACCACTTGTGCATAGTCCAAAACATAGAGAGAATACTTTAGACAAAAGCATCACCACCTCCATGTGATAATATGTCTTTTATCCTCCACTTAACAACTAAAGAGACAAGATGCTAAATCATCTCTTGTCTTTAGCAAAGCACTAAGATAGTAGAGACTCCATAAAATTGTGACCCACACATCCACTTACTTACTCCACTCAAGAGATGCACCCCACATGCTCCCCACATGAAAAAGCAAACGACAACACATGTGCCTAGTGGATAAATGCACCACATTTCCCTCTCATACCTTTACAATAATGAAAGATACCCTATGGGCCATGCCACATCACCTAGGAGCCACCTCATAGATACTGTCACTGTCAACTCACATTACCACCTCATCATCATAATCACTACCACCTCACCACTATGAATAGTAACTACCACCTCATCATATGAATAGTTGCTTCATGTCCCATGAATAGTGTCATGTGAATATTTTTTGTGAATAATGACTTTACATCCAAAAATTATCCCACTTAAAGTCAATATACACCAAATTGGCCATACCTACATATTCTTCCATCTAGTTGCCAATCATGCCCTCTGTTACCCTGACATAAACTAGTAAAAGTTTTGTTGCACTACTAAAACTTTTGTATCTTGATTGGCTTTATCAACATCTGCTCCTCTATAGAAGATTGAAACACTTGAAGTTATTCTTCACTTCTCCACACACACAAACCAATCCTCCTATCATGATTCTACCATGAACCGCTCACAACTCCCACTACTTGGAAGTATCCAGTCTAGTGTTCACCATGGCATCATGAGGCTTCCAAGTCCTGATGAATCTAATACATAAGACATAAACATGTCTTATCCTTCATTATAGGATGCTCTTAGGAAGACAAATCTTACTACAAGAAGTAGGGTACTGCCTTACTTTCCCATCCTTATGCATCTTTATCCTTTGTTTGCTTCTCATACCACCTTCATCATGTCCTTGTCACTGAGCCATCACACCAATGATCATGTTGGGGCATGCTTCTAACATGTCATCAACACATATAATAAAAACTTCTTCTAAACACTTTGGCTCTCCATGAAGGTATCGTTGCACTCCCATATACATGTTTTCTTCAGCTCGTACAATCTTTAATCTACAAACCATCAACTCTTTATATCATCCTTATAACCCTCTGGCTACTTTATCTCTTCTAGAGAGATCACCATGTAGGATTCAAACTGATCCAACTCTGAAAAACAACTAGTACATGTAGCACACTTGGTAGTAGTCAAGAAAGAAGATGACATAAAAATCAGTACCAGACTTCTCCTCATAGCCTCTAGCTATCAGTTGTACCCAAACATGGTATAAGTGCACCAATCACATCTCTAGGTAAGTCAACACGCTAGTCATTGCATTAATGCACCTACCACATTTTTGAGCCTCAAGAATGCATCCAAAATGCATCATGCTCTACCACATGTCCAAACATATGGCCTTCTCCTTTTGGGAACACTAGGTCTCACTTTATATTCTTCATCTTCTCTTTCTACAACTTTAAACAGGTACAATGTCAGGTGTCTATTGTAACTCTTCCTTTACATAGATTTTTCATCTTCTACAACATCTCAGCTAACGACATGTGGTTAGTAGGATGCCACACCATATACAACTTCTTATTTGTTGTCAAGAACTATACTTGCTTGATTTCAAATCAAGCTTGGACTTCGACTTGTGATTTAAACTTAACCCTCTTACAAGGATTGCTTCCAGCTAGCATCACATCACCCTAAATAATCTCTAATGTTATTAAATCTTCATACAATTGATATAAGGATCCATAAGATTCTCCTTTTGCCATCAATAGGGATCTTTTGGGAATTCTACATTTACCATTTTGAAAGGTATAAGAATATGCTAGCATATCCATCCTCTTGATGGACATCAAATTCTTCTTCAACATAGGAACATAACATACATCCTTCAACATTTTGATTCTAACATCATGCATCATGATCCTTATAACCCTTCTTCCCACAATAGCTAATGGATGATCATCACCCATATAAATAGACTCTCCATTAAATGGCTAATAACCCACAAATTAATCTCTATATGGAGACATGTGAAAAGATGCACCTGAGTCCAATACCCAAGAATTATCATTTTATCTACTGTTATTGAGGTAGAAAGGTTCATGTGCTATCACTTCCTTTGAACCTATAATGCTAGCCTCAACTGAAGGTGGATTATGATTTCTATCCTTCTCCTCATTCTTCAAATGCCAGCAATCCTTCTTCAAGTGTCATGGCTTTCCATAATGCCAATACCTGGTCTTCTACTTAGGTCCTTTAGACTTTGATCTAGATAATGATATTCCTTGTGTGCACTTCTCACATGATCTCCCTCTCATAGGTAAACCTTCATTACTTGAGGATGCACCAGAAGACATACTTCTCCTCTCCTCTCCAAGCAATGTTTCAACTACATCGAACTTAAGAGTTGCTAATGATGACTTACTAATGGTCATTACCACATGATCTCAATTATCAAGAAGTGAGAAAAATAAGGTGATAGCTTTGTCTCCATCCTTCATCTTCACATTTATGGAGACTAGCTTGATGACAATAGTGTTGAACTCATTCAAATGAGCAGTAATGGATGAATTCTCTTTCATCCTCAAACTATAGAGTTGTTTCTTTAGAAATACTTTGTTTGTAGCTGACTTCGTTTGGTATAGGTTGTTCAAATTCTCCCATAACTCTTATACGGTCTTCACCTCAACAACATTAAATATCACATAATATGTAAGACATAAACAGATGGTATAAATTGCCTTTCTATCCATTTATTTCCAATCTTCATCTGTCATATTATTGTGTTTGTTTGTAAGACCCTTCACGACTAGAGCTTGGTCATTCTACATCAAGAGATCCTCCACCTTCAACTTTCACAGGGATAAATTTATGCCATCAAACTTCTCTACTTCAAATCTGGTTACTCCTCATGTCATTGTACTAGCTCCCACTTGCACAAAGTTCCTTAACTCAATAAAAAACACTCGCATTAGAGTTTTTCATAGAGCCTAACTCTGATACCAGATGTTATGAAATAATATCCTACTCTATGAGAAATTAAATGCAAAAAGAACAAGGTATAAAATCAATGATAAGGAAGATAACATTACATAATTAGATATCATAGAAACCTTGATAGGTGCAAGGAAAAACCACATGCTAATGGTAGTTGTAGTCTTACAAGGCTTGCTTCTAGCTAGCATCACATCACCTTGAACAATCTCTAATGTTATTGAATCTTCATACAGTTGATATAAGGATCCATAATATTCTCTTGCCATCACTAGGGATCCTTTGGGAATTCTACATTTACCATTCCCAAAGGTATAAGAATATGCTAGCTCATCCATCCTCTTGATGGACATCAGATTCTTCTTCAACATAGGAATATAATGTACATCCTTCAACATTTTGATTCTAACATCATGCATGATGATCCTTATAACCCCTCTTCCCACAATATCTAATAGATGATCATCACCCATATAACTAGACTCTCCATTAAATGGATAATAACCCACAAATTAATCTCTATATGGAGACATGTGAAAAGATGCACCTCAGTCCAATACCCAGGCATTACCATTTTATCTACTGCTATTGAGGTAGAAAGGCTCATGTGCTATCGCTTCCTTTGAATCTGCTATTCTATCCTCGATTGAACGTGGATTATGATATTTATCCTTCTCCTCATTCTTCAAATGCCAGCAATCCTTCTTCAAGTGTCATGGCTTTCCATAATGCCAATACCTCATCTTAAACTTAGGTCCTCTAGACTTTGATCTAGATGGTGATATTCCTTATGTGCTCTTCTCACATGATCTCCCTCTCATAGCTAAAGCTTCATTACTTGAAGATGCACCAGAAGACATTCTTCTCCTCTCCTCTCCAAGCAATGTTGCAACTACATCAAACTTAAGAGTTGCTAATGATGAATTAATGGTAGTCATTACCAAATGATCTCAATTATCAAGAAGTGAGAAAAACAAGGTGATAGCCTTGTTTCCATCCTTCATCTTCACATTGATGGAGACTAGCTTGATGACAGCAGTGTTGAACTCGTTCAAATGAGCAATAATGGATGAACTCTCCTTCATCCTCAAACTATACCGTTGTTTCTTTAGAAATGCTTTTTTTTAGCTAACTTCATTTGGTACAGGTTGTTCAACTTCTCCCATAACTCTTTTATGGTCTTGCCCTCAACAACATTAATATCACAAAATATGCAAGACATAAATAGACGGTATAAATTGCCTTTCTATCCATTTTGTTCCAATCTTCATTTGTCATAATGTTGGGTTTGTTTGTAAGACCCTTCACGACTAGAGCTTGGTCATTCTACATCAAGAGATCCTCCACCTTCAACTTTCACAGGGAGAAACTTATGCCATCAAACTTCTCTACTTCAACTCTGGGTACTCCTCTTGTCATTGTAGTAGCTCCCACTTGCACAAAGTTCCTTAACTCAATAAAAACACTCACATAAGAGTTTTTCAAAGAGCCTAACTCTAATATTAGATTTTAGGAAATAATATCCTACTATGCAATAAATTAAATGCATAAAGAACAAGTTATAAAATCAATGATAATGAAGATAACATTACATAATTAGATATTATAGAAACCTTGCTAAGTGTAAGGAAAAACCACATGCAAATGGTAGTTGTACTCTTCTAATGACTTCTGAATAATAACCTCTCCACAAAGCTTCCTCTTCAACACATTCTCCTCTTACAATGCTTTCACATAAGAAGCACACAATGTTAGGCAAAGCCTTCAACCTCTCAATCTAGTTACAATACTAACATACAAGCTTTCTCACAATTCTCACAAGGATTACACACTTGCACTCTAGATTTCAAAGCTTACACTTTGTTCCAAGCTTACACTTGCTCTCAAGCTTACCATACATATGAGGAGAGTCATACATATATAGAATAAATATAGAGAAGAGAATGATGGATGGTAAAGAGGAGAGAGAATAAATTATGCTATACTCTCATGTGGTTGCATAAGTGGTCACTATGCACAATGTCTACCACTTGTGCATGATCCAAAACATAGTGGGAATACTTTAGACAAAAGCATGACCACCTCCATGTGACAATCTATCTTTTGTCCTCCACTTAACCAATAAAGACACAAGATGCTAAAGCATCTCTTGTCTTTAGCCAAGCACTAAGATAATAAAGCCTCCATAGAATTGTGACCCACACATCCATTTACTTACTCCACTCAAGACATGCACCCCACATGCTCCCCCCATGAAAAAGTAAATGACAACACATGTGCCTAGTGGAGAAATGCACCCCATTTATCTCTCATACCTTTACAATAAAGAAAGATACCATGTGGGCCATGCCACATCACCTAGGAGCCACCTCATAGATACAATCACTATCAACTCAGATTGCCACTTCATCATCATAGTCATTGCCACCTCACCATTATGAATAGTAACTACCACCTCATCATGTGAATAGTGGCCATGAATAATGTCCTATGAATAGTGTTATGTGAATAGTTTTTGTGAGTAATGGCTTCACATCCTAACATTATCCCACTTAAAGTCAATATATACTAGATTGGTCATAACTACATATTTTTCCATCTTGTTGCCAATCATGCCCTCTGCTGCCCTGACATAAAACCAGTAAAAGTTTTGTTGCACTACTAAAACTTCTATCTTGATTGGCTTTGTCAACATCTGCTCCTCCTTATAATATTGCAACACTTGAAATTATTCTTCAATTCTCCACACACAAACTAATCCTCCTATCAGGATTTTACCATGAACCACTCACAACTCCCACTGATTGGAAGTATCCAGTCTAGTGTTCACCATGGTATCATGAGGCTTCTAACTCCTGATGAATCCAATACATAAGACATAAACATGTCTTCTCCTCTATTATAGGATGCTCTTAGGAAGACAACTCTCACCACAAGAAGTAGGGTACTTCCTTACTTTCCCATCCTTATGCATCTTTATACTTTGTTTACTCCTCATACCACCTTCATCACGTCCTTGTCACTGAGCCATCACACCAGTGATCATGTTGGGGCATAATTATAACATGTCATCAACACATATAATAAAAAATTCTTCTAAACAATTTGGCTCTCCATGAAGGTATAGTTGCACTCCCATCTACATGTTTGCTTCAACTCGTACAATCTTCAATCTATAAACCATCGACTCTTTACCTCATCCTTATAATCCTCTGGCTACTTTATCTATTCTAGAGAGATCACCATGTAGGATTCAAACTGATCCAACTCTAAACAATAACCAGTGTATGTGGGACTCTTGGTAGTAGTCAAGAAAGAAGATGACATAAAAATTAGTACCAGACTTCTCCTCATAGTCTCTAGCTATCAACTGTACCCAAACATGGTACAAGTGGACCAATCACATCTCTAGGTAAGTCATCGCGCTAGTTAGTGCTTCAATACACGTACTGAGTTTTTGAGCCTTAGGAGTGCATCTGAAATGCATCATGCTCTACCACATGTCCAAACATATGACCTTCTCCTTCTAGGAACACTAGGTCTCACTTTGTATTCTTCATCTTCTCTTTCTACTACTTCAAATAGGTACAATGTCAGGTGTCTATTGTAACTCTTCTTTTGCATGGATTTTTCATCTTCTACAACATCTCAGCTAACAACATGTGGTTAGTAGGATACCACATCATACACCACTTCTTATATGGTGTCCATAACTATACTTGATTTCAAATCAAGCTTAGACATTGACTTGTGCTTTAAACTTAACCCTCTTACAAGGCTTGCTTCCAGCTAACATCACATCACCCTGAACAATCTCTAATGTTATTGAATCTTCATATAGTTGATAGAAGGATCCATAATATTCTCCTTTTGCCATCATTAAGGATCCTTTGGGAATTCTACATTTACCATTCCCAAAGATATAAGAATATGCTAGCTCATCCACCCTCTTGATGGACATCATATTCTTCTTCAACATAGGAATATAATGTACATCCTTCAACATTTTGATTCTAATAGCATGCATCATGATCCTTATAACCCCTCTTCCCACAATATCTAATAGATGATCATCACCCATATAAATAGACTCTCCATTAAATGGCTAATAACCCACAAATTAATCTCTATATGGAGACATGTGAAAAGATGCACCTGAGTCCAATACCCAGGTATTATCATTTTATCTACTGCTATTGAGGTAGAAAGGCTCATGTGATATTGCTTCCTTTGAATCTGCTATGCTAGCATCGACTGAAGGTGGATTATGATTTCTATCCTTTTCCTCATTCTTCAAATGCCAGCAATCCTTCTTCAAGTGTCATGGCTTTCCATAATGCCAATACCTCATCTTATACTTAGGTCCTCTAGACTTTGATCTAGATGGTGATATTACTTATGTGCTCTTCTCACATGATCTCCCTCTCATAGCTAAAGCTTCATTACTTGAGGATGATCCAGAAGACATTCTTCTCCTCTCCTCTCCAAGCAATGTTTCAACTACATCGAACTTAAGAGTTGCTAATGATGAATTATTGATGGTCATTACCACATGATCTCAATTATCAAGAAGTGAGAAAAACAAGGTGATAGCCTTGTCTCCATCCTTCTTCTTCACATTGATGGAGACTAGCTTGATGAAAACAGTGTTGAACTCGTTCAAATGAGCAGTAATGGATGAACTCTCCATCCTGAAACTATAGAGTTGTTTCTTTAGAAATACTTTGTTTGTAGCTGACTTCATTTGGTAAAAGTTGTTCAACTTCTCCCATAACTCTTCTACGATCTTCTCCTCAACAACATTAAATATCAAAAAATATGCAAGACATAAATGGATGGTATAAATTGCCTTTATATCCATTTTGTTCCAATCTTCATCTGTCATACTATTGGGTTTGTTTGTAAGACCCTTCATGACTAGAGCTTGGTCATTCTACATCAAGAGATTCAACTTTCACAGGGAGAAATTTATGCCATCAAACTTCTGTACTTCAAATTTGGTTACTCCTCCTATCATTGTAGTAGCTCCCACTTGCACAAAGTTCCTTAGCTCCATAGAAAACACTCACATAAGTGTTTTTCAAAGATCCTAACTCTGATACTAGATGTTATGAAATAATATCCTATTGTGCAAGAAATTAAATGCATAAAGAACAAGTTATAAAATCAATGATAAGGAAGATAACATTACATAATTAGATATCATAGAAACCTTGCTAAGTGCAAGGAAAAACCACATGAAAATTATAGTTGTAGTCTTCTATTGACTTTTGAATAATAACCTCTCCACAAAGCTTCCTTTTCAACACACTCTCCTCTTACAATGCTTTCACACAAGAAGCACACAAGGTTATGCAAAGCTTTCAAACTCTCAATCTAGTTACAATACTAACATACAAGCTTTCTCACAATTCTCACAAGGATTACACACTTGCACTCTATCTTTCAAAGCTTACACTTTGTTCCAAGCTTATACTTGATCTCAAGCTTACCATACATATGAGGAGAGTCATACATATATAGAATACATGGAGAGAAGATAATGATGGATGGTAAAGAGGAGAGAGAAGAAATTGTGCCATACTCTCATGTGGTTGCATAAGTGGTCACTATGCACAATGTCTACCACTTGTGTATAGTCCAAAACATAGTGGGAATAGTTTAGACCAAAGAATCACCACCTCCATGTGACAATCTATCTTTTGTCCTCCACTTAACCACTAAAGACACAAGATGCTAAATCATCTCTTGTCTTTAGACAAGCACTAAGATAGTAGATCCTCCATAGAATTGTGACTGACACATCCACTTACTCCACTCAAGAGATGCACCCCACATGCTCCCCACATGAAAAAGCAAATGACAACACATGTGCCTAGTGAGGAAATGCACCCCATTTCTCTCTTATACCTTTACAATAATGAAAGATACCCTATGGGCCAGCCACATCACCTAAGAGCCACCTCATAGATACAGTCACTACCAACTCACAGTGCCACCTTATCATCATAGTCATCACCACCTCACCACTATTAATAGTAACTACCACCTCCTTAAATGAATAGTGTTTGTGAATTGTCACTTCACATCCACATAGAAGAAAATTCAACCACTAGGTACTCTTATTTAGAAAGCATATATTTTGGATAGCATAAAAAGCCTTGAACACAATGCCCACAATGTGACATAAAGGACAAAAGGTTTTGTAGTGGGAATACAAGTGTTTGAAAGACTTGGATTTATTTTACTAGGCACAAGGGAGGAAAGATTGCCCACATGAGATAAAATAGAGATCTCATAAGAATATGGAGCCATGAGCAGTATATCTTGATAGTTCTTTGACTCTTGGGTGAAATGTTGATTTTTCAGTTTCAATGTTTTGATCGACAGTGGTTGTTTTTGTGGTTAGTTTTATTTTAATGTTTCAGTCTTAGTGGAGGACTATGTTTTGACTTTCTTTAGCTGATTTCATGCAGCTATTTTGTATGTTTTCTTTTTGTGGGTTGTTGTATATTATAATTTAGTATTTTGGTTCATTTTTTGTCCTCTATATAAGTTGTCTTTGTAATCGAGTTGAGTGGTCCCATATAAATTCTCCCTTTTATCCTATCAAATTTTATATATATATATATATATATATATATATATATATATATATATATATATATATATAAGTACTATACTATAAGCACTAAAACTAATTTATAGATCAAGTGGTATGCACGATACAAACAAGTAGTTATTTTTTTAATAGATGACAAATGGATAGAAAAAAATATTTTTTTGGTTGATTTTCGGTGGATGCCAATCATTGATTGTTATAAAACTAATAGTTACCTCGAAGGTGCAATAAAATCTGAAGGAATTATATTTTTTGTTTTTGCGATTATATCTAGTAAGTGTTTTCTTTTTATTTGTGGGATATATTCCCCTTTTATGTATTATAGTGTGATAGACTACCTTTATCGTTTACTATGCCAACATCACTCTATTATTAATCTACAAGAAATCACCCACAATGCAAAAATTCAAATGATATTAATCAATTTGAGTGTCAATCATGCAGGAATTAATAATAAAATTCTCGCATCATATTGTGCTTGCTAAGTATTTTCTTTTCTTTTGTGAGGTATATTCCCCTTTTAACCAAAATTTAACCCATTACATTCCCTCCCCCCTAAGACCGATCATCAAGCGAGGATATTTTCTCTTAAACGGTGAGAGGAACAAATAGAGGGACTCGATCTGTAAGCACGTTTGATATGGTGTACGTCAAACGTAGAGTCTTTGTCACTATAAACCACTTTATAGTGTATGATTTCACATAAAATATCATGTCAATATAAAGGATAATAAAAGAAACTAATCTAAAATATCACGTTATCCAAGAGTCCATTGTTGAATATTAAACTATTTCTCATGTTTAAATATAATTGTTAATTATTATTATAATATCGTATTGTTAATTTTTTTAACCAATTTTTAAGCTTGCTACAATAAAGGCGATCTACCTCGACTAATTCATATATCAAATATTATTTATTAATTCAACTGTAGACATAGAAAACTTGCTTGATCATTTTTTTAATAATTACACTTATACATAAAAAATAAACAAGTATGCAATATACCAAATATTATAATTATTGTTCACCAATATATGACTATTCTTGGACTACGTATATATATTAAAGTAATATCTACAATTTCCATATTGATATGAATATTGCATGAATCAAATCCTATTAAAATATTTATCAATTTTTAAGTTTGTCAACAAATAAGATAATCTACCTGGGTAATGTACAAGGGAAAAAAAAACAATAAGAAAATGATTTCTACACTTTCCACTATATTGTTTATTGCCACATGTGGCACGCAATTGGTCAGGTCGCTGAGGGAGGTTGCACAACGTGCAGAGAGGTTGCGTCTTCAACTATTTTTGGGTTTTGGTTCGATTTGTTATTGAATAGACAGAATACACTAAAAAACTGAACATAAAACAATTGCAGAAAGCTTATGCACCAGATATAAGTACACCCAAAAATTTAGAGATGCAGTTTATTGCAACAACAGATTACCCAAAACAAAATTGTTATCTCGCTAGAAGTTTAGTTTGATGTTCATCCTACCTTTCCATCTTCAATTTTAATCGAATTTCCAGCTTGTCAACATTTTCAATTGATATATAACTATTTATTAATGTATTATTGGTAAAATATAACCAATTTTTTTAAGAAACCATTTCACCATTTTATTTAATATAATATAAAAAAATATTATATTAATTTTATATGTCATAAACTTGGGAGGTGGCGACGCCCATGCATGAAAATGGTAAGCCTCTTTGGTGGCAACAACATTTTAGATTTAACGTTGGTTTGTCCGCAGAGTAATTAATCTCCATAATTGAGGAACGTCTTAAATCCATCGCCATTAAAAAGTAGAGGGTATCCTTCCATTTTTATTGTGGTAAGACGCACCTTTAAATGCAGATAAATATAAAATTTTAATACATTTTACAAAGGCCAACAAAATACTACCGCACCACTACATGGTCTCTTCACAGGCCCGACTTTATTGTTGTGGCACTTTTGTTTAGAATAAGATTTATTATTTATTTATTTATTATATATAAATATGAATTTGTTTTATTATATATATATAACATTGATAATATATTTAAAATGATAAAAAAAAAAAATCATTTTTAATTTTTCTATTTGTTAAAATATTTTAATTGAAATAGTAATTAACTTCATATTAGTTTATTATATTTTTTTAAATATTTTTAACAGTTTGGAAACTTGGTATCTATACCTTCTAATAATATTGACCGACAACCTAAAAAGTCCAAAAGTTGCAGTAGATGCCATGTCTATATGGTATGTATATACTCACAATTTTCTAAAATCTTTAGTATACATTTTATTTTTTGTTTGCTCTATTTTACTAAGCCAACTCCAATTATCTGCAGTATGAATCTTATGGGGTGGTCTGGGATTCAATGTGGCTATCAAGTTTAATCTCTATCCTTATTACATATATAAATTTAATTTTATTCGGCTTAAAAAAAACTATACATTTTGGCATATACTTAAAAATAAAAAATAAATAAAGTATTTATTGGGTGATATAGTATTTTCTTGATGTTTTTGTAGTGTAAGAGTTTCGAATGAACTGGGAGCTGCACATCCAAGCGCTGCAAAAGTTTCAGTGATTATTGTTCTTGGCACAACATTCTTATTAGGAGCCATTTTTATGGTTTTAATATTCATCACTAAAAATGAATTTGCAGTGGCTTTCACTAACAATGAAGTAGTGATCAAAGCAGTTTCAGAGCTTGCAACTGTACTTTCTTTTACCATGATTTTGAATAGCATACAACCTGTCTTAGGAGGTAAGAAATTCAATGCATTAATTAACAATTTAAATTTATTTCTTAAATAAACAAATAAACTATAAAAAGGGTTTTTAAATCTTACAGGTGTAGCTGTGGGAGCTGGCTGGCAGGCTCTAATGGCATACATAAATTTAGCATGTTATTATGTTTTTGGAGTGCCCTTTGGATGCTTGTTGGGTTACCATTTTAATCTCGGTGTGAAGGTATTATTTTTAAGTTATGACACATACATATTGCGTTCACTATTTATAAGTTAAGTTAACATTTTGTTTTGAGTTGAGATACATTTTTGGATGTGCAGGGAATAGGTTTGGTATGATTTGTGGAACTACAATGCAAACAATAATTTTATGTATTATTACATTTGGGACTGAATGGAATAAAGAGGTAAGCACTAAATTTCATGGCATAAATAAGGAAGCATTAGAAATTCACCATATAATTTGTTTAGCACAAACATTAGAGTCGGTAACATATTAAATGAAACTGAGGAAAACATGAGCCATGTTCACGAATTTGGTGATAATTTGTTGGTGCAGGCTTCTCAAGCTAGAGACAAGATTAAAGTGTGGGGAGGGAGCACTTAAGATAAAAATAAGATCTCAATCTGTGACCCCAATAATAGGTTATTGTGCTATATAGAGGAGTTGAGATTAATCTTTATAATGTTGACCAAATGGAAAAAGAAAAAAAACTACCTCCTTTGATTGCAGTTTATTGTAGGCTGTAAGTTATGGTAATGACCATAATCGAATTTTTGAAATATCCAAATGAAGGTGGATGACCCAAGTTCTAGTTTTAATTATTTTTAAACACTAAAAATTCAAAGTCATGAATAGGAGACTTGTAATTTCTCTCAAATAAATCTTATGAGTATTAATATTGTTCATGTTTATTTTTCATTTTTTAATAAATAAATTTGTGGTATATAATTTTAAAAGTAGTATTTTAATTATTTTTCCTATTAAAATGTGGTATAAAAAATCAAATTTTGTAAATTATTTTTTTGAAAAGAAAATATATCATTCTTTTTAGAAGACTATTTAAAATAAATGTAAAATTAAATCTATATTAAATAAAATAAAAGGAACATTCAACATGTCACCAATTCACTTTTTAAAAAAATTAAAATTAAATTATTCACTTACAATATGTGAATATGAAAATATAGGTAGAATATTATAGTAGAATGCTTATCATTCAATATTAAAATCAAAAACATTAGTCACTATATTGATTTTAAGAATTATTTATAAGATAGAATAAAATAAAAGAATTTAATTAAGAGAATAAATTCGGTTAAAAGACACCAATAATGTTATTTATGGAAGTTGAATAGTTAATTTTATAATAAAAAAATTCATCAAACTTATGATGGAATTGATAAAACTAATAAATAGATTCGATGAGAATATCTTGACATTAATAATATTTTTTTATAAGACTATGTAAAAAAAATTAATTCTGATGTTTTGAGTCCAATACAAAACCTATCATTATGGAGAATAAGCTTATATTTGATTAAGGGTTTAAATATATCATAATAGCTTAAATATTCCAAGAAGAGAAGAAAAGAAAGAGAAGAGGAAGGTGGGGTTTTTGAAATCAGCCAAGAGAAAATGAACTAATAAATAAAGGTCTTTCATAAGATTAATTAAATAAATTAATAGAATTATTTAATTAACTATTAATAAAAACAATGCAAAACGAGACAAGAGAAGAAAGACTAAGGTTTATGTAAGCTATGTTATAGTGGTTTTCAACAATGATTTGACTTACATCCATTATCATGATTCATATTATTACTATCCATGGTAATTAATTTGGCATTGTTTATGCATATGGATATTTTTAGTGGTGTCTTTGTGTTCTAATAAAAAAAAAATTATTTACCTTTACATACTCCAAATCTTTACACGTTATTTTACTTTAGTTTGAAGAGAATGCCTAATGTCACTGATGTATAATTTTTTGAAAGAGCATGGGATTGAGTAGATACCTTTTTTTAGATTCAAACATATGGGATCTTTATGATTTATTAGCCTATTTTTAATAGTGTTAACATGTTATTTTTTCTTAAAATTTTGGGAATCTACTCTGAGGTACCCTTAATATAAAGGGAGAAATGCCTTTAATTCATGACCCTTGTTTTGATCATCATTTTAACTTATATCTTTAGGGCTTTTTTTTGATTTTATAGCAGTTGCCTTAATTTTCCAAATCTTATATCCATTTATATTTAAAACCTTTGTGAGATGTCTTTCCTCCAATTCAAAATGATCCCAATTAGATATTATTATGGCTCTAGTTAAGAGAGTGTTGAGAAATGTTCCTTGTTAGTATAGATGGTGGTATGAGTCTTCTCTAATATATGCATATGTGTGTGTTTTCTTTGTATATGCTTGTCGTGAAAGTGATCCATATTCGTTTCTAATGATTAGGACATCTTAAAGAAATGGAAGCATACCATTATTATCAACCTTCATTGTGAATTTTATATGTTATGATTTTACATTGAGGTGATCAAGGAAATTTAAACTTTCTCCACCATGATTCCATTTAACATTTGTATTGTCCATAAATCTATCCCACCTTTTTGGGTTTTGAGGTGTGAATCAAAGGAAACTGTTTCAAATTTATCCAAAAATAAGTTTTCTATGATTGGGAAAAGTAGATAAGCCATTTATATAACTTTATTTTTGTCATGAAATTCCCCTAGGAAAGTAAAGAACATTGATCTTATGCAAAAACTCAACTAGATCCATGGTTTTCTTATCCATGATTTCTTTATAATCATTGTTATCCTTTTAACGAGGCATTTTTGTGTAAAGAGAAATCAAATAAAAAATTATTAGTATGTTTTTTTCTCCAACACTTTTAACTCAAGTTTATGCAAAAAATCAATGGACTCTTTCACAAATGATGAGGTTTTACTTACAAAAGTTTCTAACTTTCCTGAAAGATATTTGACTAGAGGATAAGTAAGTGAGTCCATGGTGTCAATAATAGGTCTTATGGAAAACCTTGATTTGTGTAGTTTTGGTAAACCAAAAATTATCAACAAGATTGGGTATATAGGTTTAAGATTCCTTTTGAGCTCCAAACTAAGAGAAGATTCATTTATAAATTTCTTAACTTTTTTTGTCAACATTTTATTTAAAGGATTTTTGGTTTCGTACCTATATCTACCACTATTAGAAAAGTGGTCTTCCATATTGACCTTGTGAGGGTGTTTCCAGTTACCATATAAATTGAGAAATGACTATAAGACTGTTGGTTGATATTTATTGTATTAGTAATACTTCCACAATATACAAAGTTTTCTTGATGTTTTGTACCAAATTCATCAAAGATAGATTGAAAAAAATAAATAAGAAAAATATTTTAGATCATTTATGAAGATGAACATGTCTTAATTTTCATCTCCTAAAGGAGGAGGACCAAACATTTATAGTAGTAGTGATCTAAATATAGATCCACTATACTAGTCATGTATACTAAATGTTTACACTATACCCAATTATGTAATTCATTCATGCTTTTAAGAAACTTATATAATACATTTCATGTGAAAAACATCAATTTATATAGGTTACAATGGTTGTGTCAGAGTGGGGTTAATTCAAATATCTCCCTAGTGATGAAGGCATAGTGGTTAAGATCAAAAAAATAGGGGTTTGAATAAGATGCCAAAACCTTCACTATTTTTAGGGTGGTGATTATGAAACTACCCCAACATTTTCCCATCCACCACTGGTGATTGTAGGTTTAAATTTCATAACCACCAATTAACATACACTAATGGTCTCACCACCTTACAAAAACTTGAAGTTTAACAATTGCAAATGTTTATTATTCTCAGTGCCAATTAATTTGAGATATTGGTGGACTCCAAAAGATGAGAGAACATAAATACACATCATGTGCAAGGAAAAATACAATATAATATTCTTGGAATTAGATTCACCTTTCAAGTTAGCAAGATTAGGTATTGGTTTAAGTTATCTGTAGATTTTATTAACTACTTAGTGATTGTTTTAGTGTTAGTATGTACTAAGAAGTGTCTAAAAAGTGAAAATAAATCTCTTGTGTATGGTTTGGATAGGGAAAAGTGAAACTCTATTAATAAAGGCCAAATTTTGGTAGTATCTTATACATTTTTTGAATCACATAGTGGAAAGGGGAGTGCAATTACCTCTCCTTGCTAGAGTTTTTCCCACTTTGAGTTTCTCCAAGTTAAACTTATATTTTTTTCCTATATTTTCTTATCATTTATAGTTCATTATTATGTACTTCCATTTCCATCATTTCATAGCTCTATTTTATTCAGACAAATTAAACTAAAACAATAGCTTATTCAACTGTCTGTTGATCTAAGAGTAAAGGATCTATTTTAGGAAATACTAAATTATTTTAACTACCTATTTTATGGGTTATATTGGTATCAGATAATGTTAGAATCTGTCTTTTATGCTGTTTTTATGTTTTTTTATAAATTTCAAGTATATTACCACAACTAGAGAAAGTAGTGCTAAAGGTGAAGGTGTCGTAGTTCCTTTTGAATAAGACATTTCCACAAGGAAGTGGAAATAAGAGATTATAATTACAATACATACTTATGAATAATGTGCATGTATAGCTAAAGAGTGGTTTAGATTGGTTGAAAGAGTGGATAACATATGTACTTCAATGAAGAAGCTTAATTGGTTGGATTCCATCATGAGGTTTCTCATGGAGGAGCTTGATGTTTCTATGGAAGCACTAAAATCAAGTAAGGAGGAGGATATCGAGCCTGAGATAGTGGAACAACAACCCCATACCAACCAAACTCCACCTTCATTCAAGCTTGAAGAAAATATAGAGACCCATCCATATGACATAGATATGAATGTGGAGAGGCCAGACCATTGGGTAACCCAAATTGAGGTATATTTTAGTTTGCATAATTTTAGTGAGAGCCAAAAAAAAATTTTTGCAAGGTTAAAATTAACTAATTATGCATTAACCTATTTTTAAATCTATGTATATTTCATGTTAAATATTCCTCCTCCTACTAAGTGGTATGATTTTAAGATCGTAATCAAGAATAAATTCTATCCTATTTTCTATGAAGAAGATAGGTTCATATATTGGAAATATCTTAGGCAAAGTCAAGGCTAAAGTGTGCAAGAGGACATAAGTGCATTCCATAAGAAGGTTGTGCAAATGGGAAAAGATATAATAGGTAGTGAGATTTTTATGAATTATGTTGGTGGACTCCATAGACATTTAAGGATAGTTTTTTTTCTCTTGGCAAAGCCTACAGATGTAGATGAGGCTTGTTCTCAAGCCCACTACTTAGAGATAGACACGAAGAAGGCTCCATCTACCTCTCAAAGAAAGTCCAAGAAATCAGAAGGGTCTAAATAAAAGGGTAAAGGTAAAAATAAAGGTAAGCATAATTATACTTAGGGTTCTAAAAAGAATATTAAAATTCATTATGGGAATTATGATGTTGATATTCATTCTGAGGATCAATGTTGGAAGCTCCACCTAGAATTACATACATTCAATAACAACAATAAGAAGTCTATGCCCTCTCTCCAAGGTACTAATATTAGTTGTAATTCTAATGTGGATGACACTTTGTGTGGTACCTTTATCAATACAGAGGTATGTTTGGGTAGTAGTGGTGCTCAATAAAATTACCTTTTTAAGATTGTCCATATCGAAATTCAAATGAATAAAACAAAAGAGGATGGTATTTTTGATATTTTTTCACAACCAAATTTGATAAGTAAAGAGTTAGTAGAAAAAATGAAGATAAAGACATACAATCATTTAAGGCTATATGATTTAGGTT
Organism: Torreya grandis; assembly: GCA_037957365.1. Taxonomy (NCBI): domain Eukaryota; kingdom Viridiplantae; phylum Streptophyta; class Pinopsida; order Cupressales; family Taxaceae; genus Torreya; species Torreya grandis. Next base: position 70,455 of record JARHVA010004788.1, read on the forward strand.
GGGTGAAGAAAGGTGTAGACATCAAGGTGACCAAGCAAAGAAAAGTGTAGACATCAAGGTGACCAAGCAAAGAAAAGTTAAGTTTGGTATTAATATACATTTAAGTAATGAATTTATAGTGGATGTTGTGCCTCTTGATGTCTTTGGGGTAGTGTTTGGTAACCCTTGTATATCCATGATGATATCTTAATGAGGAGAGCCAACCAATACCATTTGGTGAAGGATGGAAAGAGTTACATCATTTTAGTCTAAAACGCTGATTCTAAAATTTCTTTGTTAAGTCATTTTTAAGCTAATAAAATTATCGATGTTAATCTTGTAGCATGTTTACTAACAAAGAGTAGAAGCATATGGGAGAGTTGGTATAGTAGTTCAAGGAGGTTTCCCATGAACCTATGGGATTCCTATTAGCTAGGTCTATTGGTCATGAAATTCATTTTCTACTTGATAGTCCACTTCTAAATCTTGGTTTATACAGGTAATCCTTCAAGGATGTCAATGGGTTAAAACAACAATTATAGTTTTTTATTAATCAAGATGTAATCCATCCTAGTACTTCTCCATGTGGTTCTCCTATTGTTTTAGTACCTGAGAAAGATGGTGCATTGATAATTTGTGTTGATTATAGAGCGCTTAACAATATTACTGTCAATAATAGATACCCTCTTATACAGATTAATGATCTTCTTGATCAAATCATTCATGCCAATTATTTTATTAAGTGTTGTTTTAAATTTAGGTATCACCAAGTGAGAATTAAAAAGGAAAACATTTATAAAACATCATTCGAGAGAAGGCAAGGGTTGATGAATGGTTGGCTCTACCTTTTAGGCTATGCAATGCACCTTCTACCTTCATGAGGTTGATGAATGAGTCCATTTATTTATTCCTTTGCCACTGTGTATTTGGGTAATATTATTGTTTTTAACTGAACTTTTGACAAGCATATTGATCATTTGAGATAAGTTTTGCAAGTGGTGAAGGAGAACAAGTTAGTGTTGAATGAGAATAAATGTGAATTTTCTCAATAATCACTTGGTTAATTGGGGTATTTGGTTGGATATTAGGAGTTGAGGATTGATCTCACAAAGATAGAGGGCATCATGAATTGGCCAAGGCCTTCCAATGTGACTAAAATAAGGAGCTTTGTGAGTGAAATTTAGTATTTGAGGAAGTTCATAAAGAACTTATATTCCATAAATGCACCTTTACATGCCATTACAATAGATGGAAGAATTTTATTTGGGGTAAGAAGCAACAAAACACATTTTATATGTTCAAACATAATATTATTCATGATCCGATATTATCTTTGCCTAACTTGTAGTTGTCCTTTAAGGTGGAAATAGATGCTATTAATTTTTTATGGGGGTTATCCTACTTAAAGGAGGTAAGGATGCATGTTAATATTCAAAATTATTTCTTGATAAAATTCTTAATTATTATATTTATGATAAGGAATTGTATTCTATTATTCAATCATTCAATAGATGGAAGAACTATCTCATGGATGAGAAAACTATTTTGCAAAAATATCACCAACTTCTTCAATATTTATAGCACAAAATAAAATTTAAAAAGCTAGACACTATATATAGATGGGGTTTTACAAAGACTTCATTTGATTATTAAATAAAAGAAAGGCATGACTAAAAAACTATAGGATATGTTGTCTATACCTATTTTAATTTTATCCATGGGCACCATAACTCTTTTTGAGCCCTTCATGTGTGAGGCTTATGTAGAGGGATATGAGCATGATGCAGATTTTGGGAGTCATTTCTTCAAGGAAAGAGGTCCCAAGGTGCATGTTTTGAGCCCAAGGAGGATTATCACCCTCAATATAGGTTGATCTACAAGTTTGGTAAGCTTTGTAATCCTAAGGAGGAAATACCTCAGCTAATGAGGGAAGCACATACTTCAAATATTGCAAGGCATTTTGGTGTTAAAAATATTGTTGCACATTGGCAAAGATATGTTTATTAGCCTAATATGTAATGTGATGTTGCCAAGTTTATAATAATTTTTGTTTTATGTTGTAAAAGCAAGATTAGTGATAGGAAGTTGGGGTTTGTATATTCCATTACCTATTCCTTCGAGGCCATGGAAAATTATTTACATGGATTTGGTAGGGATGTTGTCTATGTCAAGGAAGGGGCATGACTATATTTTTGTGGTTGTGAACTAGTTTAGTAAGATGTGCATTCTTAGTCCTTGTAAGAATACCCTCAATGGTAGTGTTGAACATTTTTGACCCCTAGGTCAAAAGGGTCAACCCCTATAGTTCTAAACTTGTCTTGTCATACTTATCAACCTTGTGTATAGCCATCTTAGCCTTGTAATGTCTTCAAATGGTCTTTTAGAAAGTCTTATTAGCATTATTTAAGGTTTCATTGTATGCACTAGGGGTTGCTTGAGGAATAATCATGTGATAGCATGTTATGAGTCATGGGATGATGTAATAGGTTTTCATAGGGTGAGAGGAAAGGTTTCTAGTGTATTTTGAGGCCTAAAAGTGGCATATATCTTGCTTTAGAGAAGTTAAGGTAATTTAGCACATTTTAAGGTTTTTGACAAAGTTAAGGTTTTCATTGTGGCCAATGTGACTCTTCTCAATGCCTCCTTGTATAATTGTTAAATCCAATAGTGAATAATTAATTTGAAGTCTTAGAGAGTCTTGGATAGATACATGTCCTCTCCATGAGATCATCCAATATGCACTAGCCTTCTTTCCACTTGTAAATGCTTTTTAAGGGGATGAAACACACATACAAATGCACTTTTTAAAGCTTAAAAATAATTTTAAAATTTATTAATTTTAGGATAAAATTAGAATAACAGTTTTCATGTTAAAACAAGTCAGTTTTTGCTCCAAAAAATGCAGTTATAAGCACTTGTATCGTCTTAGAAGATCCACTTTCAGGTGAAAACATATTAAAAGTGTCTCTTCACATTCTAGAAAGGCAAGTGGTCAAAGAGGACAAATTCTAGAAAGGCTTCAATGACAAGGAAAAAATATTATTGAAGGAGAAGTACAGATGAGTGGAGAACAAGGATCGATCAAGCCATTTTAACACGCAATCAAATCCACTTTGAAGGTTGGTCCAAGTGTACCAAACTTTAGATGTGGGATGATAACTAGTGTTGGGGTCATAAAAATCAAATTTATTTTGCATGAAAATCTATGCCTCTCTTTCACCAACGAACCATCTCATTACTAAAAGGCTAATCTTGTCATTAGGTTGTTTCACCATATTAAAGTCACCATAGATAGCCTAGTGGGCATTAGATAATGAGTTTTCAAATCACTGTCATAATTCCATCTTTTAATGCACATCATTTGAGGCATAAATATTAATAATGCCAAAAAGAATGATTCTCAACATTAAAAAGAGCCCAAATGACATGAGGTGTAGTCACTTCCAAAATCCATAAGATGTGGTTACCATTTTGAAGAAATAAATGTCATAAGGCTGCCATAGCATAGGTCCTAATTTCTTCTCATCACGAAACTATTAGACCATATCACTTTATTAACAATGCATAGAATGAAACCTACCACCTTAATTTATTACAGGTAGAGAATGTCCTTATCTACAAACTTTTACCTAAAATATCACACCATGTACTTATGAGCTGAGTTTGTAAGACCCCAAACATTCCATGAATAACTATAATAGATTATGGTATCAAGAGACATGCATTTGGAATTGACCCATGTGAGGGATTCATATATTCTTCAAGAATTGTCCATTGTTGGAGAGCAAGAATTCTTGATGCTCAAAAACTTGTTTGGTCGCTAGTTCAACCATATACTCTGTCTCTTCTATAGATTCTTAAAAATAGTGACTACTTGAATGAGTCAAGGAATCCTAGGTGGGACTATGCAAGCACTTGTTTGTGCCTAGACAAGAGACAAGATGTGGTGGAAGAGCAAATTTGTTAAGAGAAAATTATGATAAAACTTAAGAACTAGACAAAACATTTATGACCATGGGCATATTTTAAAAATAATATTTGGGTAGTTCCACCTCAGAATGGCCACACTCCTTAGCATGTTGAGTGTTAACAAGAACTCCCTAGTAGGTTGAGTCATAGCTAAATGTGTCTGAGGTGGAGAACTGGAAGAAATTTTGTTATTGCTCCCTAGAGTTAGGTGAGCAAGCCCCTTGTTATGGTTGTTTTTTTGCCCCCCAACAGTTTACTACCCATCCTCTTGGGTATTCTTAGGAATATCATAGGTGGGCTTGGGAGCTGGCATGTTATGATGTAAATATAATATATAGTCCTTGATCTTGTGATATGTGGATTGACAACAGAAGCATGTGTTAGGAAAGTTAATATATAGGACCTAGTGTGAGTGTCAAGATTCATTAATTTTAATCTCCACAAACTCTTTAAGATCCTTTGGTAAATCTACTTCTACATGGACCTATTTTGGGAGGTGGGCAGAATAGAATCTTGTAGGGTCATGGTAGATCACATGGCCAATGGAATCCATGATTTCATTAATAAAATGGCAACAAGGAAGAGGAAACCTAGGAAATTCCACCCAGACAGGGACTTTTAGAGCAACATGTTGTGAAACAACAAAGTCTGTGGTCTGGGGAGAAAGCACTAGTGAGAAGGTACGAATGTACTATGCATCAAACTTGTTTAATATCACACCCACATGTGTAGGGTCTGTAAAACACACCAAGAAAAATCCCTTTGTCATGTTTTGTATAATATCTAGCATAATGCCATGAGTTGTCTAGGTAGATTGAACCCAAGTCTTGAGCATGCTTTTCGAGGGGACACGACCCACAAAGTAGCCTATTAAACAAAAATTTTACAACCATTGACAGGTATAATTAAGTTCAAGTATAGGAAAAATAACATTAGGCTGAGAAACATTACCTCGTGGTACACTTTGGGGATAAAGTTCCCCGGTCGCTGAGAGGTGGTGTCATGGATCTGAGATTCTCCTTCATCTGTCAAGGCTTCAACATTCAGATGGGAAGGAAGGGAGTTATTATATATCCTGAACTCACCCTAGGGTGAAGCTCCTAAATGTCAATAAATGCTAATATCCCATAGGTGCCAACAGAGAACACTGTGTGACCAAAAGTCAGTAAGAAATGATAGTCACGACATGCAAATCCAAAACCCTAGCATAGTGTTTATGCGATCAATTCACTCCAATGTTGCATGTTTAACAATAATAGTTTTAAAAAATTGATAAACTAGCTCATAAATGAAGGCCAACATTTAATATAGAGCATCTAGATACAAAAATATAACTTTATCTTCATATTTACTTATCGATTAATTATTTTGTTATCCATTCAAGTGAAATGGGATAAATACCCATATATTAAAAATGGTGGATTGCCTCGTTGATGTTGTATACCAACTGTATACATGTAAAACTAGAGTTTTTGTAATAGAAACTCAAAACAACATCAAATTCTTACTTTAATTCCACATAATACCTTTGGTTGAGCTTAAAAGGAGATAAACACACCATCAAATAACAATGGTAGAATTGGGATGCCTACACCAACAAAACTCATTCAAACAACAATGCGATTAACTAAAAACTAGCGTTTTACTTTGGGAAACTTAGCATATGAATTTGCCTATTGCAGAAAATTTCTACAAAATGAAGGAATTTGCTTATTTTTGTGTGATTGAAATTTGAAATTCACATTCAACATGTGTCCCTTCCCTGTGTAATTGTTATTTGAAAACCAAATCATTTGCTTACATACTTATTTGAAATGGAATGCAGATTAGAAAATCGTATTGATGCATGTGAAGTGGGGGTACTATCGATGGTAAGCTTGATTTTTAATAGGGGATATGTTCCCCTAATAGAACAAAGGGGTTGAGTCAACTAATAAAGACACAGGGAGAAGGAGACCACTAGAAACTTAACCCCTCAATCACTTCATTGTGTCAACGTGTCGACAAGATAGAACCAACAAACTTATTCACTAAGAATTCTTTTTATGTTTACCATTATGTTGGAAGAATTAAATATATTTGATTAAAACAACTCATTAAAAGCGTTAATCATTACATTTTATATGTTTAACACCTAAAATATGTAATATAATCTTTGTCACTACTTAAATTTAATAAAAATTATTCGAGATTTATAAATATAACATTGGAATTCAATTCGAATTGAGATAATATTAATTCATAATTTTAAGATACTTTGGAGACCACAACTTCGTGTGTGTTAGTTAGGTAAGTCAAATCCATTAAAATCATGGAAGCACTCGCGATGAAGACAACGAAGAAAAATAAGGCCATGGAGTGGGTACTTCTTGTTTTTATATTCATAATTATTTTTGTCCAAATTTACGTTAAATTTCTAATTAATTGTGTTTAGATTGCGAATATATAAATTATTTCTATTATAGACAAATGTTTAATTGTTTAAATTTACCAAATAAATAAATAAAGGAAGGAAAATATAAATCGATAAACTCAATCAAAATAATTACATATATTTTAATTATTATAATTACAAATTTTTAAAAATTAAATATTTAAAAATAACTTAATTAAATATTTTTATGTATGTAATGTTTACTATTAGTATTGTATCTAATACATAAATTAAAATATTATTATTGTTAACATTATTTTCATATTATAAATTATGTTAAAATAATTATTTTTGTATGAATAAATATTATAAGAACAATTATTTATATATGTTTAAATAAATAATATTATTAAAGAGATTTAATGAATATAAATAATTTAAAATGTTGTCATTTTCTTTTTTATAAGGGAATGAAAATAATTCAATTAGACATTAAAGGAGGAAAAATTCATGTTGAAGGAGACAACTTTAATTCAGAAATAGGTTGGCCATATAATTTTGGTGTTTATAAATAATTTCACTGTATTAAAGAGCAATTGTAAATATTTGTTATCTCATCATTAGAAAAACATTATGGGCCCTGCCTGTCTAGTTGGGTACAATTTAAAATATATATACTTTTGACTGAATAAAACTACCTTATCACTCACGTCACAGTCGATTCACAGGGCAAAAGGTTGTAACTTAAAAGTACATTCCATATAAATGATAAGAATGTCAATATATTTTGAATCCTACAGATAAGTGTACTCATATCCAAATTTTTATTGTTGTTTGACTACAAACTATTTAAATCTTCTTATATTATGTGGTGAATTGTTCAACAATTTGGAGCTTATCTTATCCACATAGAAATTACTATTTGATTTGGTGCACACGATATCTAAGCATTCCATTATAGAGAGCAACTATATTGGCCGAAATGTTGGTATCTACCCTCTCAATTGTAGAATCTACTTTAGTAGAGCGTTGCAGTGTAATATTTTCCATTTTTTTTCCGCTCCGCTCAGCTCCACTTCCACTACCACAACCTCTGAAGCAAAATGGACCTTCTTCTTCTTCTTTCCTATGCAGAATATAAATAAACAGTTTAGAAATATAAAATTTGAAATTGATTATTATGACAAAGAAAAGATACTTGAAGAATTAAATGGAATGGATTTGATGAGATTGAGCTTGAGCTTGCGATGGCCCAAAACAAGAAGCACTACTCCCCCAAACACCATTATCATCGTTATAATCCTCATCCCTCCTCCACTATTCTATCAAGTTGAAGAAAATTACTTGTACATAAATATTGTATAAAAAATAAAATTGGAGAGGTAGGCTACTGAAATAGGTCCCTGTCATGATGACAAATATTTAAGAAATTAAGGTTTGATTCCCATGAAATTAGATTTCATTGGATATAATTAGAATTTGACAATGTCACACATCAACAAACAAGAATTGCTACCAAAATTGTTGACTCATTCATTTGTCTTGACGTCACACCAAAATTACAAGCAAAACCTGGAAAAGCACATGGCAGACAATTGAAATTATCATAGATTCAAAAGAAAGGGCCCAGCTATGGCATTATTTATTTTTAAAAGGTGATGTGTAACCCCATACCATATACATTATATTATTGTATGCCTCCAAAAATCCCTGCCATGGATTGGCCCTATGCTAACTGTCATTTGGTACGACTGCATTAATGAATGTAGTAATTAATAGAGGTATGTGATGATTAGTAATAACTAATCATGATGTTAACAATGGAAAATGCTTAGATAACATGTATACAATATTCTAATGTTTATTTACCAAACTTTATGCTAAACTTTAGAATTGATAAAATAATATGTCTTCCAAATTATTTATTGGTTAAACAAAAATTAGTTATATAAAAACTGATTACTATAGTCCTACCTTAGTAGGGACTAATAACACCTCATAAAAATCAAAGCAATCTAAAGATCAAAAAATCAAAATCAAGTTGTTGGCCCCATTCCCTCTCCAACGAGCATTTATAGAAGAAGATGACGAGGAGGCTAGGAGTGTTTGGAGGCCAACACTTCCTCAAGTTTTGGGTCCAGTCTACAAAGGGAATTCCTAAATCCCATCAAATCCAAGAAGATTAATCTCATTTTAGGCTCAGTTATTACACCCAATGTTTTGGCCAAGACTGAGACTTTCTCTCAAGTCTTTCCCCATCCTCTCCCTTCCCAATTGGCAGTTTGGATGGTGCCTCTAGTAGCCCCCAATGTTTTTATTTTTGCCTTTTTTGGAGGTGATGGTTCGATGGGTATACGGTCTCACACTATAGAGCTTGTGAGTAAGTAGAAAGACAAGATGGTTGTGATCAGTGATGAGTTGAGTGTTATTGTTGGTAGTAAGTTAGTTATTGTAGCTTTGTCCCCTTTGAAATGTGGCTTGCCTTGTTACCCTACTACTTTCGAAGTAAGTTTCTCTAAACAAAGGTGGAGTTACAAAGATTGTAAGAACATTGAGAATATGTATCATGAATGCAGTGCCTTTTGTGGATCCCAACTTTCCTTTGGCTCTTTCAGGCCTACCCCATCATGATTCTAGTGGAGGTTGGCATTTGGGCATCTCCTACTTCCACTCTTTCCTCCCCCCCTCAAACCTTCCTATTTGGCAATGTCCATGTTTCTTTATTAGAGGAGGTCACTTATTTAATATTCTCAGATTAGATGATTTAGGACTTGGTTCAAGCATTTGGTGTAGATGTTTATTTGGCAAGTGTGTGGGTTTTCCCCACTCACTCCTTGATCTTGTTAAGTGGGCCTCAAAGGTTTGGATCACTTTGTATGTTCCTTCTTTATCTTTGCTCAGAGAGGGCTTCTTTCAAATTATCTTTCAGTGTGCCACTGACTAGGATTTTGTCTAGTCTTCAGGAACTTATTTTTATGACAAGTTTGGGATACTTTTTTTACCTTGGTCCCCATTTTTTAATCTAGCCAAGGTGGAAATTTTAACCATTCCCATTTGGATCAGGTTTTATAATATTCCTTTTGTTCTAAGGAAAGAGGAGCACATTAAGTTGTTGGTCGAATGGGTTGGCTCTTTTGTGAAGCTGGACCAAAGTTCCATGGGTAGGAGATTAGCATGTGTTTGCATTATTATTGATCTTTCCAAACCTCTCCCCCATTTTGTCATACTTTGCTCTTCTCAAGGTTTGTGGGCATAGTTTCTCAATTTTGAAGGTCTCCCTTTTAGATGCTTCTATTGTAATCTCCTTAGGCATCACACAACATGGTGTTCCTCTAAGAGCCTTCATCTTTCATCTTCTCATCCTTGACTAGTTTGGAGAAAGAAAGAATGGGTTTTAGACTAGGGCTTCATTTAGCATAATCATGGCATTTTCCTTCTTATGACAGGTCCTTTTCGCCCTCTCATTTCTTTTAGAGACCTTTTTTCCCCTAAGAGGAAGGCTCCTATGAGGACAAACACTAATCTTTTCATGGATTTGGGCACTCAGTTTCTAGGGGAGAATGTTACTTCACCTTCTCCTTCTAAGGAGAGACCTAAAGCTCTTTTGGAATCAACAGTTAAGAATAAGGGTTGGACAACTGAGGCTGAAATATTTAGAACAGATGCAAAGGACATGGTGAAGGATGACACTCAATGGACAATGGAAAGTCTCATTTCTTGGTGAGGAATGATATTGATCTCGACCACTAGTTAATTACTGCTGCCATTCTCTTTCAAGCAGTCAACTGTTGGTTACTTTGTATTATATCGTAAGCTTTTGCAAGCATTTTAGGGCTAAACATTGGCCACCTTTTTGTTCACAGTTGGTTGATGTTTGGCTGAAAGCCAGTAGCTTCTTAATGGTTGGATAATTTTTGGATGATGGTTTTGATGTCATTTTATTTGTTGGTTTTGTCCTAGTTGTCTTGTTAATCGATTAGTTGATTGTTGTCTTTGTTATTTCCTCTAATTAATTTTTATTTTTTTTGTAATGAGTTGTGAGGCCCCATCAAAACTCTCACCTTTGCCGCATAAAACAAAAGATAAATCAAGTTTATTTTTCTTAATACATTTTTATTTATTTATTATATATATATATATATATATATATATATATATATATATATATATATATATATATATATATAAATATATAAAGAGTCTTAATTTTTTTGGTTATAAAAGTGTCAAATCTTTAAATACAACTTCAACTTTTCCTTCTTTAAAATTGAGATATTTAAATTTAAAAAATAGAAGAGATGAATATTTAAATAATAAACAACAAAATTTATCAATGTTTGTTGATATGATATTGGAGTGTGATCATCCACTCATTTTTTATATGAATAGTTTTATAATACATTATTATATAAATAGAAATACTTTTTCAATTAAAAATAATATTTTCTCATCTTTAAAAAATTTCAAAAGTGATAAGTTTAAAGTTTTATTTTAGAGACTTAGATAACTAGAAGAATAATTAAATATAAATAAAAAATAAATTAAAAAATCAATTTCATACTATACACGTGTCAACATAACAATACCATTGAGTGCCACATTCTTTTTATTTTACATTTTTTTCATACGTATATCATTATTGAAGTAGATATATATATATATATATATATATATATATATATATATATATATATATATATATTCATAAAAATATGCTCACTATTCAAATGAAAAATTTATAAGTATAGTAAAATTAAGTATTATAAAATATATAAATGATATTTAATTAATTGTTGAATCAGATATGTAAGAAGAAAAAGGGGTTTTAGTTTTTTAGAATGTTGTTGTAAATATGTTGTCATGATTTGAAATTTTAGTATTAATAATTGAATGGATGATTTTGCTCATTTGTCAAATCTGACTTTAAATGAAATAGTGTCAAAACCATATATATGGTCTTAATTAGGTCTTATACAACTGCAATACAAATATTTGATCATATTTATTTGTATTCGATATTTTTAGCTCCTCTTTTGAATTTGTTCAAAGATTTCTACCCAAGAATGCAATTGATTGAGAGAAAGCAAAATAGAAATCACATATGGGCCAAATAACTTGTATTCAACTCAAGAGAATGCAAATCAATACAATAGAATGGGATGCTCATATGAGAGAAAGAGGTGGGTATATATAGGATATTCTACCCAAAAGACTCAAAACACAACCAATGTGGGATAAATGTAAAAAGCCCCTAAGTAAACTTAACCAATGTGGGAGAGGACTCATATTCTTTATGTGGCTTGTTTTCTTTCTTCTTTTATTTCTTTTCAGGATTCCTTGATTCTTTTTGTACCTTAGATTCACTAGCCACCAATGCTTGTGGCTTGGAAGAATTGATGATGCCCATTTTAATTAAATTTGCTTCTTCTTGGATTAAAAGATTTGAAAAATCATCAAAAGTAGGCTCCATATATACAGATCCCATGGAAACCTGATGAGTGTGAAATCTAGAAACAAATATTAAATACTCAAGACCAAGCTTGAATAACATATTTAGAATCAATTGTAATTCCTCGTTAGTAATCTTGCAATCCTTTAGTTGTGTTCTCAATTGCTTAATCTTGGAGATATAGTCTTGGATTTTGTCAAACTCCTTAGGATCAAGATTCATCAAATCATTATCAATTTGATAACCCCTAATCTTATCAGTTTGACCATATAATTTTTCAAAAGTCTCCCAAGCTTCCTTAGGTGTTGTACATTTTTCAACATGAAATTTCATGTCAAAAGAGACAAATGAACAAATGTACCCAAGAGTTTTCTCATGATTGATCTCCCATACTGCCTTTGCACTCGCATTAGTAATTTTAGGAATAGATTCTTTTACATATCCTATGTAAAATTTTGACATTAGATAATTCCGTAATGGTTTTTTTCTATGATGCATAATTATATGAAGCTAGGAGCTCAATTTGATATTTCCCCATTGCAAAAAACACACAACCAAGAGTCACCCATAGAAAAGTATGATCTTGTCACTTTATACTTAGTGCATTATAGCTTCCACAAGCCAAAATAGCTAAGTGGTCTTTTGATTTGGTACATGCAAATGGCAAAATTAGGCCTTATATTGAAACTATATTTTAAGATCAAAACTGGACCACACTGATTGAAGATTTGAGAAGTACTCAGAAAATGATGTAAATTCAAAAAAAAATTGCCTAAAAATGTTTTCGTATGACCCCAAATGGGGTCTTGAAAGGTCTGAAAATGAGGACTACTCAATAACAACGATGAAAATCTGCACTTTCTCAAAAATCCAAACACCAAAATAAAAAAACCATTTTCACCACTATGAACCCTGTGAAATTCTACCCCAAATAAAAATAAATTTCACTAAAATCAGACCTCGGATGACTGAGATAGAGGCCATCAAAGTTTAGCTAACAAAACAAAACTGCCAAAGGAGAGGGGGCCTGTAGAGAATTTCTCATTACATTTTTGAATGATCTATTTTCTACAAACAAAAACTAATAGATATCCATAAGTTTTTTTTATTCTATAAATAAAGGATAGAAAGTGTTTATCTTTTTTATGTACATAAAATGTAGATCCAATACAAAAAAGATGCTTTCAATAGCAAAAAATGACTGCAACAATGAAAAAATGGCATTTAAAGGTTGAATAAATTGCCTAAGATAAGAAAAGACATGCTTCAACCTGTAAGATTGATTAAACTAGAAAATATGCAAGAATACAAGCCAAATGTCAAATATGAGCTTCAAAACCCCACAGATCTAGTTTTTGATGTCCAAATCAGATGAAAGGAAAACCTGACTATCTTGGTTACTCTAGACTCAACCATTAGCTGAGAAAGTCTCTAGGAAGCTCCAAAAAACTTGAAATTGGAAATTCAAAATAAGAAGCCCCCTAGAAACTAGAGTTTTCTCCACACTTTTCTAATTCTCCAGATCATCCGAGGATGCAAGAATAGAGCATACTCATGTGCTTTGAAAAATAGCCCTACACTCTCATATTTATTAAAAAATGCAAACCCACAACTCACAACCACTCTGATACCATGAAAGATTTCTACGCAAGAATGCAAGTGATTGAGAGAAAGCAAAATAGAAATCACATATGAGCCAAATAAATTGTATTCAACTCAAGAGAATGCAAAACAATATAATAGAATGGGATGCTCATATGAGAGCAAGAGGTGGGTATATACAGGATATTCCACCTAAGAGACTCAAAACACAACCAATGTGGTATAAATCTAAAAATCCCTTAAGTAAACTTAACTTAGTGTGAAGAGAGCTAAAGTGGAGAAGAAGCTAAGAAATAACTAGATACCAAAGTAACCCTATTCACACTAACATTTGTGTGCTTCAATTTTCTACTCTTCAGAATAGAAAAATCTTATAAAATTAAAATTGACAGGAGTTTGGTTTAGGTTTCTACCTAAACAATATTTATGCTATCTCCTATAATTTATCAGACACCCCAATGTAAATAAATAAATTGTAATTTGATGAAAATAAAATGCATAACAATATGGTGTTAGTGAAGTGCTCTCAATAAAAAGCTTAAATAAATGATAATTGTTTGATGGTTAAATTAACCTAATCACATGTCTATTTATGAGTTGAATAAATTCAAACTTTGGAAAAATTGATGTACATGATTGATCTCTAATGGCTAAAAATGAGAATGATGTAAAAGACGAATGGTTCGAATCTATTTTAAAGATGATATAATATATTATGCCAGGAATAGTGGATCAAGATAAGCACATGTTAAATGTGTGGGTTGCTCAAGGATGTGTAACATATGTTTGAAGCTTCATGATTTCCATCATAGTTTAATAATGCCAAATTTGGACCATTTACTTGTAAATAGACAAATGTGCATAACTATAAAATATTTTAAAATAAATGCCAAGGGTACATTTTTGAAGTCAACATTTTTTCCCACTTTGAGGTGCATATTTAATCACAAAGAAATTAGACACAACTCAAATTAGAACATATCAAAAATGTATAGATATTGCTACAAATTTGAATCTCTAATTACTTTGATGTTGAGCCTTGGAACTTGTCAAACCACACTTATCTTTCCTAAAAACATAGATTAGTAGAAACAATAATATTAATCACAAAATAAGATATTTTATTTGTCTCTAATATACAATTGAATTTCTATAAAATTTTTGTATTATACAAGGAAATAGGAAATGGAGTGAAGTTAAAAACAATGTATTGTCAAGACATCAATTTCTACATCCAAAAATGAATCTGAATCATTAAAAGACTAAATAATGGTAAATGAAGTTAAATCCACATAACCATTAAAATATGGATTGTTAATTGCATATCATATGAATAATTTATGTGTAATGAAACATGAAAATCATCAAAATAAGAAAACTAATAAATATGAATTATGATAGTCCCCATAAGATATGAATGAAGAGAATGAAACATATTGAATCATATATTTTGAAAAATAAAAGTTTCCTTAAAAAAATGGCATGAACTTTATATATAATACGCATTGTCAATACTCATGTGACATTAGTTATCAATTAGTATCATATAAAAAGTATTGATAAGAATAATTCATAATAACTACAATATTAAACATTGAAAAGACATTTAAATCACATTTGAATTTATATATTAAACATTTTCATGAGGCATCATGAAATAGTGTAACATTAAAAAATAAACAAAAGCACTAGATAAACAAATTGTATTAAATGAACATGTAATAGAGCATCAACAAAATGAATTAAAAAATATTTTTAAGGATTTTTTCAAATTATAGAGTAAAATGGGAAAAAAAATTGTTTCATTTTTATTTATTTTTAATTATTGAGAAGCTCAACATTATTTACATATTGATATATTTGTTTATGCTTTAGATTACATATAGTTAATTATAATTGATGAGTAAGTTTATATTTAAATTAGATCATTATTTAAGTTAAGTAATAATGATTACATGACATCCAATATGTTAGAGTCATATAAAAAAAGATCTTGAATCTGTCCATTCAATTCTTCATATCAAATATCTAGAAAGATTTATACCTTGATAGATGGTATAACAAACTATCATCTTCACTAGTCAAACTACAACCTATCAATCTTATTCTTACCTTTTACATTTATATTAGAACTTTAGAAAATAACTTTAATATAGGCACTCAAAGAACATTTTTTGTACACTAATTAGATCATTTAAGGTCACTATTATGCCAACATATGGGGCAGGGTACAAGATTTGTCTATTTTAAAATGGCAGGAAATCTAAGTGACTCCTCTTAGTCAAAACATCTTCATACAAGCTAGGGGTCACTTCCAACACACATACAAAATCCCATGCATCCAAAACAAGAAGAAAAAACATTCTAAATGAAAAATACCTCAAGAAGGTAAGAGGAAAATACTCCCAAGGTTTTATTATGATTTTATAGCCCAGAGGAATGATTTTCCACTTCACAATTCTAAAGGGTAAAAGAAGGAAGACTTTAGGATAATGTCTCACATTTGCATATACCCTTCCCCCAAAATAAGAAAGGAAGACTTTAGGATAATAAATCACAACTTTCCTAACCTACCACAAAAATAAAATAGGAGGACTTGTGATAATAGCTCTCATTTTCTCAACCTTACCATAAAATAAGAAAAACATTCCCAATAAGTCAATCCAATTTAGAAAGCATAATCATATGATTTTAATTAAGACAAAAAAAGGACAATAAAAACATCAAGATAGAGGGAAAAACAAATCCAAATTTCCATTAAATGGTCTAAAAATAAGTTGGACTTAGGCCCAAACAAGATAAAAAATTAAAGCAAGGCTTACAAACCAAAAGATTGTATCAATACCTAAATTTTAAAAACTATTTAATATAAAAAACAAGATGTTTCCAAAATAAGTAAAAATATACAAGAGTGTAATCATGAATTCTCTACCCCATGTCCTTTACTTGGGTAATGGAAAACATTCCTTCTCCAAGGCTTGCAATAAGGTTTAACACCTATCTCTCAAATTTTGTCTCTTTTTCCAAGTTATAGCTCTCAAGACTCAAATTTCAAGAATATGAATTAATTCATACATAAAGATAGTTTTCCCTTCACTAATTAAAAAATCATAAATATTTTTCTGATAGAAAGGTGACATATGTACATTCCCATTCCCTTACCTCTCTCCTAAACGTCCTCAATCTACCACTTATAAAGTAATAACTCTCACTTATATGTGAACATGTGGGCAAGTAAGGCCCACTTACACTCTATTAACGACTCTCTATATAAATTCAATAATAGGAGCTTGAGCTACTAGAAAATCCTCTAAATATCCTTAAAACATTCTCAGGCTCAATATTTTGTTAAAGGTTTTTACTTCTACCATCAAAAAGCCTCTAACTTGCTTTTCTCATAACTCCAAAAGTTGGTTACATTTTTCATTCTAATTTTTCAAGTTGGCCAACTAGTGTTGACTCTTTGTCACTCCCACTTGACTCCCTATAGGTTTATATAAATCTCTTAGGAAAGGGTGTGCTTAATCTATTTTTAATTGAATAAATCAAAATAATAGATCGAAACTATCAGAATTGATATTCAAAAAATATACAAATCTAGAAGTGAAATACATAATTTATAGAATTATAAATTAGCTAAAAATAGTAAATAAACTTATAGATATATAAACCTACTTAAACAAATATGACGCTGACTATGCATGTTGACTATGATTGTAAACTATATGAAAATACCTAGAAACTATGTCATGTCTAAAATTAGGGATTCAAACTGCATTGGCATATGTCTATAATAGGAGAACAAGGAAAATCTAAGACCTTGTCTATTGATTATAACTACATCCTTATTGATTGTATGCCTAATTTTTGGATCTGGTTCTATGCGATTTCCTATGAGGGTTTACTAATTACTCTTGTGTATTGATTTTCCATGTGAAAGACCTAAAAATTTAAAACCCTAGATATTGCACAATAAACACAATATATATCAGATGTCAAGAGGAAGAAAATAGGGTTAGGAGAATAAAAGAGCTATCCCTAGATAACTCTATGTAATTTGAGTTTTGCCTACTAGCCCAAATGGGCATCAGGCCGATGTAGTTATCCATCCTAGGATGATTGTGTGATTTATGATTATAGAGTTGTATATAAATGTAGTTAAGAGATTGATTGAAATGTTTGACAATGGATGTCATTGACCTCCAATAAAAGATATTCAAACTTGGCATATGATTATTATAATGTAGAATAATAAAAACTAGAATAAAAAGTGTTATTTAACTCAATGTGCAGTAGAATTTTGAAGGGATTGTTATATGAGTTTGGAGAAGCATTAATGTGCTTATATAGGGAATTTTTTTGAATATTTATGTTAACCGACCTTGATAAATTCACGGTAGGGGTTAAATGCAATGTATTGAATTTAAAAATTTATAATTAGAGTGCAGGGGACAAAGCCACACTAGTTGAAGCACTTGTGGTCAAGACAATGAAGGTCATAGTAAAAGACCACAAAGTAAGGAAAACTAAAAGTAGAAAAGTGAATGTTAGTAGAAACATTAGAGAATAAATTTGAATTCCATTATTTCCATATCCAAAATAAAATTTCCACTCTCTTTCCATATCCAAAACATATTTTTCACTCTAAAATAACGACAAACTTGAGTGAATTGAGGGGGCATTTATGAGTTATCACCCAAAAGTGATTGAAACTAACTGAAGCGATATAGGCAAAAAGGCATTAAGAAACCATGTATCCAAACCCAAGAGCTTTGGGCTTTGGGGAAAAATAAAAAAGTAGCATGAGAGCCTCCATGTGCCCACATAAAGGGTGATGGGACTACACGACCCTTAATTGAATTAGCCCTCTACCTATAGGAATCCCTTAATAAAGTAAACACCATGCACAATAAGATAACTTAGATTTAATGCATGCAGTCCACACAGTATAAAAATGTCTCCCCCAAATTATTAGGGAGGACTTAATATTCCAACAACCATTAAACTTTCCAAATATAGGCAGGTGTGGCAAGAGCCATTCATAACCTTTCTGAGCAGTGTAATTCTAGAAAGGGGTGTCAACATACCATTTCTAGTCTTTCCACCAAGGGTGAGAAGAATTGACTATGATTTTGTGAAGCAGTTCTAATAGAATTGCTTCCACAATCTCTTCATAAGATTCTTTGCATGTTGAAGAGAGATTAAACTTAACTTTAAATTCATCCTATGGGATCTAAAAATGAGTTTTTTTATAAAACAAATCTTGCACTCTCTGAATTCCCCTTTGGAGGAATTTGAGGGAGTGAATCCAATGCACCTCTTCAAAAGGATTTATAAGGAAGTTAATAATAGGTAACTACCATGGGGAGTGTTGATTTATAGAGAGGCCATCACTAAATCCAAAACCATTCCATAAAATCCAAGATTTGAATCTTTTCGATGACTTCCATATACTTTTAATCATAAATGGTCCCATGATTTCCATGTTGCACGCCCGTAAGGGGAGCCTTACATAAGGATGAGCACCTTTCATGCTTTACTACCTTCAACTACATAGATGACCCATTTGAGATAGAGAGTTGAACTGTGGTGAGAGACATTGATTAATCCCATACCACCTACACCTTAGGGAAGGAAACAATATTCTCAAGCCACTCTATGAAAACCTTTTCTAGTGGATGGGTTAATTGAAATAAAGTCGCTGAGAAATTTTTATAGCTTTTGGACTAACTACTTAGAAGGCACCTAGCAGGATGAATAAGACACATGGATGGCCACTAGTACCCTAGAGGAAAAATTGGAACTTGCCAGCGAATGATAATGGTTTGGCGACCCAATATAATAACTTATTTTCCACCCTGTCCACTACATATTTCTAAAGTTGAGAGGGGGATGCCTGGAAAGTAAAAAAGATGCCCAGGAACTTAAAATTTTCATCATGTTGGAGTAGTTTCCACTAATAGTGAGCCATCCAATGAGGCTAGGAGAGGAAATAATGTTTGCAATGGAGTTTATGCCATTGAATGGAAGATCTAGAAAAAAGACAAAAAATATCAAGAAAATGCATGACACTAACAATATAATTCTCATCCTCAATAATAGTGAGGAATGAATCATCTATGAAATGCCCATTAAGAATTTTCCACTTACAATTACAAAAGATCCCTAAATGGGTTTTGTTTAAGCTTTGACATCTCATGACTCAATTTTGAGGAGGTGGTTGAGTAAGAATGCCACTAACTTGTCTAATTGATGTCCATAAATTTGAAGAAATATGACCATTCAATTGAGTGCGTCAACCCACCATTGGATTCAACTTCGTTGTTGAGTAGGTTGGGGACCAAGTTCCAAACTCACTTAATTTGGGGCCATAATGGGACCATGGGCCAGTGGGACCATATTTTTAAAAAGGTACATTTTTTGAATGTGCGGTTTTTTGAACTACCAAATAAAGCAAAAGTGGTTAGGCAAGTGGGCAAAAAGGATAAATTCTAGAAAGGCTTCAATGACAAGGAAAAGGTATTGTCAAAGGATAAGTACAGATGAGTGGAGAACAAGGATCGATCAAGCCATTTTAACACACAATCAAATCTACTTTGAAGGTTTGTCCAAGTGTACCAAACTTTAGATGTGGGATGATAACTAGTGTTGGGTTCATAAAAATTAAATATATTTTGCATGAAAATCCACACCTTTCTTTCACCAATGAACCATCTCATTACTAAAAGGCTAATCTTGTCAGCAGGTTGTTTCACCATATTAAAGTCACCACAAATAGCCTAGTGGGAATTAGGTAATGAGTTTTCAAATCACCGTCATAAGGCCATATTTTCATGCGCATCATTTGAGGCATAAACATTAATAATTCCAAAAAGAATGAGTCTCAACATTCAAAAGTGCCCGAATGACATGATGTGTAGTCACTTCCAAAATCCATAAAATGTGGCTACCATTTCAAAAAATAAATGTCATAAGGCCACCATATCATAAGTCCTAATTTATTGTCATCACTAAACTATTAGGCCATATCAATTTTTTAATAATGAATAGAATGAAACCTGCCACCTTAATTTATTTCAGGTAGAGAATGTCCTTATCTACAAACTTTTACCTAAAATATCACACCACATACTTACAAGCCTAGTCTGTAAGACCCTAAACATTCCATGAATAATAATTAATAGATTATGATATCAAGAGACATATATTTGGAATTTATCCCTACTAGGGATTCATATATTCTTGAAGAATTATTCATTATTGGAGAGCAAGAATTCTTGACGCTGGGAGACCTAGTTGGTCGCTAGTTCAACCATATACTATTCCTCTTTGGTAGAGTCCTAAAAATAGTGACTACTTGAATGAGTTGAGGAATCCCAAGTGGGACTATGCAAGCACTTATTTGCACCTAGACGAGAGACAAGATGTGTTGGAAGAGCAAAGTTGTCAAGAGAAAATTATGATAAAACTTGAGAACTAGCCAAAACATTTACAACCATGGGCATATTTTAAAAATAAGATTTGGGTAGTTCCACCTCAGAATGGCCACACTCCTTAGCATGTTGAGTGTTAACAAGAACTCCGTAGCAGGTTGAGTCATAGGTAAAGGTGTCTGAGGTGGAGAACTGGAATAAATTTTATTATTCCTCCCTAGAGTCAGATGAGTGGGCCCCTTGTTATGGTTTATTTCCTGCCCCCAATAGTTTTCTACCCATCCTCCAAGGTATTCTTGGGATTATCATAAGTGGGCTTGGGAGTTGGCATGTTATGAGGTAAATACAACATACAATCCATGATCTTATGATCCCTGGATTAACAATGAAAGCATGTGTTTGGCAAGTTAATATATAGGACCCACTGTGAGTGTCAATATTCATCGACTCGAATCTCTACAAACTCTTTGAGATCCTTTGATAAATCTACTTCTACACAGATCCAATTAGGGGGGTAGGCAGAATAAAATCTTATAGGGTCATGGTAGACCACATGGCTAATGGAAGCCATGATTTCATTAATAAAATGCCGACAAGGAAGATGCAAGCTAGGAAATTCCACCCAGATGGGGACCTTTTAGAGAAACATGCTTTGAAATAACAAAGTTTGTGGTCTAGGGAGAAAGCACCAGTAAGGAGGTATGAATGTACTAGGTAGCATACTTATTTAATATCACACTTGCATGTGTAGGGTCTATAAAATGCATCAGGAAAAATCCCTTTATCATGTTTTGGATGATATCTAGTGTAATGCCATGAGTTGTATATGTAGATTGAACCCAAATCTTAAGCATGCTTTTAGAGGGGACGTGACCCACAAAGTAGCCTATTAAACAAAAAACTTCTAACCATTGATAGGCATAATTAAATTTAGGCATATGCAAAACAACATTAGGCTGAGAGACATTACAGACGAATAGCCTATTATAGACGAATGTTTAATTGTTTAAATTTATCAAATAAATAAATAAAGGAAGGAAAAAATAAATCGATAAATGCAATCAAAAGAATTACATATATTTTAATTATTATAATTACAAATTTTTAAAAATTAAAAATTAAAAAATAACTTGATTAAATATTTTTATTTTTGTAATGTTTACTATTAGTATTGTAATCTAATACATAAATTAAAATATTATTATTGTTAACATTATTTTCATATCATAAATTATGTTAAAATAATTATTTCTATATGAATCAATATTATAAGAACAATTATTTATATATGTTTAAATAAATAATATTATAAAAGAGATTTAATGAATATAAATAATTTAAAATGTTTCCATTTTTTTTAATAAGGGAGTGAAAATTATTTAAATTAGACATTAAAGGAGGAAAAGTTCATGTCGAAGGAGACAACTTTAACTCAGAAATAGGTTGGCCATATAATTTTGGTGTTTATAAATAATTTCACTATATTAAAGAGCAATTATAAATATTTGTTATCTCATCATTAGAAAAAAATTATGGGCCCTACTTGTCTAGTTGGGTACAATTTTAAAAATATAAAATTTTGATCAAATAAAACTACCTTATCACTCACCTCAAAGTCGATTCACAGGACAAAAGGTTGTAACTTAAAAGTACATTCCATATAAATGATAAGAATGTCAATATATTTTGAATCTCATAGATAGGTGTACTGATATCCAAATTTTTATTGTTGTTTGACTACAAACTATTTAAATCTTCTTATATTACGTGGTGAATTGTTCAACAATTTGGAGCTTATCTTATTCACATAGAAACTACTATTTGATTTGGTGCACATGACATCTAAGAGTTCCATTATAGAGAGCAACTATGTTGGCCAAAATGCTGGTATTTACCCTTTCAATTATAGAATCTACTTTAGTAGAGCGTTGCAGTGTAATATTTTCCAATTTTTTTTCCGCTCGGCTCCACTTCCACTACCACAACCTCTGAAGCAAAATGGATCTTCTTCTTCTTCTTCTTTCTTGTGAAGAATATAAAGAAATAGTTTAGAAATATAAAATTTGAAATTGATTATTATGACAAAGAAAAGATACTTGAAGAATTAAATGGAATCGATCTGATGAGATTGAGCTTGAGCTTGCGATGGCCCAAAACAAGAAGCACTACTCCCCCAAACACCATTATCATCGTTATAATCCGCATCCCTCCTCTACTATTCTATCAAGTTGAAGAAAATTACTTGTACATAAATATTGTATAAAAACTAAAGTTGAAGAGGTACGCTGCTGAAAGAGATCCCTGTCATGATGACAAATATTTAAGATATTAAGGTTTGATTCTCATGGAATTGGATTTCATTAGATATAATTAGAATTTGACAATGTCACGCATCAACAAACAAGAATTGATACCAAAATTGTTGACTCATTCATTTATCTTGATGTCACACCAAAATTACAAGCAAAACCTGGAAAAGCACATGGCAGACAATTGAAATTATCATAGATTCAAAAGAAAGGGCCCACCTATGGCATTATTTATTTTTAAAAGGTGATGTGTAACCCCATACCATATAGGTTATATTATTGTATGCCTCCAAAAATACCTACCATGGATTGGCCCTATGCTAACTGTCATTTGGTACGACGACATTAATGAATGTCATAATTAATAGAGGTATGTGATGATTAGTAATAACTAATCATGATGTTAACAATGGAAAATGCTTAGATAACATGTATACAATATTCTAATGTTTATTTACGAAACTTTATGCTAAAATTTAGAATTGATAAAATAATATGTATTCTAAATTATTTATTGGTTAAACAAAAATCAGTTATTTGAAAACTAATTACTATAGTCCTACCTTAGCAGGGACTAATAACACCTCATGAAAAATCAAAGCAATCTAAAGATTAAAAAATCAAAATCAAGTTATTGGCCGCATTCCCTCTCCAATGAGCATTTGTAGAATAAGATGAAGAGGAGGCTAGGAGTGTTTGGAGGCCAACACTTCCTCAGGTTTTGGGTCTAGTTTGCAAAGGGGATTCCTAAATCCCATCAAATCCAAGAAGATTAATCTCATTTTAGGCTCAGTTATTGCAGCCAATGTTTTGGCCAAGAGTAATACTTTCTCTCAAGTCTCGCCCCATCCTCTCCCTTCCCAATTGGTAGTTTGGATGGTGCCTCTGGTAGCCCCCAATGTGTTTATCTTTGCCTTTTATGGAGGTAATGGTTTGATGGGTATACAGTCTCACACTATAGAGCTTATGAGAAAGAAGAAAGACAAGATGGTTGTGATCACTGATGAGTTGAGTGTTGTTGTTGGTAGTAAGTCAATTATTGTAGCTTTGTCCCCTTTGAAACATGGATTGCCTTATTACTTTACTACTTTCAAAGTAAGTTTCTCTAAACAAAGGTGGATTTATAAATATTGTACGAACATTGAGAGTATGTATCATGAATGTAGTTCCTTTTGTGGATCCCAACTTTCCTTTGGCTCTTTCAGGCCTACCCCATCATGGTTCTAGTGGAGGTTGGCATCTGAGCATCTCCTACCTCCGCTCTTTCCTCCCCTCCTCAAACCTTCCTAATTGGCAACGTCCATGTTTCTTTATTAAAGGAGGTCCCTAATTTAATATTCTTAGATCAAATGATTAAGGACTTGGATTCAGGCATTGGGTGTAGATGTTTATTTGGCAAGTGTGTCAGTTTTCCCCACTCACTCCTTGATCTTGTTAAGTGGGACTCAAAGGTTTGGAGCACCTTGTATGTTCTTTCTTTATCTTTGCTCAGAGAGGGCTTTTTTCAAATTATCTTTTAGTGTGCCACTGATTAGGATATTGTCTAGTCTTTATGACTTTGTTTTTACAACAAGTTTGGGATATTATTTTCCCTTGGTCCCCATTTTTTAATCTATCCAAGGTGGAAGTTTTATCTATTCCCATTTGGATCAGGTTTTATAACATTCCTCTTATTCTAAGGAAAGAGGAGCACATTAAGTTGTTGGTTGAATGAGTTGGCTCTTTTGTGAAGCTGGACCAGAGTTCTATGGGTAGGAGACCAACGTGTGTTTGCACTCTTATTGATCTTTCGAAACCTGTCCCCCATTTTGTCATACTTTACTCTTCTCAAGGTTTGTGGGCATAGTTTCTTAATTTTGAAGGTCTCCCTTTTAGATGCTTATGTTGTAATCTCCTTAGGCATCACACAACATGGTGTTCCTTTAAGAGTCTTCATCTTTCATTTCTCATCCTTGACCAATTTGGAGAAAGAAAGAATGGGTTTCAGATCAGGGATTCATTTGACATAATCATGGCATTTTCCTTCTTATGACAAGTCCTTTTCCCCCTCTCATTTCTTATAGAGACTTTTCCTCCCCTAAGAGGAAGGCCTCTATGAGGATAAACACTAATCTTGTCAAAAATTTGGGCACTCAGTTTCCAGGGGAGAATGTTACTTCACCTTCTCCTTCTAAGGAGAGACCTAAAGCTCTTTTGGAATCAATAATTAAGAATTAGGGTTAGACAATTGAGGCTGAAAGATTTAGAATAGATGCAAAGGACATGGTGAAGGATGACACTCTATGGACAATGGAAAGTCTCATTTCTCATTGAGAAAGAAGATTGATCTTGACCACTGGTTAATTATTGCTGCCATTCTCTTCCAAAGAGTCAGTTGTTGGTTACTTTGTATTCTATCATAAGCTTTTGCCAGCATTTTAGGGCTAAACATTAGCCACCTTTTTGTTGACATTTGGTTTATTTTTGGCTAAAGGCCAGTAGCTTCTTGATGGTTTGCTAATTTTTGGATGATGCTTTTGATGTAATATTATTTATTGGTGTAATGAATTGCTACACCAAAACCTTTAGGCGTTAGTGAAATTTTCCCATTAGGTTCATAACATCCCACCACGCTTTCGAAGCCCAGACTCTGGGCTAGATTTGTGCCCGTACCACAGGATCCCTACGTGTACAAGCCTCAAATGAACACTGCCATGCCGGCGTAGCCACCCACTCTATGACTTGAACTTGGGTGGAGGCTCTGATACCACATGTAACGAACCGCTACACTAAAACCTTGAGGCATTAGTGAAATCCACCCATTAGGATCATAACAATTGGTTTTGTCCTAGTTGTCTTGTTAATCGATTAGTTGATTGTTGTCTTTGTTATTTCTTCTAATTGATTTTTATGTTTTTTTTAATGGGTTGTGGGGCCCTATCAAAAATCTTACCTTTGCCCACATAAAAAAAAAGATAAATCATGTTTATTTTTCTTAATACATTTTTCTTAATTATTTTATATTATACTATATATATATAGAGTCTTAATCATTTTTGTTATAAAAGTGCCAAGTATTTAAATACAAATTCAACTTTTCCTTCTTTAAAATTGAGATATTTAAATTTAAAAAACAGAAGAGATGAATATTTAAATAATAAACAACAAAATTTATCAATGTTTGTTGATATGATATTGGAGTGTGATCATCCACTCATTTTTTATATGAATAGTTTTATAATATATTATTATATAAATAGAAATACTTTTTCAATTAAAAATAATATTTTCTCATCTTTAAAAAATTTCAAAAGTGATAAGTTTAAAGTTTTATTTTAGAGACTTAGATAACCAGAAGAATACTTAAATATAAATAACAAATAAATTAAAAAATCAATTCCATACTATACACGTGTCAACATAACAATACCATTGAGTGCCACATTGTTTTTATTTTACATTTTTTTCATATGTATATCATTATTGAAGTATATTTTTATGCATACAATAACAATATATATATATATATATATATATATATATATATATATATATATATATATATATATATATATATTGATATTGTTATTGTATGCATAAAAATATGCTCACTATTCAAATGAAAAATTTATAAGTATAGTAAAATTAAGTATTATAAAATATATAAATGATATTTAATTAATTGTTGAATCAAATATGTAAGAATAAAAATGGGTTTTAGTTTTTTAGAATGTTGTTGTAAATATGTTGTCATGATTTGAAATTTTAGTATTAATAATTGATTGGGTGATTTTACTCATTTGTCAAATCTGACTTTAAATGAAATAGTGTCAAAACCATATAGATGGTCTTAATCAGGCCTTATACAACTGCAATACAAATATTTGATCATATTTATTTGTATTCGATATTTTTACCTCCTCTTTTGAATTTGTTCAAAGATTTCTACCCAAGAATGCAATTGATTGAGAGAAAGCAAAATAGAAATCACATATGGACCAAATAAATTGTATTCAACTCAAGAGAATGCAAAGCAATACAATAGAATGGGATGCTCATATGAGAGCAAGAGGTGAGTATATATAGGATATTCCACCCAAGAGACTCAAAACACAACCAATGTGGGATAAATTTAAAAATCCCCTAAGTAAACTTAACCTAGTGTGAAGAGAGCTAAAGTGGAGAAGAAGCTATGAAATAGCTAGATACCAAAGTAACCCTATTCACACTAACACCCCCCCTTAAGTGCAACTTAGGGAGAAGCTAAAAAATGCAAGGATGCAATTATGGATGGGTCCCAGCTAGGTCATGTTAGGTACCCATGTACAAACAAGTCTCAACTAGAGTAAATGAGAAAACCACATGGGAAAAAACTCCTCTCCAAAAGTGAGAATGCAAGAAGTGTGGAAAGTTAGAGTCAACATGAATCATATGATACCAATTACAACACATATATGCAATGAATAATCCCCCCTAGAAGAGAGGAAAGGAAGAGAGAAAAAGTAGTCCCCCTTCAATGTAGAGTCACTTACACTAATGGTAGATGTCTGACAAATGCTAAAGATGATCCATGATCACCGAACAATGTTCCTCCCCCTAAGAAGAAACAAGACCAAGAATGTATGCAGGAAGTCTTCCCATTCCCAAAAGGAATATGATGGTAGAAAACTAAAAATGTATGAAGTCTTTGAATTTTGCTCAGGTGTCACCATGTCGATGCTGAAAGAAGCCACAAACCAATCAAGAGTCACATACCAAACTGAAGAATGTGACAATCCAAGATCTAGTGGAAACTGATGTAGAACATGATCCAAAGACAAAGTTGTCTTCTCTGAAGACAAAGGTGCCTCCTCCAAATGTTGCTCAATAGTAACCACAATCATGAAAAACTATGAGGAATGATTATGTGGGTAAAGAACAAGAGGGTCAAAAGGTTCCCCCTCAACATCTGAAGAAGATGAAGCAACTTCATCAAAGAGAAGATGAAAATCATCAATAGTGTCCTCCAAGTCTAAAAGATAGGACTCACAAAATAAACCTATAATACTTGTCAAGTACTCATCCCAAATGGTTGAATCTAGAAGACTATGAATGTCCTACTGTAGTGAATCACTAGAAACCATGGATGTAGCAACATTGAGTTATGTAACTACAACAAGGGATGAAGGAGGAGATGGAATGTCATCACATGTCTCTACAACCTCAGTTGATGAAAGAACACCAAGATGTAAATGACCATATTGAATATCCCCAAAAGTGTCCACATGAGTGTGAACCTCAGCCGAATGAACAATAGGAGCAAAGTATGAGAATGTGTGCACTCGAGATTGATGATCTACCTACCCAACTACAACTATATCTCTACTATGCAAATCTCAAATAATCACTAAATCAGGTGTGAACTCAACACTCTTTCCTACTCTACCATATGTAATCTGATAGATAGAAAGGATATTGGTAGACAATGATGGTAGACAAAGGACATCATTTAATGATCCTTCATCAATGTCAATTGATCCTTTCCCATAAACACTCATTGATGTGTTTTTGGCTATCAGAATGGGTGGTAATGAACATGTCTCATATGAAGAGAACATACTATGTGATGAAACCATATGATGTGAAGCTCCAAGATCAAGGATCCAATTCCCTAACTTAGAATCTGCAACTACAAAAAGTACTTTCCCCTTTTGTTTCTCAAACTTTGATGATGAAGAAGAAGATGAACTGGCTTTGGATGAATTCATTCGAACCTTATTTAGTTGATGTTGCAATTCATCAATTTTCTTTATGTAACATTTATTTTCATCATGCCCCAATTTCTTGCAATATGCACATTGAGGCTTCTCCTTCTTAGATGATTCCCTTTTGGAGGGAGAGGACTCATATTCTTTATGTGGCTTGTTTTCTTTCTTCTTTTTTTTTTTTTCAGGATTCCCTAATTCTTTTTGTACCTTAGGTTCACTAGCCACCAATGCTTGTGGCTTGGAAGAATTGATGATGCCCATTTTAATTAAATTTGCTTCTTCTTGGATCAAAAGATTTGAAAAATCATCAAAAGTAGGTTCAATATATATACCTCCTATGGAAACCCGATGAGTGTGAAAGCTAGAAACAAATATTAAATACTCAAGACCAAGCTTGGATAACATATTTAGAATCAATTGTAATTCTTCTTTAGTAATCTTGCAATACTTTAGTTGTGTTCTCAATTGCTTAATCTTGAAGATATAGTCTTGGATTTTGTCAAACTCCTTAGGATCAAGATTCATCAAATCATTATCAATTTGATAAACCCTAATCTTATCAGTTTTACCATATAATTTTTCAAAAGTCTCCCAAGCTTCCTTAGGTGTTGTACATTTTTCAACATGAAATTTCATGTCAAAAGAGACAAATGAACCCAAGAGTTTTCTCACGATTGATCTCCCATACTGCCTTTGCACTCACATTAGTAATTTTAGGAATAGATTCTTTTACATATCATGTGTAACCTTTTTCCATTAGATAATTCCATAATGATTTTTTATATGATGCATAATTATATGGAGTTAGGAGCCCGATTTGATATTTCCCCATTGCAAAAAACACACAACCAAGAGATGAAAGCAATCACCCACTACAAGATCACCACCCCAAATTCTCTCAATCAATGATCCCCCCCTAGAAAAATATGTTCTTGTCACTTTATACTTAGTGCATTACAATTTCCACAATCTAAAATAGCTAAGTGGTCTTTTGATTTGGTAAATGCAAATGGCAAAATTAGGCCCTATACTAAAAGTATATTTTATGAACAAAACTAGACCACACAAATTACAAATCTGAGAAGTACTTAGAAAATCATGTACATTCAAAAAAAATTGCCTAAAAATGTTTCTGTATGACCCAAAACGGAGTCTCGGAAGGTCTGAAAATGAGGACTACTCACTAACAACGATGAAAATATGCACTTTCTGGAAAACCTAGACACCAAAATAAAAAACCATTTTCACCACTATGAAGCATGTGAAATTATACCTCAAATCAAAATAAATTTTGCCAAAATCAGACCTCAGATGACTGTAGAGGCCATCAAAGTTTAGCTATCAAAATAAAACTACCAAAGGAGAGGAGGCTTGCAAAAATTTTCTCATTACATTTGAGAATGATCTATGTTATACACACAAAAAATAACAAGTACCCAGATGTTTTTCTGATGCTAGAAACAAAGGGTAGAAAGCATTTATCTTTTTGATGTACATAAAATGTAGATTTATTACAAAAAAGATGTTTTTAGTAGCTAAAACTGACTGTAACAATGATAAAACAACATTTAAAGGCTAAATGAATTTCCTAAGATAAGAAAAGGCATGCTCTAACCTGTAATATTGATTAAAATAGAAAATATGCAAGAATACAAGCTGAATGTCAAATATGAGCTTCAAAACCCCACAAATCTGGCTTTCGATGTCCAAATTAGATGAAAGGAAAACCTAACTATATTGGTTTCTCTAGACTCAACCATCAGTTGAGAAAGTCTCTAGGAAGCTCCAAAAAACTTGCAATTGGCAAGTCAAAATAAGAATCCCCCAAAAACTAGAGTTTTTTCCACACTTTTTTGATTCTCCAGATTATCTGAGGATGCAAGAATAGAGCATACTCATGTGCTTTGAAAAATATCCCTACACTCTAATATTTATTAAAAAATGCTAGCCCATAACTAACAATGACTTTGATACAATGAAATATTTCTACACAAGAATGCAAGTGATTGAGAGAAAGCAAAACAAAAATCACATATGAGCCAAATAAATTGTATTCAGCTCAAGAGAAGGCAAAGTAATACAACATAATGGGATGCTCATATGAGAGAAAGAGGTGGGTATATATAGGATATTTCACCCAAGAGACTCAAAACACAAAAAATGTGGGATAAATCTAAAAAGCCCCTAATTAAACTTAACCTAGTGTGAAGAGAGCTAAAGTGGAGAACAAGCTAAGAAATAGCTAGATACCAAAGTAACCCTATTCACACTAACATTTATGTGCTTCAATTTTTTACTCTTCAGAATAGAAAAATCTTATAAAATTAAAATTGATAGTTGTTTGGTTTAGGGGTCTACCTAAACAAGATTTATGTTATCTCTTATAATTTATTAGACACCTCAATGTAAATAAATAAATTGTAAATTGATGAAAATAAAATGCATAACAATATGGTGTTAGTGAAGTGCTTTCAATAAAATTCTTAAATAAATGATAATTATTTGATGGTTAAATGAACCTAATCACATGTCTATTTATAAGTTGAATAAATTCAAACTTTGGAAAAATTGATGTACATGATTGATCTCCAATGGATAAAAATGAGAATGATGTAAAAGATGAATGGTTCGGATTTATTTTAAAGATGATATAAGAAATTATGCTAGGAATAGTGGATCAAGATAAGCACATGATAAATGTGTGGGTTGCTCAAGGATGCGTAACATATGTTTGAAGTTTCATGATTTCCATCATAGTTTAATAATGCCAAATTTGGATCATTTACCTATAAATAGACAAATGTGCATAAGAACTATAAAATATTTTGAAATAAATGCCAAGGGTGCATTTTTTAAGTCTACATTTTTTCCTACTTTGAGGTGCATATTTAATCACAAAGCAATTAGACACAACTCAAATTAGAGCATATCAAAAATGTATAGATATTGCTACAAATTTGAATCTCTAATTACTTTGATGTTGAGCCTTGGAACTTGTACACTTATCTTTCCTAAAAACATAAATTAGTAGAAAAAGTAATATTAATCACAAAAGAAGATATTTTATTTATCCCTGATATACAATAGAATTTCTATAAAATTTTCAAATTATACAAGGAAATAGGAAATGGAGTGGAGTTAAAAACCATGTATTGTTAAGACATCAATTTCTACATGCAAAAAAGAATCTGAATCATTAAATGATTAAATAATGATAAATGAAGTTAAACACACATAATCATTAAAATATGGGTTGTTAATTGCATATCATATGAATAATTTATGTGTAATGAAACATGAAAATCATCAAAATAACAAAACTAATAAATATGAATTATGATTATCCCCATAGGATATGAATGGAGAGAATGAAACATATTGAATCATATATTTTGAAAAATAAAATTTCCCTTAAAAAAATGACATGAACATTATATATAATACACATTCATAAGAATAATTCGTAATAAATACAATATTAAACATTGAAAAGTCATTGTAAATCACATTTGAATTTATATATTAAACATTTTTATGAGGCATCATGAAATAGTGTAACATGAAAAAATAAACAAAAGTACTAGATAAACAAATTGTATTAAATGAACATGTAATAGAGCATCAACAAAATGAATTAAAAAAATATTTTTAAGGTTTTTTTCATATTATATAGAGTAAAATGAGAAAAGAAATTTGTTTCATTTTTATTTATGTTTAATTATTGAGAAGCTCAACATTATTTACATGTTGATATATTTGTTTATGCTTTAGATTACATATAGTTAATTATAATTGATGAGTAAGTTTATTATAAATTAGATCATTCTTTAAGTTAAGTAATAATGATTACAAGACATCCAATATGTTAGAGTCATACAAAAAAATATCTTAAATCTATCCATTCGATTCTTCATGTCAAATATCAAGAAAGATTTATACCTTCATAGATGGTATAACAAACCGTCATCTTCACGAGTCGAACTATAACCTATCAATCTCATTCTTACCTTTTACATTTACATTAGAACTTTAGAAAATAACTTTAATATAGGCACTCAGATTACTTTTTTGTACACTAATTAGATCATTTAAGGTCACTATTATGCCAACATATGGGGCAGGGTATAAGATTTGTCTATTTTAAAATAGCAGGAAATCTAAGTGACTCCTCTTAGTCAAAACCTCTTCATATAAGCTAGGGGTCACTTCCAACACACATACAAAAACCCATGCATCCAAACCAAGAAGAAAAAAATTCTAAATGAAAAATACCTCAAGAAGGTAAGAGGAAAATACTCCCAAGGTTTTAATATGATTTTATAGCCCAGAGGAATGATTTTCCACTTCACAATTCTAAAGGGTAAAAGAAGGAAGACTTTAGGATAATGTCTCACATTTGCATATACCCTTCCCCCAAAATAAGAAAGGAAGACTTTAGGATAATAAATCACAACTTTCCTAACCCTACCACAAAAATAAAATAGGAGGGCTTGGGATAATAGCTCTCATTTTCTCAATCCTTCCATAAAATAAGAAAAACTTTCCCAACAAGTTAATCCAATTTGGAAAGCATAATCATATGATTTTAATTGAGACAAAAAAAGGACTCTAAAAGCATCAAGATAGAGGGAAAAATAAATCCAAATTTCCATTAAATGGTCTAAAAATAAGTTAGACTTAGGCCTAAACAAGAGAAAAAATTAAATCAAGGATTACAAATCAAGAGGTTGTATCAATACCTAAATTTTAAAAACTATTTAATATAAAAACCAAGATGTTTCCAAAATAAATAAAAATATACAAGAGTGTAATCATGACTACTCTACCTCATATCCTTTACTTGGGTAATGGCAAACATTCCTTCTCTAAGGCTTGTAATAAGGTTTAACACCTATCTCTCAAACTTTGTCTCTTTCTCCAAGTTATAGCTCTCGAGACTCAAATTTCAAGAATATAAATTAATTCATACATAAAGATAGTTTTCCCTTCACTAATAAAAAAATCATAAATATTTTGCCAATAGAAAGGTGACATATGTACATTCCCATTCCTTTATCTGTCTCTTAAAATTCTTTAATCTAATTACTCCACTTATAAAGTAATAACTCTCACTTATATGTGAACATGTGGGCAAGTAAGGCCCACTTACACTCTATTAACGACTCTCTATATAAGGTCATTAATAGGAGCTTGGGCTACCCAAAAATCCTCTAAATATCCTAAAAACATTCTTAGGCTCAATATTTTGTCAAAGGTTTTTACTTCTACCATCAAAAAGCCTCTAACTTGCTTTTCCCATAACTCCAAAAGTTGGTTACATTTTTCATTCTATTTTTTCAAGTTGGCCAACTAGTGTTGACTCTTTTTCACTCCCACTTGACTCCCTAGAGGTTTATATAAATCTCTTAGGAAAGGATGTGCTTAATCTATTTTTAATTGAATAAATCAAAATAATAGATAGAAACTAGCAAAATTGATATACATAAAATATACAAATCTAGAAGTGAAATACATAATTTATAGAATTAGAAATTATCAAAAAATAGTAAATAAACTTATAGATATATAAACCTCCTTAAACAAATATGATGCTGACTATGCATGTTGACTATGATTGTAAACTATATGAAAAGCCCTACAAACTATGTCATGTCTAAAATCAGGGATTCAAACTGCATTGGAATAAGTCTATAATAGGAGAAAAAGGACAATATAAGACCTTGTCTATTGATTATAACTACATCCTTATTGATTATATGCCTAATTTTTGGATATGGGTCTGTGCGATTAACTAGGAGGGTTTACGAATTAATCTTGTGTATTGATTTTACATGTGAAAGACCTAAAAAATACAAACCCTAGCTCTTGCACAATAAACATAATATATATAAAATGTGAAAAGGAAGAGAATAGGGTTAGGGGAATAAACGAGCTATCCCCAGATAACTCTATGTAATTTGATTTTTGCCTACTAGCCCAAAATGGCCTCAAGCCAATGGAGTTATCCCTCCTAGGATGAGTGAAGTGTTTGATAATGGATGTCATTGACATCCAATAAAAGATATTCAAACTTGGCCTATGATTTTTAGAATGCAACATAATAAAAACTAGAATAAAAAGTGTTATTTAACTCAATGTGTAGTAGAATTTTGAAATGATTTTTACATGAGTTTGGAGAAGCCTTAATGTGCTTATATAGGGAATTTTTTTGAATATTTCTATTAACCGACCTTGATAAATTCATGGTAGGGGTTAAATTCAATGTATTGAATTTAAAAATTTATAATTAGAGTGCAGGGGACAAACCCACACTAGTTGAAGCACTCATGATCAAGACAACGAAGGCCGTAGTTAGAAGAAAAATAAGGCCTTGTAGTGGGTAGTTTTTTTTATATTCATAATTATTTTTGTTAAAGTTTTTATGTAAATTTGTAAGTAATTAAATTTAGTTTATGAGTATATAGAATTTTTTTATTATGGGTGGATATTTAACTGTGTAAATTTATCAAACAAATAAATAGACGAAAAAAAGATTAAAAAATAAACTGATAAACACAATCAAAATAGTTACATATATTTTAATTATTATAGTTACAAATTTTAAAAAATTAAATATTAAAAAATGACATAATTAAACATTTGTAATATTTTCATTGACTATATAAATTAGTATTGTAATCTAATACAAAAATTAAAATATTATAATTGCTAACACTATTTTAATATCATAAATCATGTTAAAATAATTATTTGTATACGAATCAATATTATAAGAATAATTATTTATGTATCCTTAAATAAATGATATTATAAAATAGAATTAGTGAATAGAAATTCCTTGAAATATTGCCTTATTCATGTTTATAAGGGAATAAAAATAATTAAATTAGATGTTAAAGGAGGAGGTAAAATTCATGTACAAGACATTTTTAACTCAAAATAGGTCGACTATATAATTTTGGTGTTTATAGATAATTTGATTATATTAAAGAGTAGTTATAAATATTTATTATCTCATCATTAGAAAAAAATTGTGAACCCTACTTGTGTGGCTGGTTACAATTTAAAATATATATACTTTTAACCGGATAAAACTACCTTGTCACTCATGACAAATTTGATTTGGGGAACAAAAGGTTGTAACTTAAAAGCGCATTGCATCTGAATGACAAGAATGCAAATATATTTTGAATTCCAAAGATAGGTGTAGTGATATCCTACTTTATAATTTTATTTGAATGCAAAATGTTTTAATCTTCTTATATTATAGGTAAACTATTCAATGATTTGGTGTTTATCTTATTCACAAAAAAACCACTATTTGATTTGGTGCACACAATATCTAAGCATTCCATTGTAGAGAACAACTATGTTGGCTATAATGTTGGTATCTACTCTCTCAATTACAAAATCTAGTTTGGTAGAGCATTTCAGTCTAATATTTTTTAACTTTTCTCTGCTCGATTTTACTTCCACTACCACAAACTTTGAAGCAAAATGGACCTTCTTCTTATCTTGTCATGCAAAGAATATAAAGAAATAGTTTAGAAAAAAAAATGTGAAACTCATTATTATGACAAGGAAAAAATACTTGAAGAATTAGATGGAATGGTTGTGATGAGCTTGATATTAAACTTATAGCCCAAAACAAGAAGAACCACAACCCCAGACACCATTATCACCATCAAAATTCTCATCCCTCCTCTACTATTCTATATGTTGAAGGAAATTATTTGTATATAAATTTTGTACAAAAAATAAGTTGGGGAGGTAGGCTACTGAAGGAGGTCCCTGTCATGACCAAAAATATTTAAGATAGTATGGTTTGTTTCCCACAAAACTAGGTTTCACTAGATACAATTATAATTATTACCAATATTGTTGACTCATTCATTTATCTTGATGTCACACCAAAATTACAAGCAAAGCATGGGAAAGTACATGCAAGCAACTGAAATTATTATAGATTCTAAAGAGAAGGCCCACTTGTGGCATTATTTATTTTTAAAAGGTGATGCATAATCCCGTACCATGTAAGTTATATTATCATATGCCTTCACAAATCCCTTCAGTGGATTGGCCCTATGCTAACTATCATTTGGTACGGTTGCATTAATGAATGGAATAATTAATGGGGGTACACATTGTTAGTAGTAATAACTTTTTATGGTGTTAGAAATGGAATATGCTTAAATAACATGTATATAATATTCTAATGTTTATTTAGCAAACTTTATGCTATTAAACTTTGAAATTGGTAAAATAATATGTATTCTAAATTTTTCATTGGCTAAAAAAAACATTAATTATTTGAAAACTGATTCCTATAGTCCTACCTTAACAGGGACTAATAATACCCCATGAAAAACAAAGGATTATAAAGGGAAAAAATTCAAAATCAAGTCATCAGCTCACTCCTTCTCCAATAGGGCATGTTTAGAGATTTGTAGGAGTGGTGCTTCAAGGTTTGATTCTGATTCTGGGTTCTTAGATGATGCGCTGGAATAAGAAGAAGAGGAAGTTCTATCCTAGAAGATGATGGAGGTTATGGTTGGTGGAAAACCCTTATTTGAATCCTTTTATTGTAGGGAAGAGTATTAAAAGGCCAACACTTCCTCAGGCTTCAAATTTGATCTACAAAGGAGATTCTTGAATCTTATCAAATCCAAGAAGATTGATCTCATTTTAGGCTCAATTGCTACAACCAATGTTTTAGCCAAGACTAAGACTTTCTCTCAACTCTTGCCCTATCCTCTCCCTTGTCAGTTCATGATTTTTATGGCACATCTAATATCCCCTAATGTGTTTGTCTCTACTTTTTATAGAGGTGCTGGTTCAGTGGTTATGTAGTCTCACATTACACAGCTTGCAAGTAAGAAGAAATACAAAATGGTTATGATTGTTGGTGAGTCAAGTGTTGTTGTTGGCAATAGGGTAGTTATTGTAGCTTTGTCCCCTTTAAAAATTTTCTTTCCTTGTCACCCTATTGATTTTGATGTAAGTTTCTCTAAACAAAGGCGGATTTACATAGATTGTAAGAACATTGGGAATCTATATCATGAATGCAGTGCCTTTTGTCGATCCCAACTTTCCTTTAGCTCTTTCAGGCTTGACCCATCCATGGTTCTAGTGGAGTATAGTTATTTAATCACCTCCTACCTCTACTCTTTCCTACCCTCATTAGACCTTCTTTTTGGGTGATGTCTATGTTTCTTTATTACAGGAGGTCCTTGATTTGGTGTTCTCAGATCAGATGATTTTGGACTTGGATTTTGGCATTGGGTACAACTGCTTATTTGGAAAGTGTGTGGGTTCTCCCATTTCATTCCTTGATATTGTCAAGTGGGCCTCAGAGGTTTGAAGCACCTTATATGTTCATTATTTCTCTTTACTAAATTAGGGTTTTTTCAAAGTTGTCTTTCAATGTGCCACTGACTGAGATTTTGTCTGGTATTTAGGATCTTGGTTTTATGACAAGTTTGGGATATTTGTTTCCATTGGTTACCCATTTTTGATCCATCCAAGGTGGAAGTTTCAATTTCTCCCATTTAGATCAAGTAGTATAACATTATTCCTGTTATAAGGGAAGAGGAGCACATTAAGTTTTTGGTCAAATAGGTTGGCTCCTTTGTGAAGATAGACTATAGTTCTATGGGTAAGCAGTTTGTGTGTGCTTGAACTGTTATTGATCTTTCCAAACCTCTCCCGCATTTGATCATCCTTCTCTCTTCTCAAGGCTTGTGGACATAGTTTCTCAATTTTGAAGGTCTCCCTTTTAGATGCTTCTAATGCAATCTTCTCAATCATTATGCAACAGGGTGTTCCTCTAAGAGCCTTCATCTTTCATATTCCTATCCCTAACTAGTTTAGAGAAAGAAATAATGGGTTATATATTAGGGCTTCATTTTGTGCACTCATAAAATTTTCCTTCTTTCGACAGGTCCTTCCCCTCTCAGTTCTTGTAGAGACCTTCTTTCCTCTCTTAGGAGGGAGGCTCCTATGAGGACAGAGACTGATCCTATTGCAGATTCAAGTACTCAATTTTTTGAGGACAATGTTGCTTTCCATTTTCCTTCAAAGGTGAGACCTAAAGCTCTTTTGGAATTGACAATTAAAAAGAAGGGTTGGATAACTGAGGCTAAAATATTGAGAACAGGTTGTAGAGGACATAGTGAAGGATGACACTCAATGGATAATGGAAGGTCTCCATTTTTGACAAGGAAGTGGATTGATTTCAGTCACTAATTAGTTATCGTTGCCTTTATCTTCCAAGGAGTTAGTTGTCAGTTAATTTTTTTTCTATCACAAGCTTTTGAGAGAGTTTTTTGGCTAAACATTAGCCACTTTTTAATTGGTAATTAGTTGATTTTTGGCTAAAGGCTAATAGCTTCTTGATGGTTGGATAATTTTTGGATGATGGTTTTGATGTGGTTTTATTTTTTGGTTGTGCCCCTGTTGTTTTGTTGATCAATTAGTTGATTATTGTCTTTTTTATTTCTTTTAGTTGATTTTTATGGTTTTTGTAATGGGTTGTGGGGCCCCGTCAAAACCCTCACCTTTACCTGCATCTAAATAAAAATATAAATCATGTTTATTCTTCTTAATACATTTTTATTTATTATTTTATTTTATATTTATTTATGTAAAAAGAGTCAATCATTTTTATTAGAAAAGTGTCAAATCTTTAAATACAACTTCAAATTTTCCTTCCTTAGAATTGAGATATCTAAACTTAAAAAATAGAAGAGATGAGTATTTCAATAATAAACAATGAAGTTTCTCGATGTTCGCTAATGTGATATTGGAGTGTGATCCTCAACTCATTATTTTACAAATAGCTTTGTAATATATAATTATATATGGGAAAAAATTAAAAACAATATTTTCTTATCTTTAAAAGTTTTCTAGAGTGGTAAGTTTAAAGTTTTATTTTCTCAAAAACTTAAATAACCAAGAGAATATTTAAATATAAATAAAAAATCAATTACAAAATAAATTTCATATCATACATGTCTCAACTTAATCATACCATTAAGTGCCACATTCTTTTTATTTTACCCTTTTTCATACGTAGTTCATTATCAATATATATATATATATATATATATATATATATATATATATATATATATATATATATATATATATATATATATATATATATATATATATATCTTTGTTATTGTATATAGAAAAATATGCTCATTATTCAAAACAAAAATTTATAAATATAGTAATTTTTTTTTATTTGATGAGATAAACCAAAGAAGTGAGGGTTTTGGTAACCGAACCCAAAACTAGGGAGAGGATTTTACATGATGGTCCCACAACTAAACATTACAAGGCAAAACAAGAGGGTTTAAAAGATCCTACAAAAATACCAAGTACAATAATAGGGTTTGGAGGCTACCCCAATATTTACAAGGCATAGCTAGAGGGTTTTAGGTATCCCACAACCATAACCAACATAAAAAGAGGGTTTGGAGGTTCCCACAACCTTAACTATTCAAGAGGGTTTTAAGGATCCCACAACCATAACATGAGGGTTTTAAGGTTCCCAAAACCTTAGTACAACCACAAATGTTACAAATCAATGAGACTCATAGTGTTGATGCCCTTCAATAGGAATTCCCTAAAGCTTACACTATAGAAAAATAGTCGGCCAGGAGTAGGTCTTCTGCTACATGGGACTTATGCACAACCACCACACATCTGAGATACTATAATTGGGATTTTCCTCCTATTGAAACCATTAATGGATAGGTTGCAACAAAGGCCTATCTAATCTATCCTCAACATTTTGGTTGCATCTTGAAACAAAATAGGGTTTTTAATCCAGACATGAGTAATATCCTTAAATTCATGGGTAAACCCTATGGCCTAGAAAAAGTAAGAGCAAATTCCTCTATCATCTGCTCTGATAAAGCAAGATTTTATTTGGCTTCCTCTATCCACCACAATCAAATCTGAGTGAGATTAAAAGTATCCCCCCACAAGTCTGGTCTTCAATAATATATTCACCTATCCTCCGTAGACTCTGTCAGCTATAAATGACCTTATATAATCATTCAATGATACCATCACCCATGTTTCAGATCAGACTCTATAAAGTTTTATGAAGAGTCATCTATCTTCTTCATTAGCCATTAAACTTGAGACTGGCCAAACAAGGGCTCCAATATTTTTTCTATATAAACCTAGACCCTAATTGATGTCTTTCAACATGGCTTCCCTAAAGCTTACATTATAAAACAATATTTTACTAAGAATAGAAGGTCTTATACTACTTGGGACTTCTGCAACACCGTCACGTATTTGAGACACTAAAAGTGGGCTTTTCCTCCCACTAGAACCATTATCTTAGAATCCTAAATCTATTTGGGTAATAATAACATGGATTCTTATGATGTCAAAGGGATCCATTCCTTGCAGATCTGCTACAACATTGATCCTTGTAGCCTTCGATTCATTGTAACCCCTTTGGGTATCAAAATTAGATATTCAAGCCCTTAAGATTTTAGCAACTGCTTGGTACATGGTATAAAATAGATGAAATATTATAAATTCACCAAATTTACTCCCTTTCCCAATGAGAGGGGGATAAAAATAAATAGTGTAATGAATCTATGAAATAGGCTCCCATAAGATAAATACAAGATAGAACATGAGCTTAAAAGGAAGACAAACACACCAAACCCTTGAAATGGTAGACTCTAAACTTCTACCATTCCTTTGTCTTTCCCATCATAATTGAAATCTTGTAGATCTGCTATAGTGAGGTAGTAACCCTTCTGTTATGTTTCCTTTAGAGTACCTCCTTCTGTCTCAAAATTTATACTAATGAATCGACCTACCAAACTCAATTTAAAATCTTTGGGTCTACTACTTAACCTCAATAAGACTTTCACTTTGGTTTTCTTTGCCATATTACACTCAGAAACTTCTTTCCACCAGTCTTTAAATCTAACTATTTTGCACCTAATAGGACATTTAGTTTTTTGGGGGATGGCATTGATGAGGAAGATAACCTCTAGTCCTCTTAGATATTGGTCATCTTCTTCTCATTCTTCCACCCAATAAACCTCTCGCCCACATGCTAATTTAAATAACCTCCTCTTGCCGCTGTAATAGAACCACCTTTCTATCATGGACCTTCCACCAAATAATTTTTTAGGTCTACCACTTAGCATCAATGAATCTTTCACTCAAATTTTTATGCAGTACTCCATCTAGAATCTTTTGCTCCATTATTTAGCACCTGCCAGTCTTCTGCTCTAAGTCTCTCACACCTAATAGGCCATTCAAACTTTTGGGAGATGCCATTAATGGCATGGATAACCGCAAGTCTGCCCAGATCTAGGTCATCTTCATCTCTTCCTTCCCCTTACTTTCATTCCTTCCCACATTCTATTTAAATAATCTTCATTCTGCTCCTTCTGCTCCCCTCCATGTCTATATTGATATTTTGGTTTTCCCGCTCAAATTGAAATTCAAAATGTTGAGGGTCTTTCGTACCTTTTATTAGCCATCAACCCAAATTCAAATTGTAAAAATATAATTATAGTAAAATTAAATATTATATAATATATAAATAAAATAAATAATATATAATCAATTGTTCAATCAAACATGTGAGGAGAAAAAAGGATTTTAGCTTTTTAGAATGCTGTAAATATATTGTCATGATTTGATATTTTAGTACCAATAATTAAATAAATGAATTTTTTGACTTGTCAAATCTAAATTCTAAATATAATAATGTCAAATTTATATAGACATTCATGATCAAGTCTTATAAAATTGTAATACAAATATTTGATTGTGTTCATTTGTCTTCGATCTTTTTACTTCCTCTCTTGAATTTGTGTTGCAAATTTTGACTCTCCAAAATAGAAAAATCTTATAAAATTGAATTTGATATGAGTTTGGTTTGGGTGTTTGCCTAAATAGGATTTATGATATCCCCTCTAATTTATCATACACCTCAAAGTAAATAAATAAACTAAAAATTGATAAAAATAAAATATATAACAATATAGTGTTAGTGAATTGCTCTCAATAAAATGCTTAAAAAAATTTATAATTATTTGATGATTAAATGAACCTAATCACATGTGTATTTATAGGTTGAATAAATTCAAACTTTGAAAAAAATGGTGCACATGACTAACCTCTAATGATTAAAAATAGGAATGATGTAAAAGATGAATAAGTTAGCTCTATTTTAAAGATGACATAGAAAATTATGCCAAGAATAGTGGAATAAGATAAGCACCTAATAAATGTGTGAGTTCCTCAAAGATGCATAAAATAGGTTTGAAGTTTCATGATTGCCATCATAGTTTATTAACGTTAAATTTGGACCATTCACCTATAAATAGACAGATACAAATAATAAATATAAAATCATTTGAAAAAAATGTCAAGGTTGCATTTTTGAAGTCTATATTTTTTCCCACTTTGAGGTGTATGTTTAATCATAAAATAAGTGGACACAACTCAAATTAGAACATATCAAAAATATATAGATATTGCTGCAAATTTGAGTTTCTAATTGCTTTCATGTTGAACCTTGAACCTTGCAAAACTAAAATTATCTTTCCTACAAAAACATAGGTTAGTAAAAAAAAAAATGTTAATCAGAAATTAATATATTTTGTTTGTACCTAATATAAAATATAAGTCTTATAAGTTTTTCATTCTATACAAGGAGGTAGGAAGTGGAGTGGAGTTAAAAACCTTGTGTTGTGAGGGCATCAACCTCTACATTCGAAAATGAATTTGTCATTGAGTGATTAAATATTGGTAGATAAAGTTAAAACCATAGTCATTAGAATATGGGCCATTAATCCCATATCATACGAATAATTTATGTGCAATGAGACATAAAAATCATCATAATAACAAGACTAATAAATGTGAATTATGATTATCTCCATAAAATATGAGTGGAATGAATGAAACATATTGAAGCACATATCTTGAAAAATCAAATTTTCATTCAAAATAAGGGCATGAATAAATATAATACATATTTTTCAATACTCATGATGTTAATTATCAATTAGTATCATATTAATTGAATTTATATATTAAATATCTTCATGAGGCATCATGAAATAGTGTATCATAAGAAATATATAATTAAATACATAAATATTATTAAATGAACTTGTAATAGAGCATCAACAAAATGAATTAAAAAAATACTTTTAAGTTTTTTTTACACTATATAAAGTAAAATGAAAAAATAAAGTTGTTTCATTCTTAATTTTTTTCAAATTTTTAAAAAGCTCAATTGTGTGTGTGTGTGTGTGTGTGTGTGTGTGTGTGTGTGTGTGTGTGTGTGTGTGTGTGTGTGTGTGTGTGTTATATTATATATAGTTAATTATAAATGACGAGTAATTGTATATCGAAATGAAATTATTCCTTTGACTAGGTAGTCATGATTAGGGGATATTCAATCCATCAAAATCGTCAAGAAAATGATCTTGAATCTATCCATTCAATTTTTTCTGTCAAATATTATAGAGATTTATATCTTGGTGGATGGTATAACAAACCATCATCCTCACTAATCAAACAATAACCCTTGCAATCTCATTCTTATCTTTTACTTTTACATTAAAACTTTAGAGAAGAACGTTAACATGGGCACCCATAGAGCATTTATTCTATATTGATTATATCATTTTAAGGTCCTTACTATGCCAACATATAGAGTAGGGTAAAATATTTTTCTAGTTTAAAATGGTAGGAAATATAGGTGACTACTCTTAGTCAAAACCTCTTCATATAGACTAGGGGTCACTTCCAACACTCATACAAAAACCCATGCATCCAAAACAAGAAGAAAAAATATTTTAAATGAAAAATACCTCAAGGAGGTAAGGGGAAAAATAATCCCAAGATTTTAGTATGATTTTAT
Source organism: Torreya grandis (assembly GCA_037957365.1). NCBI lineage: Eukaryota > Viridiplantae > Streptophyta > Pinopsida > Cupressales > Taxaceae > Torreya > Torreya grandis. Next base: position 115,224 of record JARHVA010004788.1, read on the forward strand.
AGTTCACAAGAATGATTTTCCATTTTACAATTCTAAAGGGTAAGAGAAGGAAGACATTAGGATAATGTCTCACATTTGCATAAACCCTTATACCAAAGTAAGAAAGGAAAACTTTAGGATAATCACTCACAAATTTCCTAACCTTACCAAAAAAATAAAATAGGAATACTTTGGATAATAGCTCTCTTTTTTTCAACCCTACTATAAAATAAGGAAAACTTTCCAAACAAGTCAATCCCATTTAGGTAACACAATCCTATGGTTTTAAGACACAAAAAAGACTCTAAAAAAAAAGATAAATGGAAAAACATATCCAATTTTCCCTTAAATGGTCTAAAAACTAAATTATCCTTAGGCCCAAACAAGAGAAAAAAATAAAGCAAAGATTACAAACCAAGAGGCTGTGTCAATCCCTAAATTTTGAAAACTATTTAATATAAAGAACAAGATATTTATAAAATAAGTAAAAATATACAAGAGTTAAATCATGAATTCCCCACTTCATGTCCTTTACTTGGGTAATGGAAAACATTACTTCTTTAAGGATTGAAATAATTTTTAACACCTATCTTTCAAACTTTGTCTCTTTCTTCAATCTATAGCTTTCCAAACTCAAATTTCAAGAATAGAAAATAATTTATACATAAGGATAGATTTCCATTCACTAATAGGAAAATATTATAAATATTTTTCTAATAGAAAGGTGACATACATCCCTTCCCATTCCCTTTCCTTTTTATACAAGGTCATTAATGGGAGCTTGAGTTGCCCTAAATTTTTTCTAAATCTGCTTTAAAAACTTTGAAGCTCAATATTTGGTCAAAGGTTTTTACTTCTACCTTCAAAAATCCTTTAACTTGCTCTTCACACAACTCTAAAAGTTGGTTATATTTTTCATTCTAATTTTTCAAGTGGCCAACTGGTGTTGACTCTTCATCACTCCCACCTGATTTCCTAGAGGTTTCTAAAAGTGTCTTGGGAAAGGGTGTGCTTAATTTATTTTGAATTGAATGGGTCAAACTAATAAATCTAAAATATTTAAATTGATATACAATAAATATACATATTTGAAATTGAAATACATTATCTATATAATTATAAATTATCTAAAAACAGTATATAAACCAATATATATGAAAACCTCCTTAAAATAAATATTAGGCTGACACAGATGATCTATAACCTTGTCTATTGATTGTAGCTGCAACTTAATTGACTATATGCCTAATTTTTAGATCTAGGTATGTTCGATTACCTACGAGGGTTTATTTATTAATATTATGTCTTAAATTTTTGTGTAGAAGACCTAAAAAACACAAGCCTTTGTTCTTGCAAAATAAACACAATAAATATCAAATGCTAAAATTTGGGGAATAGGGTTAGGGGAATAGCCAATCTATTCTCAGATAACTTTGTGTAATTTGAGTGTTGTCTACTAGCCCAAATGGGCCTCAGGCCGATGTAGTTATCTCTCCTGGGGTGAGTGTGTGATCCATGACTATAGAATTGTATAAATGTGGCTAAGAGATTGAATGAAGTTTTTGAGAATGGATGGCCTTGACATATAATAAAAGATATTTAGACGTGGCCTATAATTGCTAACTAGCCTTTTTAAATTCATGGTAGGCATTAAGTGCAATGTATCAAATTTAAAAATTTACTATTAGAGTGTGGGGGATAAGGCCATGCTAGTGGACAAGGACATAGTGTGACCCTATCTGACATAGAATGATCATGTCCCAAAAGGACAATGACTACCAGAAAAGGTTTGACAGGTTCTTGTAAGTAAAATAGGGATGTATAAATGATGTTATGAGTATTTACAAGATAGGATTTAGAGTAGTGAATGCTCTTGTATAGATTGTAAGTTAATGGAATGGCTAATAAGCCAAGTGAGGGAAGGATGTCCAGATTAAACATTTTCAAACACTTGAGGATTAATTTTTTATCTACATTTTTTGCCACTTTATTCTAGTAATGTAATGAAGTGAAAATACTAGAGTAAAGTAGATACAAACCTAAGCGTGTATACACACATTGTATTTTGATGCGAATCTTGATGGTGCAAGAATCCTTATGCAAAAACTATAATAATTCCACTAAAAGTAGTTATTTTTCATTTTGAAAAATGAAAACCTGAAACATAAATTGAAATTTGAAAAGAGTGCAAGGAAATTATACACCTAAAAGAGCATGTAATCTATTTTCCATGTAACTTGAAATTGGAGAATCGTATGCCCCCTTGTTGAAACATTTGGATAAATGTTAAAGCTGTGGCAAACTGACAGTAATCAAATCTCAATTTGAAAATTTTTTAATGTCTTTGAGTTGAAAAGATTGTATTCTTTAACTCTCATTTTATTGTGTAGAGTAGTCTTTAAAATAGTTAAAGGAGTGGAACCACCAACTGTGGCTCACTACATAGAAAAGTACAACCATATACATTAAGTGTCACTAAACTCTAATGTGGCCCACTTACAACATGAATATCAATCACAACACTGTAGACAGATCTAGATATGTTGAAATTCTAATAACTATATAATGTCATAAATCTAAAATTTACTCATGAGGAATTAGCTTCTCAAGAAAAGATCATTATGATGCCCCCCTTATGAGAAGGGAGATGTAGCATGCAAGTCACTTATCTCAAAATAATATTTATATACTATGTGAAAGATTGTACTCATGTAGTGCCACTAGAACTTTTGAATTGGATCGCATCATAATATTGAATATAGCATTGAGTTATATATGAAACATGTGTTAGATGTATATATCATTGAATCACATAATCATCATGATACCCAAGTAAGAATAGAGAGTATTAGTAATGCATGATATGAATCATGGCACTAAAGTAACAAGTAATTATCAAATAATAAATATAAACATTAGACCCAACAACAAGATTATCATACAAAAGAAACCACCTAAAACAAGACTTTTTAGGTTCAAGGTAAGAGGTCCATATAAATTGAAATCTAAACATCCAATTATAAAGGGGATCACAAACATACCACAAATGATTAATAACGAGGTAATTTATTTTGGATAAAGTGAGTTTATCATACATCTTACTGGTGAATTCATTAAGACGTAGGTTATTAATCCATTTAATGTTACCCCAAAAATCACTCTCCTCATAAAAAATAGTCACACCTCTGGGCAATGGAAGAACCTTTAATTTTAACATATAACAATTCCCATATTTTTTTAAATTAAGGTGACAAGGCAAAGAGAGTACCAAAGAATATGACCAATTGATTCGGGCCTTTCTAAACCCATCTAAACTCACCCAGCTAATTTGATGGAGTCTCATCCTAACCAATCATATAATATTTATGTAGGGCCACACTTGACCCAGAGGCAGAGTAGTAAATATCAAGATTATTAGAAACTTGTAGGTTTTCCTTCTCAAGCCAATTTAATAGAGTGGTATCATAGAAAAAGGATATCAATCAATTCAAAATTGTCAAGAAATAAAATAACTCTAATCGAGGGATAATAGTAGTACTTATCAATAAATAGTGCATGGATTCAATCATTATAACAAATAAGGAGGCGGTGAGGGGCCATCCTTGTCTAATTAACCATTAAATATCAATAGAATTAGTAAGCTCTCAATTAACCTCGATGATAGCATAAGCATCCTTGAACATGGAATTCACCATTTGGTAAAACCTATCTTAAAATCTGAAGGCTTTCAACATGAAACCAATAAATCTCCATTCAATTCTATCATCAAATTTTTCAAATTCAAGTAAGATCATCCCAATATCTTGACCAGAGTCTCAAGCCCAATGGATACCTTCTTAGTTAGAGATTAGGTTATCCAGGATATATCTACCTTCAATAAATCTAGTCCGAGTTTATATAATGATAGTAGGTATAAGAGATAAGATTTTCCTAGCTAGAATTTTAGATAGGATTTTATAAGAGTCATTCAGTAGAGTGATTGGCCTCCAATTTTTATTTGGGTTTAAACTCCATCATTTGGGATGAGTTTGACATCTCCTTTGTTCATATTAGGACCCACAAATTTAGGCTCAATGGCTTCACTATGAATACCAAGGCATTTAAGTGCAATCCAATCCTTTTTATATTTATCAAAATTAATATGGAATCCATAAAGGCCTAGGGCTTTGTCATCTTTCAAAGAGTCAATTGTAGTTATAATCTCATCCAGGGAAATTTCACTATCAAAGAAAGTAGCTTGCTCACTGAAAACTTTCTTAGGAATACATTTACTACAAAGATCCCTATTAAGATTAATTTGAGGATTTGAGCCATCTGATGAAAAGAGATTGGAGTAGATGGAAAATAATTTTAGTTGGATCACCAGACACAAAACCACCATAGTCAATCATAGAGATCCTATTTCTACACTGTTTCACTTTCAAGAATTTAAATAAAAATTATGAGCCTTTATCCCTCTACTTGAGCCATTTTAATCTAGATGAAACATGGGTACCTCTGGCTACAAACATTTGGTATTATTTGAGCTCATGAGTAAGCAAAAAAAGTTTAATTAGAAGTAAAACATTATTAAAATCATTCTGTAGGGTATTTTTAGAGAGGGTTAAATTTTCATGGGTGATATGAGAAAATTTATGTCTCATCTTGGCCTTATGCTAACCATAGGTTTGGGTAATTTGTTTACACAATTCCATACTTCCATTCCACCTATCGATTTTCAAATAGGAGTCCGTTGTAAACTTATCAATATTTCGTGAAGAACATATACCCCTATTACAATCAAGGTCATTCAAAAGGAAGACATTGATTTTATAAAGGCCTTTCTAGTCAGAAGCACCCACCTCCTGGTCATAGGGTTTTTTTTAGTGGTGAATCTTTGTTAATATATGAATATTCCATTTTTTGAAGTTGGCATTTGGTGATTTTTTTGGAGTGGCCTACAGGGTAGGATCGCCTATATTTTTGGGGTCAAAGTTAATTTAGAGAAGAGGTTCACCTATATTTGAATATAAATTTCCTCACATAAATGTAATTCACTGGTACTTCAAAATCCAATTTGGAGGAATTTGCCATATACTATCCAAAGACTCTAGAAATTTTTTCGGTGGTTTATATTTTAGGTCGGAGGAGGCCTTCAAGAATCAATGGTTCCTAGCAAGGTATGCAAAATTTTCTTACAATATAATGTATTAATATTTTTAAACTATAATTCCATTTACTGCTCTTTAATTTCCATCATGATAATTAAACATGAGGGCATCCAATGATAGGTTATAGGCACTCAATGATATCCTGTGAGTGTAGGTGCCTAATGATAGCCTGTGGGCACTTGGCTATAGTTTGTTGGTACCTGATGGTAGCATGAAGGTGAATGATAGCAGGCTACAAGAATATTATGATAGGTTACCTATATGTAGATGAAGATAGGCATCAGGTAGATGTGAATAGACTACAGGTGGACATCGATAGACTGCAAACAAACATTAGTAGTCTATGGGCAGATGTTGGAAGTCTACGGGTAGACATTTGTAGCTTGCAGGTGGATGCCTATAGCTTGTAGATGGACATCATATTTTTTTAGGTGGAAACTGATAATCTATGGGCATACACTGATCTCCTATGAGTGGACATCAGTTATCTATCACACATTAGTAGTCTACAGGTAGGCATTGTTTATCTCTAGTTAGGTACTAACATGTTGTATTCAAGCACACATAAGCTAGCATCAGGCACCAATAAGGTGTATTTAGATACTAGCATGTTGCCATTAGACACCCTCATGTTTGATTATGATCATGATTCCTTATTCATTTGTCAAGTGTCTTTATTTTTATCAACCATCTTCATTTTATTGTTGTTTATCTCTCATCCATGGCTCTGATGGTGAAATTTTATAGCATGCTTCCATGTATCTATATTCTACCAATGTTTGTTGACATTATGTCAGCATTCATCTATGTGGCACTTTTATTTATCCCCATCATGCAGGGGTTCGTCTACATAATGTTGACGCCCATCTATGTTATGTCAATGTTCACCTATGTTTTACCATCATTCATTGGCACTATGTCATCATTCATCTACATTTCTTGGGCATTCAATTATGTTTATTATCCTCTATCCATTATTTTGTGACAAACTTATTAGGCTTTGTGCAGTTTGTCTTATGGCATCACATGATTTGCATGTGTAACGATATGCCTTCCAAACTGATTCATCACCATTACAAATCTGATTCACCTCAAGGCCTCCATGGATTTTTTTATATGGCCCACTAAAATGACCCTTGATTGGTTAGTATTTTGGAAGACAATAATATCTATGGGGTGGTGATCTAAGATGGCGAAAGGGAACACCTTCAATGAATTATTGTTTTCATCTTGGTGATTTTTAAACATATCCTTATTAAAATAGAATTTATCAAGCCTATAATAAACCCTCCTAGGATTGACCTAGTTATTGCACCATGTAAATGAAATGATTTTTCTATGTATTTTACCTTGGTTAAGAGGATCAGAGATCTTATGAATACACTTGAGCTTCGACTAGAATAAAATCATATTACCTTTCTAAGCATGAGGCTGACCACCTTGTTGATCCTTTTTCTCCTTAGCAAATTATTAGCAGGGACTAATAATACCCCATGAAAATTAAAGAAATATAAAGATCAAAAAATCAAAATCAATTTTTTTCCCCATTCCCTCTCCAACGAACATTTATAGAGGTTTGCAAGAGTGGGTGCTTCAAGGTTCGCTTATGAGTTTGGGTTCTTAGATGATTAACTAGAAGAAGATGAGGAGGACTCTCTAGCCTTGGAGCAAATGTCGGTTACAGATAATGGCAAACCATTCTCTAAATCATTTTTATATAGAAGGTTTTTTTTGAGCCCAACACTTCCTCAAGTTTTGTGTCTAGTCTGCAAAGGGGATTCCTAAATCCCTTCAAATCCAAGAAGTTTGATCTCATTTTAGACTTAGTTATTGCAACCAATGTTTTGGCTAAGACTGTGACTTTCTCTCAAGTCTTGCCCCATCCTCTCCCTTCTTAATTGGTAGTTTGGATGATGCCTCTAGTATCCCTCAATGTGTTTATCTTTTCCTTTTTTGGAGGTGATGGTTTGATGGGTATATAGTCTCACACTATAGAGCTTGTGAGTATGAAGAAAGATAAGATAGTTGTGATCATTGGTGACTCGAGTGTTGTTGTTGGTAGTAAGTTAGTTATTTTAGCTTTGTCCCCTTTGAAATGTGGCTTGCCTTGTTACCCTACTTCCTTCAAAGAAAATTTCTCTAAACAAAGGTGGATTTACATAGATTTTAAGAACATTGAGAATATGTATCATGAATACAATGCCTTATGTGGTTCCCAACTTTCCTTTGGGTCTTTCAAGCCTACCCCATCATGGTTCTAGTGGAGGTTGGAATCTAGGCACCTCCTACCTCCATTCTTTCCACCCCTCGTTAAACCTTCCTAGTTGACAACATCCATATTTCTTTGTTATATGAGGTCCCTAACTCAAATCAGATGATTTAGGACTTGGATTTAGGCATTGGGTGTAGATGTCTATTTAGAAAGTGTGTGGGTTTTCTCCACTCAGTCTTTGATATTCTTAAGTGGGCCTCAAAGGTTTCAAGAACCTTGTATGTTCCTTCTTTCTCTTTGCTCAGAGAGGGCTTCTTTCAAATTATATTTTAGTGTGCCACTGACTAAGATTTTGTCTAGTCTTTAGGACCTTGGTTTTATGACAAGTTTGGGATATTTTTTTCCCTTGGTCCCCATTTTTTAATCTAGCCAAGTTGGAAGTTTTAGCTATTCCCATTTGGATCAGGTTTTATAACATTCCTTTTGTTTTAAGGAAAGGAGCACATTAAGTTGTTGGTCGAATGGGTTGGCTCTTTTGTGAAGTTGGACCAAAGTTCCATAGGTAGGATATTAGCATGTGTTTGCACTATTATTGATCTTTCCAAACCTCTCCCCTATTTTGTCATCCTTTGCTCTTCTCGAGGTTTTTGGGCATAGTTTTTCAATTTTAAAGGTCTCCCTTTTAGATGCTTCTATTGTAATCTCCTCAGGCATCGCACAACATGGTTTTCCTCTAATAGCCTTCATTTTCATCTTCTCATCCTCGACTAGTTTGAAGAAAGAAAGAATGGGTTTCAGATTAGGGCTTTATTTGGCATAATCATGGCATTTTCCTTCTTGTGATAGGTATTTTTCCCTCTCTCATTTCTTTTAGAGACCTTCCTTCCCCTATGAGGACAAATACTAATCTTATCATGGATTCAGGCACTCAATTTCTAGAGGAGAATTTTGCTTCACCTTCTCCTTCTAAGGAGAGACCTAAAGCTCTTTTGGAATCGACAATTAAGAATAAGGGTTAGACAACTGAGGCTGAAATATTTAGAACAAATGAAAAGGACATGATGAAGGATCACACTCAATGGACAAAGGAAATTCTCATTTCTTAAGTGAGGAAGGAGATTGATCTCGACCACTAGTTAATTACTATTGTCTTTCTCTTCCAAGTAGTCGGTTGCTAGTTACTTTGTATTTTATCGTAAGATTTTTGCAAGCATTTAGGTATAAACGTTGGCCACCTTTTTGTTGATGGTTGGTTGATTTTTGGCTGAAGGCCAGTAACTTCTTGATGGCTGGCTAATTTTTAGATGACGGTTTTGATGTAATTTTATTTGTTAGTTTTGTCCTAGTTGTCTTGTTGATCAATTAATTGATTGTTGTCTTTGTTATTCTTCTAGTTGATTTTCATGTTTGTTGTAATGGGTTGTGGGGCCCCATCAAAACCCTCACCTTTGCCCACATAAAAAAAAGATAAATATGGTTTATTTTTCTTAATTATTTTATTGTATGTATGTATGTATGTATATATGTATATATATATATATATATATATATATATATATATATATATATATATATATATATATATGGAAAAAGAGTCTGAATTATTTTTGTTATAAAAGTGTCAAATCTTTAAATACAACTTCAACTTTTCCTTCTTTAAAATTGAGATATTTAAATTTAAAAAATAGAAGAGATGAATATTTAAATAATAAACAATAAAATTTATTGGTGTTCATTGATATGACATTGGAGTGTGATCATCCACTCATTTTTTGTACAAATAGTTATAATATATTATTATATAAATAGAAAAAACATTTTCAATTAAAATAATATTTTCTTGTCTTTAAATTTTTTCTAAAATGATAAGTTTAAAGTTTTAATTTAGAGACTTAGATAACCAAGAATATTTAAATATAATAAAACATCAATTTCATACTAAACATGTGTCAACATAACAATACCATTGAGTGCCACATTATTTTAATTTTACATTTTTTTTCTAACATCATTCATTATTGAAGTAGATATATATAAATAAATTTATTGTATGCATAAAAATATGCTCACTATTCAAATTAAAAATTTATAAGTATATTAAAATTAAGTATTATAAAATATATAAATGATATTTAATTATTTGTTGAATCAAATATGTAAGAAAAAAAAGAGTTTTAGTTTTTAGAAGGTTGTTGTAAATATGTTGTTGTGATTTGAAATTTTAGTATTAATAATTGAATGGATGATTTTGCTCATTTATCAAATCTGACTTTAAATGAAATAGTGTCAAAACCATATAGATGGTCTTAATCAGGTCTTATACAACTATAATATAAATATTTGATCATATTTATTTGTCTTCGATATTTTTACCTCCTCTCTTAAATTTATGTGCTTCAATTATTTACTCTTCAGAATAGAAAAATATTATAAAATTGAAATTGATAGGAGTTTGGTTTGGGGGTCTACCTAAACAAGACTTATGCTCTCTCCTATAATTTCTCAGACACCTCAATGTAAATAAATAAATTATAAATTGGTGAAAATAAAATGCATAACAATATGGTGTTAGTGAAGTGCTCTCAATAAAATACTTAAATAAATGATAATTGTTTGATGGTTAAATGAACCTAATCACATATCTATTTATGAGTTGAATCAATTCGAACTTTGGAAAAATTGATGTACATGACTAAACTCCAATGACTAAAAATTATAATGATGTAAAAGACGAATGGTTCAGATCTATTTTAAAGATTATTTAAGAAATTATGCCAGGAATAGTGGATCAAGATAAGCACATGATAAATGTGTGGGTTGCTCAAGGATGCATAACATATGTTTGAAGCTTAATCCATCATAGTTTAATAATGCCAAATTTAGGCCATTTACTTATAAATAGACAAACACGCATAATTAATTGCATATTATATGAATAATTTATGTGTAATGAAACATGAAATCATCAAAATAAGAAAACTAATTAATATGAATTATGATTAATATGAATTATGATTATCCCCATAGGATATGAATGGAGAGAATGAAACATATTGAATCATATATTTTGAAAAATAAAATTTCCCTTAAAAAAGTGGCATGAACATTATATATAATACACATTGTCAATACTCATGTGACATTAGTTATCAATTAGTATCATATAAAAAGCATTGATAAGAATAATTTGTAATAAATAAAATATTAAACATTGAAAATATATTGTAAATCACATTTGAATATATATATTAAACATTTTCATGAGGCATCATGAAATAATGTATCATTAAAAAGTAAACAAAAACACTACATAAATAAATTATATTAAATGAAAATGTAATAGAGCATCAACAAAATGAATTTAAAAAAAATTTAAGGGATTTTCCATCTTATATAAAGTAAAATGAGAAAAGAAAGTTGTTTCATTTTTATTTATTTTTAATTATTGAGAAGCTCAACATTATTTACATATTGATATATTTGTTTATGGTTTAGATTACACATAGTTAATTATAATTGATGAGTAAGTATATATTTAAATCAGATCATTCTTGAATTTAAGTAATAATGATTACATGACATCCAATATGTTAAAATAATATAAAAATATATCTTGAATCTATCCGTTCAATTCTTCATGTCAAACATCTATAAGAATTTATACCTTGATAGATGGTATAACAAACCATCATCTTCACCAGTCAAACTATAACTGTCAATCTCATTCTTACCTTTTACTTTTACATTAGAACTTTAGAAAAATAACTTTAATATAGGCACTCAGAGAACATTTTTTTTACACTAATTAGATCATCTAAGGTCAGTATTATGCCAATATATGGGGCAGGGTATAATATTTTTCTATTTTAAAATGGCAAGAAATCTAAGTGACTCATCTTAGTCAACACCTCTTCATACAAGCTAGGGGTCACTTCTAACACACATAAAAAAACCCATGCATCCAAAACAGGAAGAAAAAACATTCTAAATGAAAAATACCTCAAGAAGGTAAGAGGAAAATACTCCCAAGCTTTTAGTATAATTTTATAGCCTATAGGAATGATTCTCCACTTCACAATTCTAAGAGGTAAAAGAAGAAAGATTTTAGGATAATGTCTCACATTTGCATATACCCTTCCCCCAAAATAAGAAAGGAAGACTTTAGGATAATAAATCACAACTTTCCTAACCCTACCACAAAAATAAAATAGGACTTGGGATAATATCTCTCATTTTCTCAACCCTACCATAAAATAAAATAAACTTTCCCAACAAGTCAATCTAATTTGGAAAGCATAATCATATGATTTTAAGACACAAAAAAGAATCTAAAAACATCAAGATAGAGGGAAAAACAAATCCAAATTTCCATTAAATGGTCTAAAAATGAGTTAGACTTAGGCCCAAACAAAATAAAAAATTAAAGAAAGGATTACAAACCAAGAGGTTGTATCAATACCTAAATTTTGAAAACTATTTAATATAAAAAACATGATGTTTCTAAAATAAGTAAAAATATACAAGAGTGTAATCATGACTTCCCTACCTCAAGTCCTTTACTTGGGTAATGTTAAACATTCTTTCTCTAAGGATTGTAATAAGGTTTAACACCTATCTCTCAAACTTTGTCTCTTTCTCCAAAGTTATAGCTCTCCAAACTCAAATTTCAAGAATAGAAATTAATTCATACATAAGGATAGCTTTCCCTTCACTAATAAAAAAATCATAAATATTTTTTTGATAAAAAGGTGACATAGGTACATTCCCTTTCCTTTGCCTCTCTCCTAAAAGTCTCCAATCTAATTACTCCACTTATAAAGTAATAACTCTCACTTACAGGTGAACATGTGGGCAAGTAAGGCCCACTTACACTTTATTAACGACTCTCTATATAAGGTCATTAATAGGAGATTGGGCTGCCCAAAATCCTCTAAATATCCTTAAAACATTCTTAGGCTCAATATTTTGTCAAAAGTTTTTACTTCTATCATCAAAAAGCCTCTAACTTGCTATTCCCTTAACTCCAAAATTTGGTTACATTTTTCAAGTTGGCCAACTAGTGTTGACTCTTTGTCACTCCCACTTGAATCCCTAGAGGTTTATAGAAATCTCTTAGGAAAGGGTGTGCTTAATCTATTTTTCATTGAATGAATCAAAATAATAGATCGAAACTATCAAAATTGATATTCAAAAAATATACAAATCTAGAAGTGAAATACATAATTTATAGAATTAAAAATTAGCTAAAAATAGTAAATAAACTTATAGATATATAAACCTACTTAAAAAAATATGATTTTGACTATGCATGTTGACTATGATTGTAAACTATATGAAAAGACCTAGAAACTATGTCATGTCTAAAATCAAGGATTCAAACTGCGTTGAGATAAGTCTGTAATAGGAGAACAAGGACAATCTAAGACTTTGTCTATTGATTATAGCTGCATCTTTGTTGATTGTATTCCTAATTTATGAATTTGGATATGTGTGATTGCCTATGAGGGTTTACTAATTAATCTTGTGTATTAATTTTCCATGTGAAAGACATGAAGAATACAAACCCTAACTCCTACACAATAAACACAATATATATCAAATTTCAAAAGGGAGAGCATACGGTTAGGGGAATAAATGAGCTATCCTCATATAACACTATGTAATTTGAGTTTTGCCTACTAGCCCAAATGGGCCTCAGGCCAATGTAGTTATCCCTCCTAGGGTGATTATGTGATCCATGATTATAGAGTTGTATAAATGTAGTTAAGATATTGACTGAAATGTTTGACAATGGATGTTATTGACCTCCAATAAAAGATATTCAAACTTGGCCTATGATTTTTAGAATGAAACATAATAAAAACTAGAATAAAAAGTGTTATTTAACTCAATGTGCAATAGAATTTTAAAATGATTGTTATATGAGTTTGGAGAAGCCTTAATGTGCTTATATATGGAATTTTTTAAAATATTTATGTTAACCAACCTTTCTAAATTCACGGTAGGGGTTAAATGCAATGTATTGAATTTAAAAATTTATTATTAGAATGCAGGGGACAAAGCCACACTAGTTGAAGCACTCGCAATGAAGACAATGAAGGCCGTAGTTAGAATAAAAATAAGGCCTTGTAGTGGGTAGTTCTTTTTATATTCATAAATATTTTTATTTAAGTTTTTATGTAAATTTGTAAGTATTTAAATTTAGATTATGATTATATAGATTATTTTTATTATGGGTGTATATTTAACTGTCTAAATTTATCAAACAAATAAATAGACGGAAAAAATATTAAAACTTAAACTGATAAACACAATCAAAATAGTTACATGCATTTTAATTATTACAGTTACAAATTTGTAAAAATTAAATATTAAAAAATGACATAATTAAACATTTGTAATATTTTCATTGATTATATACATTAGTATTGTAATCTAATAAAAAAATTAAAATATTATGATTGCTAAGACTATTTTCATATCATAAATCATATTAAAATATTTATTTGTATACGAATCAATATTATAAGAATAATTATTTATGTATCCTTAAATAAATGATATTATAAAATAGATTTAGTGAATAGAAATTCCTTGAAATATTACCTTATTCATTTTTATAAGGGAATGAAAATAATTAAATTAGATGTTAAAGGAGGAGGCAAAATTCATGTACAAGACATCTTTAACTCAAAATAGGTCGACTATATAATTTTGGTGTTTGTAGATAATTTGATTATATTAAATAGTAGTTATAAATATGTATTATCTCATCATTAGAAAAATTTTGTGAGCCCTACTTATGTGGTTGGTTACAATTTAAAATATATATAATTTTGATGAGATAAAATTTCCTTGTCACTTAGGACAAATTCGATTTGTGGAACAAAAGGTTGTAACTTAAAAGCTCATTGCATATGAATGACAAGAATACAAATATATTTTGAAACCCTAAGATAGGTGTAATGATATCCTACTTTATATTGTTGTTCGAATGCAAAATGTTTTAATCTTCTTATATTACAGGTAAACTATTCAATGATTTGGTGTTTATCTTATTAAAAAAAAAACCACTATTTGATTTGGTGCACACAATATCTAAGCATTCCATTGTAGAGAGAAACTATGTTGGCCAAAATGTTGGTATCTACTCTCTCAATTACAAAATCTACTTTGGTAGAGCATTGTAGTCTAATATTTTCTAAATTTTCTCTACTCGATTTTACTTCCACTAACACAACCTCTGAAGCAAAATGGACATTCTTCTTATCCTTTCATGCAAAGAATATAAAGAAATAGTTTAGAAAAAATAGAATTTAAAACAACTTATTATGAGAAGGAAAAAGTACTTGAAGAATTAGATGGAATGGGTTTGATGAGCTTGATCTTGAACTTATATCCCAAAACAAGAAGAACCACAACCCCAAACACCATTATCACCATCAAAATTCTCATCCCTCCTCTACTATTCTATAAGTTGAAGCAAATTATTTGTACATAAATTTTGTACAAAAAATAACTTGGAGAGGTAGGCTACTAAAGGAGGTCCCTATCATGACCAAAAATATTAAAGATATTATGGTTTGTTTCCCACAAAACTAGGTTTCATTAGATATAATTATAATTATTACCAAGATTGTTAACTCATTCATCTATCTTGACGTCACACCAAAATTATAAGTAAAACATGGGAAAGTGCATGGCAGGCAACTGAAATTGTTGTAGATTCTAAAGAGAAGGCCCACCTATGGCATTATTTATTTTTAAAAGGTGATGCATAACCCCGTACCATGTAAGTTATATAATCGTATGCCTTCAAAAATCCCTTCAGTGGATTGACCCTATGCTAACTATCATTTAGTACGGTTGCATTAATGAATGTAATAATTAATGGGGGTAGGCATTGCTAGTAGTAATAACTTTTCATGATGTTAGCAATGGAATATTTTTAAATAACATGTATATAATATTCTAATGTTTATTTACCAAACTTTATGCTACTAAAATTTGAAATTGATAAAATAATATGTATTCTAAATTTTTCATTAGCTAAACAAAAATTAATTATTTGAAAATTGATTCCTATAGTCCCACCTTAACAGGGACTAATAATACCCTATGAAAAATAAAGGAGTATAAAGGGAAAAAATTCAAAATCAAGTCATCAGCCCGCCTTCTCCAATACGCATGTTTAGAGATTTGTGGGAGTGGTGCTTCAAGGTTTGATTCTGATTTTGACTTCTTGGATGATTCACTAGAATAAGATGAGGAGGAGGCTCTATCTTGGAATCGGATGAAGGTTATGTTTGGTGGCAAACCCTTATTTCAATCCTTTTGTTGTAGGGAAGGGTTTTAAAATTCCAACACTTCCTCAGGGTTCGGATCCAATCTACAAAGGAGATTCTTGAATCTCATTAAATCTAAGAAGGTTGACCTCATTTTAGGCTCAGTTGTTACAACCAATGTTTTAGCCAAGACTAAGACTTTCTCGCAACTCTTGCCCGATCCTCTCCCTTATTAATTCATGATTTTTATGGCACATATAATAGCCCCCAATATGTTTATCTTTGCCTTTTATAGAGGTGATGGTTCAATGGGTATGCAGTCTCACATTACATAGCTTGCAAGTAAGAAGAAATATAAAATGGTTATGATTGTTGGTGAGTCAAGTGTTGTTGTTGGTGATAGGACAATTATTGTAGCTTTGTCCCCTTTAAAACTTTGCTTGCCTTGTCATCTTTTTATTTTTGATGTAAGTTTCTCTAAATGAAGGTGGATTTACATAGATTGTAAGATTATTAGGAATCTATATCATGAATGCAGTGCCTTTTATCGATCCTAACTTTCCTTTAGCTCTTTCAAGCCTGCCCCATCCATGGTTCTAGTGGAGTCTAGTGTTCAAGCACCTCCTACCTTTGCTCTTTCCTACCCTCATTAGACCTTATTATTGGGTGATGTCTATGTTTATTTATTAGAAGAGGTCCTTGATTTGGTGTTCTTAGATAAGATGATTTAGGATATGGATTTAGCCATTAGGTGCATCTGCTTGTTTGGAAAGTGTGTGGGTTCTCTGCTCTCGCTCCTTGATATTTTCAAGTGGGCCTTAGAGTTTTGAATCACTTTATATGTTATTTATCTTTACTCAATTATGTCTTCTTCCAAGTTATCTTTCAATGTGCCACTAACCAAGATTTTGTCTGGTATTTAGGATCTTGGTTTTATGAAAAGTTTGGGATATGTTTTCCCTTGGTTCCCCTTTTTTGATCCATCCAAGGTAGAAGTTTTAATTTCTCCAATTTAGATCAAGTAGTATAACATTATTCCTATTATAAGGGAAGAGGATCACATTAATTTTTTGGTTGAGTAGGTTGGCTCCTTTGTGAAGATGGACCAGAGTTCTATGGGTAGGAGGTTTATGTGTGCTTGCACCATTATTGATCTTTTCAAACTTCTCCCGTATTTTTTCATCCTTCACTCTTCTCAAGGCTTGTGTACATATTTTATCAATTTTGAAGGTCTCCCTTTTAGATTCTTCTAATGCAATCTCCTTGAGCATCACACAATAGGGTGTTCCTCTAAGAGCATTTATCTTTCATATTCTTGTCCCTGACTAGTTTAGAGAAAGAAAGAATGGGTTCTAGATCAGGGCTTCATTTTGTGCACTCATAAAATTTTCCTTCTTTCAACAAGTCCTTCTTCCCCTCTCAATTCTTCTAGAGACATTTTTTCCTCCCTTAGGAGGGAGGCTCCTATGAGGACAAAAACTGATCCTATCGCAAATTTAGGCACTCAATTTTTGGAGGACAATGTTGCTTCCCATTTTCCTTCAAAGGTGAGACCTAAAGCTCTTTTGGAATCGATAGTTAAAAAGAAGGGTTAGATAAGTAAGGCTAAAATATTGAGATCATATTGCAGATGACATAGTGAAGGATGGCACTCAATGGATGATGGAAGGTCTCCTTTTCTGACAGGGAAGTAGATTGATTTTGGTCACTGATTAATTATTGTTTCCTTTATCTTTTGAGGAGTTAGTTGTCAGTTAATTTTTTTTGACATAATTTTTTGGCTAAACATTAGCCACTATTTAATTGATGATTAGTTGATTTTTGGCTAAAGTCTAGTAGCTTCGTGATGGTTGGATAATTTTTGGATGATGGTTCTAATGTGGTTTTATTTGTTGGTTGTGCCCTGGTTATCTTGTTGATTTATTAGTTGATTATTATCTTTGTTGTTCCTTCTAGTTGATTTTTATGTTTTTTGTCATAGGTTGTGGGCCCCCGTCAAAACCCTCTCCTTTCCCTGCATCTAAATAAGAATATAAATCAAGTTTATTATTCTTAATACATTTTTATTTTATATTTATTTATGTAAAAAGAGTCAACCATTTTTATTAGAAAAGTGTCAAATCTTTAAATACAACTTCAAATTTTCTTTAGAATTGAGATATCTAAACTTAAAAAATAGAAGAGATGAGTATTTAAATAATAAATAATGAAGTTTCTCAATGTTCACTGATGTGATATTGGAGTGTGATCCTCAACTCATTATTTTATGAATAACTTTGTAATATATAATTTATAAATGGTAAAAAATTAAAAATAATATTTTCTCATCTTTAAAATTTTTGTAGAGTGGTAAGTTTAAAGTTTTATATTCCTAAAAACTTAAATAAACAAGAGAATATTTAAATATAAATAAAAAATCAATTTCATACCATACATGTGTCAACATAACAATACAATAAAGTCCCACATTCTTTTTGTTTTACCCTTTTTCATACGTAGTTCAATATATATATATATATATATATATATATATATATATATATATATATATATATATACATAAAAATATGCCCATTATTCAAAATAAAAATTTATAAATATAGTAGTTTTTTTAATTTGATGAGATAAACATTTTTGAAGCTAGAGCTATAAACCAAACAAGTGAGGGTTTTGGTAATTGGACCCACATCTAGGGAGGCCATTTTACGTGATGGTTTCACAACCAAACATTACAAGGCACAACCAGAGGGTTTTAAGGATCCCACAACCATACCAAGTACAACAATAGGGTTTGGAGGCTACCCCAATGTTTATAAAGCATAGTGAGAGGGTTTTAAGGCTCCCACAACCATAACCAACACAACAAGAGGGTTTGGAGGTTCCCACAACCTTGATGATTCAAGAGGGTTTTAAGGATCCCACAACTATAACATGAGGGTTTTAAGGTTCCCATAACCTTAGTAAAACCACAGATGTTACAAATCAATGAGACTCATAGTGTTGATGCCCTTCAGTAGGAATTCCTTGAAGCTTACACTATAGAACAAGAGTCTACAAGGAGTAGAAGATCTTCTACTTCATGGGACTTCTGCACAACCACTACACATCTAAGATACTGTAAGTGGGATTTTTCTCCCACTAGAACCATTAATGGATAAGTTGCAATAAATGCCTATCTAGTCCATCCTCAACATTTTAGTCGCATCTTGAAATAAAATAAGGTTTTTTATCCAGACATGAGTAATATCCTTAAATTCATGAGCAAAACTTGTGGCCCAAAAAAGGCAGGAGCAAAATCCTCCATCATTGGCTCTGATAAAGCAAGATTTGATTCGGATTCCTCTATCCACCATAATCAAATATGGGTGAGACTAAAAGTATCCACCATAATCATTCAGTAATACCACCACCCTTGTTTCAGATCAAACTCCATAAAGTTTTATGAGGAGTCCTCTATCTTCCTCATTAGCCATTTAACTTGAGACTGGCCAAACAAAGGCTTCAATAGTTTTTATATATAAACTTAGACCTACCTGATGTCCTTCAATAGGGCTTCTCTAAAGCTTACACTAAAGAAAAAGAGTCTACCAAGATCAAAAAGTCTTCTACTACTTGGGACTTTTGCAATACCATCATGTATCTGGGACATTGTAATTAGGCTTTTCCTCCCACTAAAACCATTATCTTGGAATCCTAAATCTATTTGGGTAATAACAACATGGATTCTTCTAATGTCAAAAGGATCCATTCCTTCTAGATATGATACAACATCGATCCTTGTATCCTTCAATTCATTGCGACCACTTTGGGTCTCAAAATTAGACAGTCAAGCCCTTAACATTTTAGCAATGGGTTGGTACATGGTATAAAATAGATGAAACCTTATAAATTCACGAAACTTACTCCCTTTCCCAATGGGATGGGGATAAAAATAAATAGTTCAATGACTCTATGAAATAGTCTCCCATAAGATAAATCCAAGATAAAACATGAGCTTAAAAGGAAGACAAACACACCCAACTCCTTAAATGGTACACTCTAAACTTTTGCCATTCCTTTGTCTTCCCCATCATAGTTGAAATCCTATAGATCTGCTACAGGAAGGTAGTAACCCTTCTGCTATGTTTCCTTTAGAGTACCTCCTTTCTGTCTCAAAATTTATACCTGTGTGTTGACCTACTAGACTCAAGTTAAAAGCTTTGGGTCTGCTACTTAACCTCAACAAGACATTCACTTTGGTTTTCTTTGCCATGTTGTACCCAAAAACTTCCACCAATCTTCAGATCTAATTATTTTCCACCTAGTAGAGCATTTAGTTTCTTAAGGGATGGCATTGATGAGGTAGATAACTTCTAGTCCTCTTAGATTTGGATCATCTTCTTCTCATCCTTCCACCCGATGAACCTCTTGCCCACATTCTATTTTAAATAACCTCCTCCTACCACTATAATAGAACCACCTTTCTATCATGGACCTTCCTCTTATCCATTTTTAAGGTTTTCCACTTAGCCTCGATGATTCTTCCACTAATATTTTTTATAAAATACTCCATCTAGAATCTTTTGCTCCATTATTTAGCACCTGTTAGTCTTGCACTCTAAATCTCTCACACCTAGCAGGTGATTCAAACTTTTGGGGGATACCATTAATGACATAGATAACCCCCAGTTTACCCAGATATAGGTTATCTTAATCTCTTCTTTCCCATTACTTTCCTTCCTTCCCATGTCCTATTTGAAGAATCCTCATTCTACTCCTTTCACTCCCATCCATGTTTATATTGATGTTCTAGTTTTCCCACTCAAATTGAAATTCGAAATGTTGAGGGTCTTTCGCTCCTTCTGTCAGCCATCAACCCAAATTCAAAATGTAAAAATATAATTATAGTAAAATTAAATATTATATAATATATAAATAGAATAAATAATATCTAATCAATTGTTTAATCAAACATGTAAGGATAAAAAGGGTTTTTAGCTTTTTAGAATGTTGTTATAAATATATTATCATGATTTGAAATTTTAGTACCAATAATTAAATGGATAAATTTGTTCATTTTTCAAATCTAAATTCTAAATACAATAATGTCAAATTTATATAAACAGTCTTGATCAGGTCTTATAAAATTGTAATATAAATATTTGATCTTTTTCATTTGTCTTCAATCTTTTTACTTCCTCTCTTGAATTTGTGTTTCAAATTTTGACTCTCCAAAATAGAAAAATATTATAAAATTGAATTTGATATGAGTTTGGTTTGGGTGTTTGCCTAAATATGATTTATTTCATCCCCTCTAATTTATCAAACACCTCAAAGTAAATATATAAACTGCAAATTGATAAAAATAAAATATATAACAATATAGTGTTAGTAAACTGCTCTCAATAAAATGTTTAAAAAAAATTGATAATTATTTGATGATTAAAAGAACCTAATCACATGTGTATTTATAGGTTGAATAAATTCAAAATTTGAAAACAATAGTGCACATGACTAACCTATAATGACTAAAAATAGAAATGATGTAAAATAAGAATAGTTTAGCTCTATTTTAAGGGTGGCATAGAAAATTATGCCAGTAATAGTGGAATAAGATAAGCACATGATAAATGTGTGAGTTTCTCAAAGATGCATAAAATAGGTTTGAAGCTTCATGATTGCCATCATAATTTAATAACGTTAAATTTGGACCATTCACCTATAAATAGACAAATACAAATAATAAATATAAAATCATTTAAAAAAATTGTCAAGGTTGAATTTTTTAAGTCTATATTTTTCCCACTTTGAGGTGTATGTTTAATCATAATAAAATTGGACACAACTCAAATTAGAACATATCAAAAATATATAGATGTTGCTGTCAATTTGAGTTTCTAATTGCTTTCATGTTGAGCCTTGGACCTTGCAAAACTATGATTATATTTCCTACAAAAATATAGGTTAGTAAAAAAATTAATTTTAATCACAAATTAATATATTTAATTTGTACCTAATATACAATATAAGTCTTATAAGTTTTTCATACTATAAAAGGAGGTAGGAAGTGGAGTGGAGTTAAAAACCTTGTGTTGTGAAGGCATCAACCTCTACATTTGAAATTGAATTTGTCATTGAGTGATTAAATATTGGTAGATAAAGTTGAAACCATATAGTCATTAGAATATGGGTCGTTAATCCCATATCATATGAATAATTTATGTGAAATGAGACATGAAAATAATAATAATAATAAGACTAATAAATGTGAATTATGATTATCTCCATAAAATATGAGTGGAATGAATGAAACATACTGAAGCACATATCTTGAAAAATCAAATTTTCATTCAAGATAAGGGCATGAACATATATAGTACATATTTTCAATACCCATGATGTTAATTATCAATTAGTATCCTATTAAAAGTATTGAAAATCATGATTATCAACAAATAAAATATTAAACATTGAAAAGACATTGTAAATCACATTTGAATTTATATATTAAATATCTTCATGAGGCATCATGAAATAGTGTATCATAAAAAATGAAAAAATATTAGATAAACAAATATTATTAAATGAACTTGTAATAGAGCATAAAAAAAATAAATTAAAAAAATACCTTTAAGGTTTCTTTATATTATATAAAGTAAAATGAAAAAAGAAAGTTGTTTCATTCTTTCTTTTTTTTTAATTGTTGAGAAGCCCAATTATATAAGTATGTATTTTTATGTTTTAGATTATATATAGTTAATTATAACTGATGAGTAAGTGTATAGCTAAATCAAATTATTCCTTCAACTAGGTAGTCATGATTAGGGGATATTTAATCCACCAAAATCACCAAGAAAATGATCTTGAATCTAACCATTTAATTTTTCCTCTCAAATATTAGAGAGATTTATATCTTGGTGGATGGTATAACAAACCATCATCCTCACTAATCCAGCAATAACCCTTTCAATCTCATTCTTACCTTTTACTTTTACATTAAAACTTTAGAGAAGAATGTTAACATGGGAACCCAAAGAACATTTATTATATACTAATTATATATCATTTGAAGGTCGCTACTATGCCAACATATAGAGTAGGGTACAATATTTGTATATTTTAAAATGGTAGGAAATCTAGGTGACTTCTCTTAGTCAAAACCTCTTCATATAAGCTACGGGTCACTTCCAACACTCATACAAAAGCCCATGCATCAAAAACAATAAGAACACATATTTTAAATGAAAAATACCTTAAGGAGGTAAGGGGAAAAATAATCCCAAGATTTTAATATGATTTTATAGTCCACAAGAATGATTTTCCACTTCACAATTCTAAAGGGTAAGAGAAGGAAGAATTTAGGATAATGTCTCACATTTGCATAAACCCTTCTGCCAAAGTAAGAAAGGAAAACTTTAGGATAATAACTCAAAACTTTCCTAACCTTACCACAAATATAAAATAGGAAGACTTGGAATAATAGCTCTCATTTTTTCAACCCTACCATAAAATAAGGAAAACTTTCCAAACAAGTCAATCCCATTTGGGTAACACAATTGTATGGTTTTAAGACACAAAAAAGACTCTAAAAACATAAAGATAAATGGAAAAACATATCCAATTTTCCATTAAATGGTCTAAAAACTAAGTTAGCCTTAGGCCCAAATAAGATTTAAAAAAAAGAAGCAAAGATTACAAACCAAGAGGTCGTGTCAATCCCTAAATTTTGAACACTATTTAAGATAAAGAACAAGATATTTATAAAATAAGTAAAAATATACAAGAGTTTAATCATGAATTCCCCACCTCATATGCTTCACTTGGGTATTGGAAAACATTGTTTATTTAAGGCTTGCAATAATTTTTAACACCTATCTTTCAAACTTTATCTCTTTCTTCAATCTATAGCTCTCCAAACTCAAATTTCAAGAATAGAAGATAATTTGTACATAAGGACAGCTTTCCCTTCACTAATAGGAAAATATTATAAATATTTTTCCAATAGAAAGGTGACATATATCCCTTCCCATTCCCTTGCCTTTCTATACAAGGACATTAATGGGAGCTTGAGTTGCCCTATAATTCCTCTAAATCTAATTTAAAAACTCGTAGGCTCAAATTTTGGTCAAAATGTTTTGACTTCTACCTTCAAAAAGCCTCTAACTTGCTTTTCACACAACTCTAAAAGTTGGTTATATTTTTTATTCTAATTTTTCAAGTGGGCCAACTGGTGTTGACTCTTTGTCACTCCCACCTGACTCCCTAGAGGTTTCTAAAAGTGTCTTGGGAAAGGGTGTGCTTAATTTATTTTGAATTGAATGGGTCAAACTAATAGATCTAAACTATTGAAATTGATATACAAGAAATATATAGATTTGGAATTGAAATACATAATCTATAGAATTAAAAATTATCTAAAAATAGTATATAAACCAATAAATATGCAAACCTCCTTAAAATAAATATTATGCTATGTATGCTATCTATGCTTGCAAACTACTAGAAAAGACATGAAAACTATGTTATGTCTAAAATCAAGGATTCAAACTATCTTGGGACAAGTCTATAATAGGGGAACACATATGATCTATGACCTTGTTTATTGACTACAGTTGTATCCTAATTGACTATATGCCTAATTTTTGGATCTAGGTATGTGTAATTACCTATGAGGGTCTATTGATTAATTTTATGTCTTGAGTTTCTATGTAAAAGACCTAAAAAACACAAACCTTCACTCCTGCACAATAAGAACAATACATATCAAATTCTAAAATTTGGGGAATAAGGTTAGGGGAATAGCTGATCTATTC
Source organism: Torreya grandis (assembly GCA_037957365.1). Taxonomy (NCBI): domain Eukaryota; kingdom Viridiplantae; phylum Streptophyta; class Pinopsida; order Cupressales; family Taxaceae; genus Torreya; species Torreya grandis. The sequence goes on from JARHVA010004788.1 coordinate 139,642, forward strand.
TAAAATAACTTTGTGTAATTTGAGTTTTGTCTACTAGCCTAAATGTGCCTCAGGCTGATGTAGTTATCTCTCCTGGGGTGAGTGTGTGATCCATGATTATAGAATTGTATAAATGTGGCTAAGAGATTGATTGAAATTTTTGAGAATGGATGGCATTGACATACAATAAAATATATTTAGACTTGGATTATAATTATTAGAATGCATCGTAATTAAAATTAGAATAAAAAGTGTTGTTTAACTCAGTGTACATTAGAATTTTAAAGTGATTGTTATGTGTTTTAGAGAAAGCCTTAATGTGCTATAATATAAGGTAATTTTTAAAATATTTCTATTAACTAGCCTTTTTAAATTCATTGTAGGTGTTAAGTACAATGTATCAAATTTAAAAAGCTACTACTAGAGTGTGGGGGATAAGGCCATGCTAGTGGACAAGGACATAGTGTGACCCTATCTGACCTAGCATGATCATGTCCCAAAAAGGACAATGACTACCAGAAAAGGTTTGACAGGTGATTGTAAGTAAAATAGGTATGTCTAAATGATGTTTTGAGTATTTACAAGATAGGATTTAGAGTAGTGAATGCTCTTGTATAGATTGTAAGTTAACGGAATGGATAGTAAGCCAAGTGAGGGAAGGATGTCTAGATTAAACATTTTCAACCACTTGAGGATTAGTTTTTTATATAAATTTACCCCCACTTTATTCTAGTGATGTAATGAAGTGAAAATTCCAGAGTAAAGTAGATACAAACCTAAGTGTGTATACACACATTATATTTTGATGTGAATCTTGATGGTGCAAGAATCCTTATACAAAACCTATAATAATTCCACTAAAAGTAGTTATTTTTCATTTTGAAAAATGAAAACCTAGAACTTGAATTTAAATTTTAAAAGAGAGCAAGGAAAGTATACATCTCAAAGAGTATTGATCTATTTTCCATGTAACTTGAAAATGGATAATCGTATGCCCCTTTGTTAAAGCATTTGGATAAATGTTAAACCTATGGAAAATTGAGAGTAAATAAAATATCAATTTGGAAACTTTTGAATGTCTTTGATTTGGAAAGATTGTATGCTTTAACTCTCATTTGATTGTGTAGAGTACTCTTTAAAATAGTTAAAGGAGTGGAACCACCAACTATCACTCACTACATAAAAAAAGTACAACCATATACATTAAGTGTCACTAGACTCTAATGTGGCCCACTTGCAACATAAATATGAATCACACCACTGCAAACAGATCTAGATATGTTGAAATTCTAAGAACTATATAATGTCATAAATCTAAAATTTACTCATGAGGATTTAGCTTCTCAAGATAAACTCATTATGATGCCTCCATAATGAGAAGGGAAACGTATGTAGCTTGCAAGTCAATTATCTCAAAATAATATTTATATACTATGTGAAAGATTGTACTCATGTAGTGCTACTATAAATTTTGAATTGGATTGCATCATAGTATTGAGTTATATATGAAACATGTGTTAGATGTATATATCATTGAATCGCATAAGCATCATGAAACTAGAGTAAGAATAGAGAGTAGTAGTAATGCATGATATGAATCATGGAACTAAAACAATTTGTAATTAACAAATAATAAATATAAACATAAGACCCAACAACAAGATTGACATACAAAAGAAACCACCTAAAACAAGACTTTTTAGGTTCAAGGTAAGAGGTCCATATAAATTGAAATCTAAACATCCAATTATAAAGGGGATCACAAACATACCACAAATGATAAATAATGAGGTAATTTATTTTGGATAAAGTGAGTTTATCATACAACATCTTAGTGGTGAATTTATCAAGACGCAGGTCATTAATCCATTTAATGTTACCCCAAAAATCACTCTCCTCATAAAAAATAGTCACACCTCTAGCCAATTAAATAACCCTAGATATCAAGACATAATTCCTTCCTTGAAAAGAAAGTAATTTAAATTTAGCTTTAATTTCAGCCCAAAAAACCCAACCATTATGAGAGAAAAGGTCCCTAAGGTTCTTCAGACCCTTGGAGAACCAAAGAAAGGCCAAACACCCCATAGTTAATGTAAGAAGCCATCTATTACCAATAAGGTTCCACAATAGAGACCTATACCCCTAGCACCTTGAAGACAACCCACTAAAAACTGGAGGAACAATAACCAAATTTTTAACCATTTCCTAGGCCTTCCAAATAGAGCAAAAAATAAGTGAGCCTGTAACTTGAATAGAGAATGACCCCACAAGTAAGTCAAAAATACACAATCATTTCCACTTTAGCTTACCTTTAGGGAAACCTCTCTAAATATTATTCCTTATCAATACCTTCCAAGGTTCATCTCATTTTAAATCCCTTTTGATCCATGTGGCATCAAGATTAATACCTTGCAGCCTAAGATTCTTCAACTTGACTCCCTCAAATTTTTGGGGAATACAACAAATCTTCCATGTCACTGATGCCTTTTCTATTATCCTTTCCATTAGACCAGAGGAAGTCTCTTATGATTTTGTCAAGAGATTAGTTTGAGACTTATTGAAAATCCAACATGAGGCATAGTAGATATAATATGAGGAAATCACTTTTTGGCAAACTTGAATTCTTCCTTGGAGTGATAGATGATGGCCCTACCACTTACCAATTTTATTATTAATTTTAATATATAACAATTCCCACATTTTTTTAAAGTAAGGTGACAAGGTAAAGAGAATACCAAAGAATATGACCAATTGATTTGGGCCTTTCTAAACCCATCCAAACTCACCCAACCAATTTGATGGAGTCTCATCCTAACCAATCATATAAAATTTATTTAGGGCCATACTTGACCTAGAGGCAGAGTAGTAAATATCAAGATTATTAGAAACTTGTTACAATTTTTCCATCTCAAGCCTATTTAAAAGAGTGGTATCATAAAAAAGGACATCAATCAATTCAAAATCATTGGGAAATAAAATACCTATAATCAAGGGACAACAGTAGTACTTATCAATAAATAGTGTATGGATTCAATCATTATAACAGATAAGGAGGGGGTAATGGGGCATCCTTGTCTAATTGACGATTGAATATCAATAGAATTAGTAAGCTCTTCATTAACCTTGATGATATCATAGGCATCCTTGAACATGACATTCACCATTTGGAAAAACCTATGTTGAAAACCAAAGGCTCTCAACATCAAACCAATAAATCTCCATTCAATTCTATCATCATCTTTTTAAAATTCAAGTAAGATCATCCCAATATCTTGACTAGAGTCTTGAGCCCAATGGATGCCTTCCCAGTTAGATATGAGGTTATCTAGGATATATCTAGCTTCAATAAAACTAGTTTGAGTTTCTAAAATGATAGTAGGTATAAGAGACAATATTCTCCTAGCTAGAATTTTAGCCAAGATTTTGTAAGAGTCAGTAAGTAGAGTGATTGGCCTCCAATTCTTAATTAGTTTTTAATCTACATCCTTTGGGATGAGTTTGACAACTCCTTTGTTCATATCAAGACCACAAATCTAGGCTCAATGGCTTCACTATAAATACCAAGGCATTTAAGTGCAATCCAATCCTTTTTATATTTATAGAACATATATGGAATCCATCAACCCTTAGGGATTTTTCATCTTTCAAAGAATAAATTATAGTTATAATCTCATCTACGGAAATTTCATTGTCAAGGAAAGTAGCTTGTTCACTGAAAACTTTCTTAGGAATACATTTAGTACAAAGATCCCTATTAAGATCAATTTGAGGATTCGAGCCATCTGATGAAAAGAGATTGGAGTAGATGGAGAATAATTTTGGTTGGATCACTAGATACAAAACCACCATAGTCAATCATAGAGATATTTTTTCTACATTTTTTCACTTTCAAGAATTTAAATAAAAATTATGAGCCTTTATCCCTCAACTTGAGCCATTTTAATCTAGATGAAACATGGGTACCTATGGCTACAAACATTTGGTATTATTTGAGCTCCTGATTAAGCACAAAAAGTTTGATTAGAAGTAAAACATTATTAAAATCATTATTTAGGGTGATATGAGCAAATTTATACCTCATGTTAGACTTATGCTAACCATAGGTTCGGGTAATATTTTTACACATTTCCATATTTATATTCCACCTATCGATATTGGAGGAGTCCATTTTAAACTTATCAATATTCCATGAAGAACATCTACCCCTATTACAATCAAGGTCATTCAAAAGGGAGACAAATATCTTATAAAGGCCTTTCTAGTTACAAGCACCCACCTCTTGGTCATAGGGTTTTTTTTAGTTGTGAATCTTTGTTAATATATGAATATTCCATTTTTTTAAGTTGGCATTTGGCATTTTTTGTGGAGTGGCCTACAGGGCAGGATCGCCTAAATTTGAATAAAAATTTCTTCATATAAATGTAATTCGTTGGTACCTCAAAATCTAATCTAGAGGAATTGGCCATATACCTTTGGGTGACTTTAGAATATTTTTTTTATGGTTTGTATTTCATATCATAGGAGTCCTTCAAGAATCAATAGTTCCCAGCAAGGTATGCAACATTTTTTACAATATAATTTCTTAATATTTTTTAACTATAATTCCATTTACTGTTCTTTAAGTGCCATCATGATAATTAAACATGAGGGCATACAATGATAGACAATGGGTTCTTGATGACATCGTGCAAGTGTGGGCACTCAATGACATCCTATGAGTGTGGGCAATTTATGGTAGCCTATGGGTACTTGGCATCAATCTACTAGCACCCGATGGTAGCATGCAGGTGGATGATAATAGGTTGTAAGAAGATGACAATAGGCTACCTATAGGCAAATGAAGATAGGCATTAGGTAGGTGTTGATAGATTATAAGCAAACATCGATAAATTATAGATGGATGCTAGTAGTCTATAGGCAGATGTTAGAATTCTATGAGCATACATCGATATCCTGTAGGTGGATGCCTATATCTTGCAGATGGTCATCATTAGTCTAAAGGTAGACACTGATAGTCTATGAGCATACACTGATAGCCTATAGGTGGATGTCAGTTGTTTCCATTCAAACATCAGTAGTCTACAGGGGGCCATTGGTTATCTCTAGTCAAGCAATGTCATGTTGTAGTCAAGCACCCATAGGCTACCATTAGGCACCAATAGGCTATAGTAAGATACCAATAGGTTGCCATCGGACACCCTCATATTTGATTATTGCCAGGATTCCTTATTTATTTTTCAAACATCTTTATTTTTTATCATTCATCTTCATTTTGTTGTTGATCCTCTTTCATCCATGGATCTGATGGTGAAAGTCTATAACATTCCACCATGCATCTATATTTTGTCAATGTTTGTTGACATCATGTCAGCATTCATCTGTGTGGCACTATTATTTATCCCCATCATGTTGGTGTTCATCTGCATAATGTTGGCATTCATCTATATTATGTTAATGTTCCCCTGTGTTTTACCATCATTCATCAGCATTAAGTCATCATTATTATACCTTTTTTGGGTTTTTTATTGTGTTTACTATCCTCCATCGACAATTTTTTGACAAATATATTAGGCCTTGTATGATTCACCATGTGGCATCACATGATTTTTTTGTGTAATGATACGCCTTCCAAACTGATTCATTGCCATTATGAATCTGATTCACCTTGAGACCTCCATGGGTTTTTTGATATGGCGCACTAAAATGAACCCTACCTGGTTAATTTTTAGGAAGACAATAATCTCTATGGGTGGTGATCTAAGATGGTGAAAGGGAACACCTTCAATGAGTTATTATTTCCATCCTGGTAAGTTTTCAACATATCCTTATTAAAATTTAATTTGTCAAGCCTATTATACACCCTCTTAAGATTGACTTGGTTATTGCACCATGTAAATGAACTGCTTTTTCTATGTATTTTACCTTGGTTAAGAAGATCAAAGATCTTATGAACACGCTTGAGCTTTGACCAGAATAAAAGAGTATTACCTTTCTAAACATGTGGTTGACCACCTTGATGATCCATTTTCTCCTCAGCCATGTTAAATCCCTCCCTATAATCCATGAGATGTCTTTCAAGTTAGAAGCAAGCCAATTCCACAAATCATCCCTTTCCTTGTAATCATTTGGAGCATAGACATTACAAATACCAAAGGTCTGATTATCTTTTTTTACCAAAATTAAAACCTTCTATGTGACATGGGGATGAGCCATGCTCATCCATAGAACCCCTCACTAAAGATTAATAAGAATTGAGGCTCCACCTTTCCCTTTAGAGTGGCATGTAGAGAAAAGGGAAGCATTTGGCCAAATGAAATTGAGCTCACAATCTATCTTAAATCCAATTTCCTTAACTTCCTGAAGAAGTAAAAAGTCAATATCATCCCTTGAATTCCTTAACTATGTAACAATAGGTTTATGATCAGGGGATTCAAGGACCCTCACATTCCATAATATAATCTTTATAAAAGGGAGGAAGGGGGTCTACCTTTGTAGATCAAAGGCCTTAAACCCTCTTTTGTTTTGATATAACCTTGTGAAGAATTGAGGAAATTTATTCTCTTTAGCTCTCTTTTTAGTGTCCTTGACACATCCTTTAGATCCCTTAGGTTTCTTACCGTTCTCCCCATAGGACGAGCCCATGAAGGGTCGAAATTGGATTCAATTTTCAACCTTTTAACACTACTCTTAAGTTTTTCACCCAAAAGCCAGTTAAAATCCAATGGATTCAATGAAACATATTTATTCAATGGGCCATCATCTTTACTAAAAAAATAGGGGTTAGAGAAATAACCATAGGGACCATCTCACCACTTACACCTTTTGATTCCATAATTAAGGGGTTAGGGGTAAGGGTCTCCTTTCCTAGAGGATTAGCCAAAATGGCAATGTAATCATCTAAGGGTCTTCCATTATATACCAAAGAAACTTCACTTGTAGTTTATCCCTGATCATCTTGGGCCAATAAAAATTAAGGGACAGAATCCTTCTGCTCTATAGGTAGGGGGAACACTTCCATACTATCACTAGACAAAATAGATCATTTTTTAGCCTCCCCCACACCCAAAGAGGGAGCGTTAACTAGAGGGGAAGAAGTGTTGACATAACCCATAGACATCTTAAATTTATTCTCCTTATCTTGATTGACAAAGGGTGTTATGCCTTTATTAGGTTCTAACACAAAGTAGTGATTATATCTTATAATAACATTTTCCTCGGTGATTAAGGTAAGCTTATAAAAAAATCGTTATTAAGGGGAAGAGGCTTACTATTGACCAAATTTCACCTCAGTACAATTTGTTTAACCATTTTCATGAAGAGCCGAACAACAGTTGTAAGAATAGGTCATTTCAGAGATCTAAAATTACAAGTTAAGGAGGCTAAGGTGTTTTGGCTCTTCATTGTAGTGTATGTTGGGCCCTCCATAAGTCAAGTCTTGGCCTCTCATAAACCCAAGTTACTCTTCAAGACCAAGTCAGGTTCTCTTAACAACTTGACTTATTAAAGTTTCATGAGTAGAAGTAATATAGGTTTACGAACCTGAATTAATCCTTCTAATGCTTTACAAGTTTTCAATGATGCATGACTTTGGGTTTTCCAAGGGACAAGTCTTATGAATTTATAATCAAAAGCATTTAGAATACCCGAAATGGTCTTGATTCTTGTCTCTCGAAAGTGGCCCTTAAAAAAAAAAATTGAAGGGCCTTTCTTGCCTTGTTTCCCCCCAAAAGTCCCTTCAAACTTTTTTGAAGGGCATCTTGTTTTCTAAAGTGTCCCTTCAGAATTTTCTGAAGGGCGATTTTCTTCTCGAGAGCCCCTTTAGAATTTTTTGAAGGACACTTTTCTTGTCCAAGTGACCCTTCAGACTTTTCCAAAGGGTACTTTTCTTCCAAGTGACCCTTCAAAAATTTTATAAAGGGTACTTTTTAACCCAAGTGCCCCTTCAAACTTTTTTTAAGGTCACTTTGTTGTCCAAGTGACCCTTCATAAAAGTTCCAAAGGGCACTTTTCTTCCCAAGTGAACCTTTGGACTTTTTTGAAGGGCACTTTGTCTTTGGAAATGCCCTTCAAAAATTTTTGAATAGACCTTGTGCCTTTCCCAAGTGTCCTTCAAAAATTTTCTGAAGGACACTTTCCCAAGTGTCCTTTGTAGACACCTAAAACTAGCCACTGATAACCTCCAACCAGGATTTTGGCCAATTTCCACTTAAAATGCACAATTTGGCATAAAAACACTAAAATACACTAAATGAGGTGAAACTGACATATTCAAGTGTTAATTTTGGCTAGGGTATCCCTAAATAGGGAATGCAATTTATGGGATAACTAACTTTGATCAGAGCATTTTGAGTCAAAATGCTAATTTTGCACCTGGGTGTTCTGGATTGCTCTTTCCTATCAAATCTTCTACACAAGACACGTGCCTTTGTTATTTGTTGTTGATAACATCCTAAATGAGAATATGGTTCCAACACATTTGGGATTGAATTCTAATTCTAATCCAGTCTAATTTTGGACCAATAGAAAGACATTTTGATCAAATTGAGTAATTTGTGCACAAAGTGCTTAATCATGCTTAAGAGTTAATTAACCCAAATCAAGGCCTAATTAATAATTCCATGGAAACTTGTTGAAAACTTGTTTTTAGAAATGAATATTGAATATTTTTATCATCAAGTGACCTCATTTCTTAGGAAGACATCCCTGGGCCATAAATGCCACAAAGATCAGGATTCATACCCTCCATGCCTCATCAATGCCTTCCATGATGACCTCCATGCCTCTTAATTGCCCCTTCTTCTAATGTCATGATGAGGATAATTAAAAAATTAATTCCAAAAATTGAATTAATCCACAACCACACATCTCAATCTTGAGATGGACGGTTCAGGTTGATTTTGATCAAATCCAAAAATCTATAAATAGAGAGGCCATGAACATCATTTCTAAGCTAGTTTGGTGAAAAGTTATAATGCTCAAATATCTTTGAGGAGCCATTTCAACTATTGTTACCATACCAAATTGATTCCAAGCCAGGCCAATCCAAAGCCAAAGGTGCCAAGGAGAGATGGAAGTAGCCAAACTATCAATAAAAAGGAATTCATGAGCACAAACCATCATCTCTTAAGTCAAATTCCTAGATCACATCCTTCGGTAAAATTTATCGAAGGAAATAGCCACTGCTTTTCGAGCAAAATCCCCAAAAGAATTCTTTCAAATAAATTATCTGAAAGAATTACTTCAGGAAAATCTCTTAAAATAATAAACCTAACCTGATGGATCCCCATGAAGTGCCACAAGACGTCAAGTTTAATACAGCCAACTAGCCATTAGGGTGCAAATATGATGTGCTACAAGACATCAAATTTAGGGTGGCTAACTAGCTATTGGGATTTAAAGGCATGACATGTTGTAGGACATCAAATTGAGGGTGTCCAACTAGCCATTGGAATTCAAAGGCATGAAGTGCCACATGAATTAAAATTTAGGATGGCCAAGTAGCCATTGAGATTCAAATATGGCAAGCCACAAGATGTCAAATTCATGCCTAAAGTCTTCAAGCAAGGAGTAAATCCATTCAGAGAACCCGACAGGGTCTTAAACAAAGATAGTGCAAATCAACTTTCCCAAAGAGCTTTGGTTATGAATTTTACAAGTAAAAGTAATCAAAAATCTATTTATTATGGAGGGCCATCTCACCATTGATTTTTCAGTAATCCTAGTCATTTCAAGAAGGTGAATCAAAGAGAAGGACAAACTCCAATTGAATGAGAGAACAACTAGAATCAGTTTCAATAGGATGGCGACTATAAACCATTTTGGAGGATTTTATTTTGATGCCTAATAGCTCTCCCTTCTCTCCATATTTATATATAAATAAGACCTTTAGGTTCTTATTTTATCATCCACAAATAGTACGATAAAGCCCTGTTGGAATATTTTGCCATTTTCTTGCCTTTGAGAAAAGAAGCATAAGTCTATTTTATTTCTAAGTTCTAGACATTTGCCTAGGCATGTAAGAGACACAAAGTGATAGCAAGTGATGTTTTATCTTTATGTTTTCTATCCTTCATGTTTTTTTAGCAAAGAGTTGACCCAACAGGTCATGTAGAGTGTATTCTAGCTGTATGAGATTTTGCACATGTGTAACCTTTTTTTGGACTATATAGGTTGTCTTTTTCAATTATTTACCTTATGTGATCTCATTCATTTTGTCTCTACATTGAAATACATATGTTGGAATCTTCTAGAGCTTGAGTTATAGACTATATTATGTTATATTATGCATAAGTATAGGGCATATATGTGGATACTAATTATTGGTGTATCACCATCTTAGATTAGGATTTTCATTTATGCAAACTCCTAACTCTTTTCACTCATACGCACTAGTTCAGTAGTTTTATTTCACAAAAATCTAATACAGGGAGCAATCCCTTTCATCCTAGAGGTTCATTTCCACTTATAGGCACACCCACAGGCCTAGAAATGTCCCAACATTGCCCAAATCTGGAGGAGGCCTAAACAACCCTCTTCTAGGGTGCAAGATTTGGAGACAATACTTTACATATTTTTTTTCAATGATCCAATTTTAACCAACAGGGGATAATTTTTTTAAGGTGACCATCCTTTTTACAAAAAAACAAGTATTGAGACCTCTCAAACCTTTAATGGAATAAGTGTAGGACTCTCCTCTGATATTAAAAATTAGGCTTTTTAGGAAGACATATAATGGTTAAAAGGATATAAGGACTCTAAAATGCATATGTGCCAGACACCTCGTATCTTCAATCCTTAATACTTCCCCTAGGGTTTTAAGAGATTGAGGTATAAAATTTCAAAGTCATATAGGAATGTCCCCTATATCATTTCAATCCAACTTTAGGTTCCAAGGTATTGCCTACTATTAACACACCTTTACATATTAGAATTTTTGAAAAAAAATCATAAATAATCCCTTTTTAAACATTCTAAAAAAATAAATATAGATACCCATTTTTCTTCCCCCACACATCATTAAGCCAACTATCAAATAATTTTCATGAGGGCAAGGAATTTCTATTCAAACATAAAAAATAACTCAATATTCTTTAAGAGAGACTCTTCCAATTGTAAATCTCTATCCATATATTCATTAGGAAACATAGATAGGGTTCTTCCTAAACCAAGGGGATTTCCATCTTTGATTGGGAAGTGCTTGTTGGCTCAATCTTTAACTATTTCACAGTTGTTGAGGATAAATTATGCACCCTTTGAATTCTTTGTGACCTCCTCTTGATGAAGATTTTTTGAGAAAAGTTTCTTTCTTGATTCCTCTATCCCTTTTATCCCACCATCCAAATTTGCTTCAATGATCTGACCAAGGTAGTTTTCAAGATCTCATGCTACCCTATGAAAAACATTAAAACCACCATCATTCAATATCTCCACACGTGCAGTAATTAATGCATGTACACCAAAAAATCTCAAAAATCCCCTATGACACACAATTCAAAGGCAAACGGGTCGAGAAAGGAAAGAATAAAAAAATAAAAAAGTAAACAACCAAAGACCACAAAGTAAGGAAAACTAAAAGCCAATGACCAATAATAGCGATGCATCACAATCCAAACCAAGGTAAAAAGCTAAACAACCAATGAGGCAAAGGGACCAATGAAACAAATAGGTAATGAAGAGAGTTAGAAGATTCTTAAATGGAGAATGACTTTTCATCTTCCCATTTATAGAGTTCCAAGCCTCTTTTTCCTAACTCTGATCTTAGCAATCATTGAGTGCTTGAACTTCAAACTCTTATAAATGAATAAATCAAATTAATTTATAACCTTTATTAGTGATAACTCAATAAAAACTTGGCTACATTTCTTGATTTTGAAATCAAAGGTATTTGAAAATTTGGTAGAGTTCAAGAAGTTGGTTGAAAAATAGAGTGAAAAGTACATCAAAGTGATTAGGATAGACATGGAGATGAATATAAGTCAAATCAATTTTAGGATTTCTATAAAAACCATGGAATCAAGATGGAATTCACTACTTATAATCCACAATGAAATAGAGTAGTTGAAAGGAAGAATAGTAAAATTGTTGAAATGAGGAGGTATATGATGAAATAAAAAAGTAGGTATAGAACTTTCTTAGGTGAAGCAATGAATACAACAGTTAATCTTCTGAGTAAAATTCCTACAAAGGAAACAAAAAGAATGACTCCTAAACAAGCATGGTCTATAAATAAGCCAAGTATTGATCACTTAAGTGTGTTTGGATATGTTGCTTATGAACACATAATAAAGGAAAAGAGGTATAAATTGAATGACAAAGGCATAAAGTGCATTTTTATTTGATATATTTCATACAATAAGACATATAGGTTATATGATCTAATAAGCAATAAAATGGTAATTAACAGAGATGTGATAATCAAAGAAGTGGAAGAATATACTTAAGAATAAAAAACAAAGGAAAAACAAGTTATGATTGACAGAATTATAGAAGCACCTGAAAAACAAGATAACTCTATGTAATTTGAGTTTTGCCTACTAGCCCAAATGGGCATTAGGCTAATGTAGTTATCCATCCTAGGATGAGTGTGTGATCTATGATTATAGAGTTGTATAAATGTAGTTAAGAGATTGAAAGAAATGTTTGACAATTGATGTCATTGACCTATAATAAAAGATATTCAAACTTGGCCTATGATTGTTAGAATGCAGCATAATAAAAACTAGAATAAAAAGTGTTATTTAACTCAATGTGCAGTAAAATTTTGGAATTATTGTTATATGAGTTTGGAGAAGCCTTAATGTGTTTTTATAGGGAATTTTTTTGAATATTTCTGTTAACCAACCTTGATAAATTCACGGCAGGGGTTAAATGCAATGTATTGAATTTAAAAATTTATAATTAGAGTGCAGGGGACAAAGTCACACTAGTTGAAGCACTCATGATCAAGACAACGAAGGCCGTAGTTAGAAGAAAAATAAGGCCTTGTAGTGGGTAGTTCTTTTTATATTCATAATTATTTTTTTTTAATTTTTTATGTAAATTTGTAATTAATTAAATTCGGATTATGAGCATATAGATTGTTTTTATTATGGGTGGATATTTAACTGTCTAAGTTTATCAAACAAATAAATAGATGAAAAAAAGATTAATAAATAAATTGATAAATGCAATCAAAATAGTTACATACATTTTAATTATCATACTTATAAATTTTTTAAAATTAAATATTAAAAAATGACATAATTAAACATTTGTAATATTTTCATTGATTATATAAAATAGTATTGTAATCTAATACAAAAATTATAATATTATAATTGTTAACACTATTTTAATAATTATTTGTATACGAATCAATATTATAAGAATAATTATTTATGTATCCTTAAATAAATGATATTATAAAATAGAATTAGTGAATAGACATTCCTTGAAATATTGCCTTATTCATGTTTATAAGGGAATGAAAACAATTAAATTAGATGTTAAACAAGGCAAAATTCATGTACAAGACATCTTTAACTTAGAATAGGTCGACTATATAATTTTGGTGTTTATAGATAATTTGTTTATATTAAAGAGTAGTTATAAATATTTATTATCTCATCATTAGGAAAAAATTGTGATCCCTACTTGTGTGGTTGGTTACAATTTAAAATATATATAATTTTGACCAGATAAAACTGCCTTGTCACTCACAACAAATTTGATTTTTGGAACAAAAGGTTGTAACTTAAAAGCGCATTGCATCTAAATGACAAGAATGCAAATATATTTTGAATCCCAAAGATAGGTGTAATGATATCCTACTTTATATTGTTGTTTGAATGCAAAAATTTTTCATCTTTTTATATTATAGGTAAACTATTCAATGATTTTGTGTTTATCTTATTCACAAGGAAACCACTATTTGATTTGGTGCACACAATATCTAAGCATTCCATTGTAGAGAATAACTATGTTGGCCAGAATGTTGGTATCTACTCTCTCAATTACAAAATCTACTTTGGTAGAGTGTTTCGCTCTAATATTTTTTAACTTTTCTTCCCTCAATTTTACTTACACTACCACAACCTTTGAAACAAAATGGACTTTCTTCTTATCCTTTCAAGCAAAGAATATAAATCAATAGTTTAGAAAAGAATTAGATGGAATGGGTTTGATGAGCTTGATCTTGAACTTATAGCCCGAAACAAGAAGAACCACAACCCCAGACACCATTATCACCATCAAAATTCTCATCCCTCCTCTACTATTCTATAAGTTGAAGCAAATTACTTGTACATAAATTTTGTACAAAAAATAAGTTGGAGAGGTAGGCTACTGAAGGAGGTCCCTGTCATGACCAAAAATATTTAAGATAGTATGTTTTGTTTCCCACAAAACTAGGTTTCATTGGATATAATTATAATTATTACCAACATTGTTGACTCATTCATCTATCTTGATGTCACACCAAAATTACAAGCAAAACATGGGAAAGTGCATGGTAGGCAACTAAAATTATTGTAGATTCTAAAGAGAAGGCCCACTTGTGGCATTATTTATTTTTAAAAGGTGATGCATAACCCCATACCATGTAAGTTATATTATGATATGCCTTCACAAATCCCTTCAGTGGATTGGCCCTATGTTAACTATCATTTGGTATGGTTGCATTAATGAATGGAATAATTAATGGGGGTATGCATTGTTAGTAGTAATAACTTTTCATGGTGTTAGCAATGGAATATGCTTAAATAACATGTATATAATATTCTAATGTTTATTTACCAAACTTTATGCTATTAAACTTTGAAATTGGAAAAATAATATGTATTCTAAATTTTTAATTAGTTAAAAAAAAATTAATTATTTGAAAACTGATTCCTATAGTCCTACCTTAACAGAGACTAATAATACCGCATGAAAAATCAAGGAGTATAAAGGGAAAAAATTCAAAATCTAGTCATTGGCTCGCTCCTTCTCCAATTGTCATGTTTAGAGATTTGTAGGAGTGGTACTTCAAGGTTCAATTCTAATTTTGTATTCTTGAATGATTTACTAGAATAAGATGAAGAGGAGGCTCTATCCTGGAAGAGGATGGAGGTTATGGTTGGTGGCAAGCCCTTATTTAAATCCTTTTGTTTTAGGGAAGAGTCTTTAAAGGCCAAACCTTCCTCATGCTTCAGATCTGATCTATAATGGAGATTCTTGAATCTCATCAAATCCAAGAAAATTGATCTCATTTTAGGCTCAGTTGTTACAGCCAATGTTTTAGCCAAGACTAAGTCTTTCTCTCAACTCTTGCCCTATCCTCTCCATTATCAGTTAATGATTTTTATGACACATCTAATAGCCCTCAATGTGTTTATCTCTACTTTTTTATAGAGGTGATGGTTCAGTGGTTATGCAGTCTCACATTACATAGCTTGAAAGTAAGAAGAAATACAAAGTGGTTATGATTGTTGGTGAGTCAAGTGTTGTTGTTGGTGATAGGGAAGTTATTATACCTTTGTCCCCTTTAAAAATTTTCTTGCCTTGTCACCCCATTGCTTTTGATGTAAGTTTCTCTAAACAAAGGTGGATTTACATAGATCGTAAGAACATTGAGAATCTATATCGTGAATGCAGTGCCTTTTGTTAATCCCAACTTTCCTTTACCTCTTTAAAGCTTGACCCATCCATGGTTATAGTAGAGTCTAGTGTTTAATCACCTCCTACGTATGCTTTTTCCTACCCTCATTAGACCTTCTTGTTGGGTGATCTCTATGTTTCTTTATTAGAGGAGGTCCTTGATTTGGTGTTCTCAGATTAGATGATTTCAAAATTGGATTTGGGCATTAGGTGCAGCTGCATTTGGAAAGTGTGTGGGTTCTCCCCTTCCACTCCTTGATATTTTCAAGTGGGATTCAAAGGTTTTAAGCACCTTATATGTTCCTTATTTCTCTTTACTCAATTAGGGTTTCTTCAAAGCTGTCTTTCAATGTGCCACTGACTGGGATTTTGTCTGGTATTTAAGATCATCATTTTATGACAAGTTTGGGATATTTTTTCCCCTTGGTTCCCCTTTTTTGATCCATCCAAGGTGGAACTTTCAATTTCTCCCATTTAGATGAAGTAGTATAATATTCTTCCTGTTATAAGGGAAGAGGAACACATTAAGTTTTTGGTTGAACAGGTTGGCTCCTTTGTCAAGATAGATCAAAGTTCTATGGGTAGGAAGTTTGTGTGTGCTTGCACAATTATTAATCTTTCCAAACCACTACCCTATTTTTTCATCCTTCACTCTTCTCAAGGCTTGTGGACATAGTTTCTCAATTTTGAAGGTTTCCCTTTTAGATGCTTCTAATGTAATCTCCTTGAGCATCGTGCAATAGGGTGTTCCTCTAAGAGCCTTCATCTTTCGTATTCCTATCCCTAACTAGGTTAGAAAAAAAAAGAATGGGTTTTAGATCAGGGCTTCATTTTATGCACTCATAAAATTTTCCTTCTTTCGACAGGTCCTTCCCCTCTCAGTTCTTCTAGAGACCTTCTTTCCTCCCCTAGGAGGGAGGCTCCTATGAGGATAGAGATTGATCCTATTGCAGATTCAAGCACTCAATTTTTGGAGGACAATGTTGCTTCCCATTTTTCTTAAAAGGTGAAACCTAAAGCTCTTTTTGAACTGATAGTTAAAAATAAGGGTTGGATAATTGAGGCTGAAATATTGAGATCTGATTGCAGAGGACATAGTGAAGGATGGCACTCAATGGATGATGGAAGGTCTCCTTTTCTGATAGGGAAGTAGATTGATTTGGGTCAGTAATTAGTTATCATTTCCTTTATCTTTTGAGGAGTTAGTTGTTGGTTAATTTTTTTTAATCATAATCTTTTACGAGAATTTTTTGGCTAAACATTAGCCACTTTTTGATTGATGATTAGTTGATTTTTGGCTGAAGGCTAGTAGCTTCTTGATGGTTGGATGATTTTTGGATGATGGTTCTGATATGGTTTTATTTTTTGGTTATGTCCCAGTTGTTTTGTTGATTAATTAGTTGATTATTGTCTTTGTTGTTCCTTCTGGTTGATTTTTATGTTTTTTATAATGGGTTATGGGGCCCCGTCAAAACCCTCACCTTTACCTACATCTAAATAAAAATATAAATCAAGTTTATTCTTCATAATACATTTTTATTTATTATTTTATTTTATATTTATTTATGTAAAATAACTCAATCATTTTTATTAGAAAAGTGTCAAATCTTTAAATACAACTTCAAATTTTCCTTCCTTAGAATTGAGATATCTAAACTTAAAAAATAGAAGAGATGAGTAGTTAAATAATAAACAATGAAGTTTATCGACGTTCGCTAATGCTATATTAGAGTGTGATCCTCAAATCATTATTTTATGAATAGCTTTGTAATATATAATTATATATGGGAAAAAATTAAAAATAATATTTTCTCATGTTTAAAAGTTTTCTAGAGTGGTAAGTTTAAAGTTTTATTTTCTCAAAAACTTAAATAATAATACCATTAAGTTCCACATTCTTTTTATTTTACCCTTTTTCATACTTAGTTCATTATTTATATATATATATATATATATATATATATATATATATATATATATATATTTGTTATTCTATACATAAAAATATGCTCATTATTCAAAATAAAAATTTATAAATATAGTAAGTTTTTATATTTGATGAGATAAACATTTTTGAAGTTAGAGCTATGAACCAGATAAGTGAGGGTTTTTGTAACTGGACCCAAAACTAGGGAGAGGATTTTAAATGATGGTCCCACAACTAAACATGACAAGGCAAAACAAGAGGGTTTTAAGGATCCCACAACCATACCGTGTACAACAATAGGGTTTGGAGGATACCCCAATATTTACAAAGAATATCTAGAGGGTTTTAAGGATCCCACAACCATAACCAACACAAAAAGAGGGTTTGTAGGTTCCCACAACCTTAACTATTCATGTTGATTTTAAGGATCCCACAACCATAACATGAGGGTTTTGAGGTTATCGCAACCTTATTAAAAACAAAAATGTTACAAATCAATGGAACTCATAATGTTGATGCCCTTCAATAGGACTTCCCTGAAGCTTACACAATAAAACAAGAGTCTGCAAGGAGTAGAAGGTCTTCTGCTACATGGGACTTCTGCACAATCACCACACATTTGAGATACTACAAGTGATATTTTCCTCCCACTAAAACCATTAATGGATAGGTTGAAACAAAGGCCTATCTAGTCCATTCTCAACATTTTGGTTTCATCTTGAAACAAAATAAGGTTTTTTATCCAGACATGAGTAATATCCTTAAATTCATGGTCAAACCCTATGGCCTAGAAAAGGTAGGAGTAAATTCATCTATCATCTGCTCTGATAAAGAAAGCTTTTATTTGGCTTCCTCTATCCTCCATAATCAAATCTGAGTGAGATTGAAAGTATCCCCCCATAATTCTGGTATTCAATAATATATTCATCTATCCTCCATAGATTTTGTCAGCTATAAGTGACCCTATATAATCATTCAATGATACCACCACCCATGTTTCAGATTAGACTCTATAAAGTTTTATGAATATTCATCTATCTTATTCATTAGCCATTAAACCTGAGACTAGCCAAATAGGGTCTTCAATATTTTTTATATATAAACGTAGACCCTAATGGATGTCTTCAACATGGCTTCCCTAAAGATTACACTATAAAACAAGAGTCTACTAGGAACATAAGGTCTACTACTACTTGGGACTTCTACAACACCATCATGTATCTGGGACACTACAAGTGGGCTTTTCCTCCCATTGGAACCATTATCTTGGAATCTTAAATCTATTTGGGTAACAACAACATGGATTCTTCTAATGTTAAAGGGATCCATTCCATTTATATCTACTACAACATTGATCCACGTAGCCTTAGATTCATTTCAACCCCTTTAGGTCTCAAAATTAGACAGTCAAGCCCTTAACATTTTAGCACTTGCTTGATACATGGTATAAAATAGATGAAATATTATAAATTCACCAAACTTACTCCCTTTCCCAATGGGAGGGGAATAAAAATAAACAGTCGAATGACTCTATGAAATAGGATCCCATAAGATAAATCCAAGATAAAGCATGAGATTAAAAGGAAGACAAACACACCCAACCCTTGAAATGGTAGACTCTAAACTTCTACCATTCCTTTGTCTTTCCCATCATAGTTGAAATCTTGTAGATCTACTATAGGGAGGCAGTAACGCTTCTGCTATGTTTCGTTCAGAGTACCTCCTTTTGTCTTAGAATTTATACCAGTGCATTGACCTACCAAACTCAATTTAAAATCTTTGGGTTTACTACTTAACCTCAACAAGACTTTCACTGTGGTTTTCTTTGCCATTTTACACTCAGAAACTTCTTTCCACCAGTCTTCAAATCTAGTTATTTTCCACCTGATAAGACATTTAGTTTTTTGGGGGATGGCATTGATGAGGTAGATAACCTCTATTAATCTTAGATCTAGTTCATCTTCTTCTCATCCTTCCACCTGATAAACCTCTTGCCCGCATGCTAATTTAAATAACCTCCTCCTACCACTGTAATAGAACAACCTTTCTGTCATGGACCTTCCACCAAACAATTTTTTAGGTCTATCGCTTAGCCTTAATGAGTCTTCCACTCAAATTTTTTTGTAGCAATCCATCTAGAATATTTTTCTCCATTATTTAGCACCTATCAGTCTTCCACTCTAAATCTCCACACTTAGCAGGTGATTCAAACTTTTGGGGGATACCATTAATGGCATGGATAACCCCTAGTTTGCCTAGATCTAGGTCATCTTAATATCTTCCTTCCCATTACTTTCCTTCCTTCCCATGTCCTATTTGAAGAATCCTCATTCTACTCCTTCTGCTCCCATCCATGTCTATATTGATGTTCTGGTTTTCCCACTCAAATTGAAATTCAAAATGTTGAGGGTCTTTCGCTCTTTGTGTCGACCATCAATCCAAATTCAAATTGTAAAAATATAATTATAGTAAAATTAAATATTATATAACATATAAATAGAATAAATAATATCTAATTAATTGTTCAATGAAACATGTAAGGAGAAAAAGGGTTTTTAGATTTTCAGAATGTTGTTGTAAATATATTATTGTGATTTAAAACTTTAGTACTAATAATTAAATGGATGAATTTTTTCACTTGTCAAATCTAAATTCTAAATAGAATAAAGTCAAATTTTTATAGACAGTCGTGATCAGGGCTTATAAAATTGTAATATAAATATTTAATCTTGTTCATTTGTCTTCGATCTTTTTACTTCCTCTCTTGAATTTGTGTTTCAAATTTTGACTCTCCAAAATAGAAAAATCTTATAAAATTGAGTTTGATATCAATTTGGTTTGGGTGTTCGCCTAAATATGATTTATGCCATCCCCTCCAATTTATCAGACACCTCAAAGTAAATATATAAACTGCAAAAAGATAAAAATAAAATATATAACAATATAGTGTTACTGAACTGCTCTCAATTAAATGCTTAAAAAAAATTGATAATTGTTTGATGATTAAATGAACCTAATCACATGTGTATTTATAGGTTGAATAAATTCAAACTATGAAAAAAAATAGTGCACATGACTGGCATCTAATGACTAAAAATAGGAATGATGTAAAAGAAGAATAGTTTAGCTCTATTTTAAGGATGACATAGTAAATTATACCAAGAATAGTGGAATAAGATAAGCACATGATAAATGTGTGAGTTTCTCAAAGATGCATAAAATAAGTTTGAAGCTTCATGATTTCCATCATAGTTTAATAACATTAAATTTGGACCATTCAACTATAAATAGACAAATACAAATAATAAATATAAAATCATTTGAAAAAATTGTCAAGGTTGCATTTTTGAAATATATATTTTTTCCCATTTTGAGGTGTATGTTTAATCATAAAACAAGTGGACACAACTCAAATTAAAACATATCACAAATATATAGATGTTGCTGCAAATTTGATTTTCTAATTGCTTTCATGTTGAGCCTTAGACCTTGTAAAACTATGATTATCTTTCCTACAAAAACATAAGTTAGTAAAAAGATTAATGTTAATCACAATTTAATATATTTCGTTTGTACCTAATATACATTAGAAGTCTTATAAGTTTTTCATACTATACAAGGAGGTAGGAAGTGGAGCGGAGTTAAAAACCTTGTGTTGTGAGGGCATCAACCTCTACATTAAAAAATGAATTTGACATTGAGTGACTAAATATTGGTTCATAAAGTTGAATCCATATAGTCATTAGAATATGGGCCATTAATCCCATATCATATGAACAATTTATGTGCAATAAGACATGAAAATAATCATCATAAAAAGTCTAATAAATGTGAATTATGATTATCTCCATAAAATATGAGTGGAACGAATGAAACATATTGAAGCATATATCTTGAAAAATCAAATTTTAATTCAAGATAAGGGCATGAACATATATAATACATATTTTCAATACTCGTGATGTTAATTATCAATTAGTATCATATTAAAAGTATTGAAAAGCATAATTATCAACAAATAAAATATTAAACATTGAAAAGACATTGTAAATCACATTTGAATTTATATATTAAATATATTCATGAGGCATCATGAAATAGTGTATCATAAAAAACAAAAAGGTATTAGATAAACAAATATTATTAAATGAACTTGTAATAGAGCATAAAAAAATGAAATAAAAAAATACCTTTAAGGTTTTTTTACATTATATAAAGCAAAATGAAAAAAGAAAGTTGTTTCATTCTTACTTTTTTTTAAATTGTTGAGAAGCCCAACTATATATGTATGTATTTATGTTTTTGTTTTAGATTATATATAGTTAATTATAACTGATGAGTAAGTGTATATCCAAATCAAATTATTCCTTCGACTAGGTAGTCATGATTAGGGGATATTCAATCCATCAAAAGCATCAAAAAAATGATCTTAAATCTAGCCATTCAATTTTTCCTATCAACTATTAGAGATATTTATATCTTGGTGGATGGTATAACAAACCATCATCCTCACTAATCGAACAATAATCCTTTCAATCTCATTCTTACCTTTTACTTTTACTTTAAAAATTTAGAGAAGAATGTTAACATGGGCACCAAGGGAACATTTATTCTACACTAATTATATATCATTTGAAGGTCACTACTATGCCAACATATAGAGTAGGGTACAATATTTGTCTATTTTAAAATGATAGGAAATCTAGGTGACTTTTCTTAGTGATAACCTCTTCTTATAAGCTAGGGGTCACTTCCAACACTCATACAAAAACCCATGCATCCAAAACAATAAGAATAAATATTTTAAATGAAAAATACCTTAAGGAGGTAAGGGGAAAGATAATCCCAAGATTTTAGTATGACTTTATAGTCCAAAAGAATGATTTTCCACGTCACAATTCTAAAGGGTGGGAGAAGGAAGAATTTAGGATAATGTCTTACATTTGCATAAACCCTTCTGCCAAAGTAAGAAAAGAAAACTTTAGGATAATAACTCACAACTTTCGTAACCTTACCAAAAAAATAAAATAGGAAGACTTTGAATAATAGCTCTCATTTTTTCAACCGTACAATAAAACAAGGAAAACTTTCCAACCAAGTCAATCCCATTTGGGTAACACAATCCTACGGTTTTAAGACACAAAAAAGACACTAAAAACACAAAGATAAATGGATTCATGTAGAGTGCATTCTAGCTCTATGAGATTTTGCACATGTGTAACCTTTTTTTGGTATATACAGGTTGTCTTTTTCAATTATTTACCTTGTGTGATCTCATTCATTTTGTCTCTACATTGAAATACATATGTTGGAATATTCTAGAGCTTGAGTTATAGACTATATTATGCTATATTGTGCATAAGTATAGGGCATATATGTGGATACTAATTATTGGTGTATCACCGACTTAGACTAGGCTTTTCATTTATGCAAACTCCTGACTCTTTTCACTCATACAAACTAGTTCAGTAGTTTCATTTCACAAAAATCTAATACAGGGAGCTAGCCCTTTCAACCTAGAGGTTCATTTCCACTTATAGGTACACCCACAGGCTTAGAAATGTCCCAACATTGCCCAAATCTGGAGGAGGCCTGAACAACCCTCTTCTAGGGTGCAAGATGTGGAGATAATACTTTACATATCTTTGTTCAATGATCCAATTTTAACCAATAGGGGATAATCTTTTTAAGGTGACCATCCTTTTTATAGAAAAACAAGTATTGATACCTCTCAAACCTTTAATGGAACAAGTGTAGGACTCTCCTCTGATATTAAAAATTAGGCTTTTTAGGAAGATATATAATGGTTAAAAGGATATAAGGACTCTAAAATGCATATGTGCCAGACACCTCGTATCTTCAATCCTTAATACTTCCCCTAGGGTTTTAAGAGATTGAGGTATAAAATTTCAAAGTTGTATAGGAATGTCCCCTATATCATTTCAATCCAACTTTAGGTTCCAAGGTATTGCCTTGAAAATTGACTGACCCACATTCCAAAGGGGCTTACTGTTAACACACATTTACATATTAGAATTTTACAAAAAAATCATAAATACTCCCTTTTTAAACATTCTAAAAAAATAAATATAGATACCCATTTTTCTTCCCCCACACATCATTAAGCCAATTGTCAAATAATTTTCTTGAGGGCAAGGAATTTCTATTCAAACATAAAAAATAACTCAATATTCTTTAAGAGAGACTCTTCCAATTGTAAATCTCTATCCATATATACATTAGGAAACAAAGATAGGGTTCTTCCTAGACCAAGGGGATTACCATCTTTGATTGGGAAGTGCTTGTTGGCTCAATCTTTAACTATTTCACAATTGTTGAGGATAAATTATGCACCCTTTGAATTCTTTGTGACCTCCTCTTGATGAAGATTTTTAAAGAAAAGTTTCTTTCTTGATTCCTCTATCCCTTTTATCCAGCCATCCAAATTTGCTTCAATGATCTGACCAAGGTAGTTTTCAAGATCTCATGGTACCCTATGAAAAAAATTATTACCACCATCATTCAATATCTCCACATGTGTAGTAATTAATGCATGTAGACCCAAAAATCTCAAAAATCCCCTATGACACACAATTCAAAGGCAAACGGGTGAAGAAAGGAAAGATTAAAAAAATAAACAACCAAAGACCAAAAAGTAAGGAAAACTAAAAGCCAATGACCAATAATAGCGATGCATCACAATCCAAACCAAGGTAAAAAGCTACACAACCAATGAGGCAAGGGGACCAAGGAAGCAAATAGGTAATGAAGAGAGTTAGAAGATTCTTAAATGGAGAATGACTTTTCATCTTCCCATTTATAGAGATCCAAGCCTCTTTTTCCTAACTCTGATCCTTGCAATTATTGAGTGCTTGAACTTTAAACTCTTACAAATTAATAAATCAAATTAATTTATAACCTTCATTAATGATAACTCAATAAAAACATGGGTAGATTTCTTGATTGTGAAATCAAAGGTATTTGAAAATTTGGTAGAGTTCAAGAATTTGGTTGAAAAATAGAGTGAAAAGTACATCAAAGTGATTAGGATAGACATGGAGATGAATATAAGTCAAATCAGTTTTAGGATTTCTATAAAAACCATGGAATCAAGATGGAATTCACTACTTCCTATAATCCACAATGAAATAGAGTAGTTGAAAGGAAGAATATGATTTTTTTTGAAATGAAGAGGTATATGATGAAATAAAAAAATAGGTATAGAACTTTCTTAGGTGAAGTAGTAAATACAATGGTTAATCTTTTGAGTAAAATTCCTACAAAGGAAATAAAAGGAATGACTCCTAAACAAGCATGGTCTATAAATAAGCCAAGTATTGATCACTTAAGTGTGTTTGGATATGTTTCTTATGCACACATACTAAAGGAAAAGAGGTATAAATTGAATGACAAAGGCATAAAGTGCATTTTTATTTGATATATTTCATACAATAAGACATATAGGTTATATGATCTAGTAAGCAATAAATTGGTAATTAACAGAGATTTGATAATCAAAGAAGTGGAAGAGTATACTTAAGAATAAAAAACAAAGGAAAAACAAGTTATGATTGACAGAATTATAGAAGCACCTGAAAAACAAGATAACTCTATGTAATTTGAGTTTTGCCTACTAGCCCAAATGGGCATTAGGCCAATGTAGTTATCCGTCCTAGGATGAGTGTGTGATCTGTGATTATAGAGTTGTATAAATGTAGCTAAGAGATTGATTGAAATGTTTGACAATTGATGTCATTGACCTCCAATAAAAGATATTCAAACTTGGCCTATGATTGTTAGAATGCAGCATAATAAAAACTAGAATAAAAAGTGTTATTTAACTCAATGTGCAGTAGAATTTTGGAATTATTGTTATATGAGTTTGGAGAAGCCTTAATGTTCTTATATAGGGATTTTTTTTTAATATTTTTGTTAACCAACCTTGATAAATTCACAGTAGGGGTTAAATGCAATGTATTGAATTTAAAAATTTTTAATTAGAGTGCGGGGGATGAAGCCACACTAGTTTAAGCACTCGTGATCAAGACAATGAAGGCGTAGTTAGAAGGAAAATAAGGCCTTGTAGTGGGTAGTTATTTTTATATTCATAATTATTTTTGTTTAATTTTTTATGTAAATTTGTAATTAATTAAATTCATATTATGAGCATATAGATTTTTTTTATTATGGGTGGATATTTAACTATCTAAATTTATCAAACAAATAAATAGATGAAAAAAAGATTAATAAATAAACTGATAAATGCAATAAAAATAGTTACATACATTTTAATTATCATACTTACAAATTTTTAAAAATTAAATATTAAAAAATGACAGAATTAAACATTTGTAATATTTTCATTGATTATATAAAATAGTATTATAATCTAATACAAAAATTAAAATATTATAATTGTTAAAACTATTTTAATATCATAAATCATGTTAAAATAAATCAATATTATAAGAATAATTATTTATGTATCCTTAAATAAATGATATTATAAAATAGAATTAGTGAATAGAAATTCCTTGAAATATTGCCTTATTCATGTTTATAAGGGAATGAAAATAATTAAATTAGATGTTAAAGGAGGCAAAATTCATGTACAAGACATCTTTAACTTAGAACAGGTCGACTATATAATTTTGGTGTTTATAGATAATTTGTTTATATTAAAGAGTAGTTATAAATATTTATTATCCCATCATTAGAAAAAAATTATGATCCCTACTTGTGTGGTTGGTTACAATTTAAAATATATATACTTTTGACCAGATGGAACAAAAGGTTGTAACTTAAAAGTGCATTGCATCTGAATGACAAGAATGCAAATATATTTTGAATCCCAAAGATAGGTGTAATGATATCCTACTTTATATTGTTGTTTGAATGCAAAATGTTTTCATCTTCTTATATTATAGGTAAACTATTCAATGATATTGTGTTTATCTTATTCACAAGGAAACCACTATTTGATTTGGTGCACACAATATCTAAGCATTCCATTGTAGAGAATAACTATGTTGGCCAAAATATTGGTATCTACTCTCTCAATTACAAAATCTACTTTGGTAGAGCATTTCGATCTAATATTTTTTAACTTCTCTTCGCTCGATTTTACTTCCACTACCACAACCTTTGAAGCAAAATGGACTTTCTTCTTATCCTTTCATGCAAAGAATATAGATAAATAGTTTAGAAAAGAATTAGATGGAATGGGTTTGATGAGCTTGATCTTGAACTTATAGCCCGAAACAAGAAGAACCACAACCCCAGACACCATTATCACCATCAAAATTCTCATCCCTCCTCTACTATTCTATAAGTTGAAGCAAATTACTTGTACATAAATTTTGTACAAAAAATAAGTTGGAGAGGTAGGCTACTGAAGGAGGTCCCTGTCATGACCAAAAATATTTAAGATAGTATGTTTTGTTTCCCACAAAACTAGGTTTCATTGGATATAATTATAATTATTACCAACATTGTTGACTCATTCATCTATCATGATGTCACACCAAAATTACAAGCAAAACATGGGAAAGTACATGGTAGGCAACTAAAATTATTGTAGATTCTAAAGAGAAGGCCCGCCTGTGGCATTATTTATTTTTAAAAGGTGATGCATAACCCCGTACCATGTAAGTTATATTATTGTATGCCTTCACAAATCCCTTCAGTGGATTGGCCCTATGTTAACTATCATTTTGTACAGTTGCATTAATGAATGGAATAATCAATGGGGATACACATTGCTATTAATAATAACTTTTCATGGTGTTAGCAATGGAATATGCATAAATAACATGTATATAATATTCTAATGTTTATTTACCAAACTTTATGCTACTAAACTTTGAAACTGGTAAAATAATATGTATTCTAAATTTTTCATTAGTTAAACAAAAATTAATTATTTGAAAACTGATTCCTATATTCCTACCTTAACAGAGACAAATAATACCGCATGAAAAATAAAGGAGTATAAAGGGAAAAAATTAAAAATCAAGTCATTGGCTTGCTCCTTCTCCAATTGTCATGTTTAGAGATTTGTAGGAGTGGTGCTTCAAGGTTCGATTCTGATTTTGGGTTCTTGAAAGATGCACTAGAATAAGATGAAGAGGAGGCTCTATCCTGGAAGAGGATGGAGGTTATGTTTTGTGGCAAGCCCTTATTTAAATCCTTTTGTTTTAGGGAAGAGGCTTAAAAGGCCAACACTTCCTCAGGCTTCAGATCTGATCTACAAAGGAGATTCTTGAATCTCATCAAATCCAAGAAGATTGATCTCATTTTAGGCTCAGTTGTTACAGCCAATGTTTTAGCCAAGACTAAGACTTTCTCTCAACTCTTGGCCTATCCTCTCCCTTGTCAGTTCATGATTTTTTTGACACATCTAATAGCCCCCAATGTGTTTATCTCTACTTTTTATAGAGGTGATGGTTCAGTGGTTATGCAGCCTCACATTACATACCTTGCAAGTAAGAAGAAATACAAAGTGGTTATGATTGTTGGTGATTCAAGTGTTGTTGTTGGTGATAGGGAAGTTATTATACCTTTGTCCCCTTTAAATTTTTTTTTGCCTTGTCACCCTATTGATTTTGATGTAAGTTTCTCTAAACAAAGGTGGATTTACATAGACTGTACGAACATTGAGAATCTATATCATGAATGCATGCCTTTTGTTGATCCTAACTTTCCTTTAGCTCTTTCAGGCTTGACCCATCCATGGTTACAGTAGAGTCCAGTGTTTAATCACCTCATGCCCATGCTTTTTCCTACCCTCATTAGACCTTCTTGTTTGGTGATCTCTATGTTTCTTTATTAGAAGAGGTCCTTGAATTGGTGTTCTTAGACTAGATGATTTCGATATTGGATTTGGGCATTAGGTGCAGCTACTTATTTGGAAAGTGTGTGGGTTCTCCCCTTCCACTCCATGATAGTTTCAAGTGGGATTCATAGGTTTGAAGAACCTTATATGCTCCTTATTTCTTTTTACTCAATTAAGGTTTCTTCAAAGTTTTCTTTCAATGTGCCACTGACTGGGATTTTGTCTGGTATTTAGGATCATGGTTTTATGACAAGTTTGGGATATTTTTTTCCCTTGGTTCCCCTTTTTTGATCCATCTAAGGTAGAACTTTCAATTTCTCCCATTTAGATGAAGTAGTATAATATTCTTCCTGTTATAAGGGAAGAGGAGCACATTAAGTTTTTGGTTGAACAGGTTGGCTCCTTTGTCAAGATAGATAAGAGGTCTATGGGTAGGAAGTTTGTGTGTGCTTGCACAATTATTGATATTTCCAAACCACTCCCTTATTTTTTCATCCTTCATTCTTCTCAAGGCTTGTGGACATAGTTTCTCAATTTTGAAGGTTTCCGTTTTAGATGCTTCTAATGCAATCTCCTCGAGCATCGTGCAATAGGGTGTTCCTCTAAGAGCCTTCATCTTTTGTATTCCTATCCCTAACTATTTAGAGAAAGAAATAATGGGTTTTAGATCAGGGATTCATTTTATGCACTCATAAAATTTTCCTTCTTTCGACAGGTCCTTCCCCTCTCAGTTCTTCTAGAGACCTTCTTTCCTCCCCTAGGAGGGAGGCTCCTATGAGGATAGAGAGTGATCCTATTGCAGATTTAAGCACTCAATTTTTGGAGGGAAATGTTGCTTCCCCTTTTCCTTAAAGGTGAACCCTAAAGCTCTTTTTGAACTGACAATTAAAAAGAAGGGTTGGATAATTGAGGCTGAAATATTGAGATCTGATTTCAGAGGACATAATGAAGGATGACACTCAATGGATGATGGAAGGTCTCCTTTTCTAACAGGGAAGTAGATTGATTTCAGTCACTAATTAGTTATCATTTCCTTTATCTTTTGAGGAGTTAGTTGTTGGTTAATTTTTTTCTATCATAATCTTTTGAGAGAATTTTTTGGCTAAACATTAGCCAATTTTTAAGTGGTGATTAGTTGATTTTTGGTTGAAGGCTAGTAGCTTCTTGATGGTTGGATGATTTTTGGATGATGGTTCTGATATGGTTTTATTTTTTGGTTATGTCCCAGTTGTTTTGTTGATCAATTAGTTGATTATTGTCTTTGTTGTTCCTTCTGGTTCATTTTTAAGTTTTTTTATAATGGGTTATGGGGCCCCGTCAAAACCCTCACCTTTACCTACATCTAAATAAAAATATAAATCAAGTTTATTCTTCTTAATACATTTTTATTTATTATTTTATTTTATGTTTTTTATGTAAAAAGATTCAATCATTTTTATTATAAAAGTGTCAAATCTTTAAATACAACTTCAAATTTTCCTTCCTTAGAATTGAGATATCTAAACTTAAAAAATAGAAGAGATGAGTAGTTAAATAATAAATAATGAAGTTTATCGATGTTCGCTAATGTGATATTGGAGTGTGATCCTCAAATCATTATTTTATGAATAGCTTTGTAATATATAATTATATTTGGGAAAAAAAATAAAAATAATGTTTTCTCATCTTTAAAAGTTTTCTAGAGTGGTAAGTTTAAAGTTTTATTTTCTCGAAAACTTAAATAACAATACCATTAAGTTCCACATTCTTTTTATTTTATTCATTTTCATGCATAGTTCATTATATATATATATATATATATATATTTGTTATTGTATACATAAAAATATGCTCATTATTCAAAATAAAAATTTATAAATATAGTAAACTTTTTTAATTTGATGTGATAAACATTTTTGAAGTTAGAGCTATGAACCAGATAAGTGAGGGTTTTTGTAACTGGACCCAAAAGTAGGGAGAGGATTTTAAATGATGGTCCCACAACTAAACATGATAATGCACAATAAGAGGGTTTTAAGGATCCCACAACCATACCATGTACAATAATAGGGTTTGGAGGATACCCCAATATTTACAAAGAATATCTAGAGGGTTTTAATGATCCCACAACCATAACCAACACAACAAGAGGGTTTGGAGGTTCCAACAACCTTAACTATTCATGTTGGTTTTAAGGATCCCATAACCATAAGATGAGGGTTCTAAGGTTCTTGCAACCTTAGTAAAAACAAAAATGTGACAAATCAATGGGACTCGTAATGTTGATGCCCTTCAGTAGGACATCCCTAAAGTTTACACTATAAAACAAGAGTCTGCAAGGAGTAGAAGGTCTTCTGCTACATGGGACTTCTGCACAACCACCACACATCTGAGATACTACAAGTGAGATTTTCCTCCCACTAAAACCATTAATGGATAGGTTGAAACAAAGGCCTATCTAGTCCATTCTCAACATTTTGGTTGCATCTTGAAACAAAATAAGGTTTTTTATCCAGTCATGAATAATATCCTTAAATTCATCGTCAAACCCTATGGCCTAGAAAAGGTAGGAGTAAATTCCTCTATCATCTACTCTGATAAAGAAATATTATATTTGGCTTCCTCTATCCTCCACGATCAAATCTGAGTGAGATTGAAAGTATCCCCCCATAATTCTGGTATTCAATAATATATTCATCTATCCTCCATAGATTCTATCAGCTATAAGTGACCCTATATAATCATTCAATGATACCACCACCCATGTTTCATATTAGACTCTATAAAGTTTTATGAATATTCATCTATCTTCTTCATTAGCCATTAAACCTGAGACTAGCCAAATAGGGTCTTTAATAGTTTTTATATATAAACATAGAACCTAATTGATGTCTTCAACATGGCTTCCCTAAAGATTACACCATAAAACAAGAGTCTACCAGGAACATAAGTTCTTCTACTACTTGGGACTTCTACAACACCATCATGTATCTGGGACACTGCAAGTGGGCTTTTCCTCCCATTGGAACCATTATCTTGGAATCTTAAATCTATTTGGGTAACAACAACATGGATTCTTTTGATGTTAAAGGGATCCATTCCATCTATATCTACTACAACATTGATCCCCATAGCCTTAGATTCATTTCAACCCCTTTAGGTCTCAAAATTAGATAGTCAAGCCCTTAAAATTTTAGCACTTGTTTGATACATGGTATAAAATAGATGAAATATTATAAATTCACCAAACTTACTCCCTTTCCCAATGGGAGGGGAATAAAAATAAATAGTTGAATGACTCTATGAAATAGGGTCCCATATGATAAATCCAAGATAAAGCATGAGATTAAAAGGAGGACAAACACACCCAACCCTTGAAATGGTAGACTCTAAACTTCTACCATTCCTTTGTCTTTCCCATCATAGTTGAAATCTTGTAGATCTACTATAGGGAGGCAGTAACCCTTCTACTATTTTTCCATCATAATACCTCCTTCTATGTCAGAATTTATACCAGTGCATTGACCTACCAAACTCAATTTAAAAGCTTTGTGTCTGCTACTTAAGCTCAACAAGACTTTCACTTTGGTTTTCTTTGCCATATTACACTCAGAAACTTCTTTCCACCAGTCTTCAAATCTAATTATTTTCCACCTGATAAGACTTTTAGTTTTTTGGGGGATGGCATTGATGAGGTAGATAACCTCCAGTACTCTTAGATCTAGGTCATCTTCTTCTCATCCTTCCACCCAATAAACCTCTTGCCCATATGCTAATTTAAATAACCTCCTCCTACCACTGTAATAGAACAACCTTTCTGTCATGGACCTTCCACAAACAATTTTTTAGGTCTGTCGCTTAGCCTTAATGAGTCTTCCACTCAATTTTTTTTGTAGTACTCCATCTAGAATCTTTTTCTCCATTATTTAGCACCTGTCAGTCTTCCACTCTCAATCTCCCACACCTAGCAGGTGATTCAAACTTTTGGGGGATACCATTAATGGCATGGATAACCCCCAGTTTGCCCAGATCTAGGTCATCTTAATATCTTCCTTCCCATTACTTTCCTTCCTTCCCATGTCATATTTGAAGAATCCTCATTCTACTCCTTCTGCTCCCATCCATGTCTATAGTGATGTTTTGGTTTTCCCACTCGAATTGAAATTTAAAATGTTGAGGGTCTTTCGCTCCTTGTGTCAACCATCAATCCAAATTCAAATTGTAAAAATATAATTATAGTAAAATTAAATATTATATAATATATAAATAGAATAAATATAATCTAATCAATTGTTCAATGAAACATGTAAGGAGAAAAAGGGTTTTGACATTTTTAGAATGTTGTTGTAAATATATTATCGTGATTTGAAATTTTAGTACTAATAATTAAATGGATGAATTTGTTCACTTGTCAAATCTAAATTCTAAATAGAATAATGTCAAATTTTTATAGACAGTCTTGATCAAGTCTTACAAAATTGTAATATAAATATTTAATCTTGTTCATTTGTCTTCGATCTTTTTACTTCCTCTCTTGAATTTGTGTTTCAAATTTTGACTCTCCAAAATAGAAAAATCTTATAAAATTGAGTTTGATATCAATTTGGTTTGGGTGTTTGCCTAATTATGATTTATGCTATCCCCTCCAATTTATCAGACACCTCAAAGTAAATATATAAACTCCAAATTGATAAAAATAAAATATATAACAATATAGTGTTAGTGAACTGCTCTCAATAAAATGCTTAAAAAAATTGATAATTGTTTGATGATTAAATGAACCTAATCACATGTGTATTTATAGGTTGAATAAATTCAAACTTTGAAAAAATAGTGCACATGACTGGCATCTAATGACTAAAAATAGGAATGATGTAAAAGCTGAATAGTTTAGCTCTATTTTAAGGATGACATAGTAAATTATACCAAGAATGGTGGAATAAGATAAGCACATGATAAATGTGTGAGTTTCTCAAAGATGCATAAAATACGTTTGAAGCTTCATGATTTCCATCATAGTTTAATAACGTTAAATTTGGAGCATTCAACTATAAATAGACAAATACGAATAATAAATATAAAATCATTTGAAAAAATTGTCAAGGTTGCATTTTTTAAATCTATATTTTTTCCCACTTTGAGGTGTATGTTTAATCATAAAGAAGCGGACACAACTTAAATTAAAACATATCACAAATATATAGATGTTGCTACAAATTTGAGTTTCTAATTGCTTTCATGTTGAGCCTTGGACCTTGCAAAACTATGATTATCATTCCTACAAAAACATAAGTTAGTAAAAAAATTAATGTTAATCACAAATTAATATATTTCGTTTGTACCTAATATACAATAGAAGTCTTATAAGTTTTTCATACTATACAAGCAGGTAGGAAGTGGAGTGGAGTTAAAAACCTTATGTTGTGAGGGCATCAACCTCTACATTCGAAAATGAATTTGTCATTGAGTGACTAAATATTGGTAGATAAAGTTGAATCCATATAGTCATTAGAATATGGGCCATTAATCCCATATCATATTAATAATTTATGTGCAATGAGACATGAAAATAATCATAATAACAAGACTAATAAATGTGAATTATGAATATCTCCATAAAATATGAGTGGAACGAATGAAATATATAGAACCACATATCTTGAAAAATCAAATTTTAATTCAAGATAAGGGCATGAACATATATAATAAATATTTTCAATACTCGTGATGTTAATTATCAATTAGTATCATATTAAAAGTATTGAAAAGCTTAATTATCAACAAATAAAATATTAAACATTGAAAAGACAGTGTAAATCACATTTGAATTTATATATTAAATATCTTCATGAGGCATCATGAAATAGTGTATCATAAAAAATAAAAAGATATTAGATAATAAAATATTATTAAATGAACTTGTAATAGAGCATCAACAAAATGAATTAAAAAAATACCTTTAAGGTTTTTTTACATTATATAAAGTAAAACAAAAAAAGAAAGTTGTTTCATTCTTACTTTTTTTTAAATTGTTGAGAAGCCCAACTATATATGTATGTATTTATGTTTTTGTTTTAGATTATATATAGTTAATTATAACTGATGAGTAAGTGTATAGCTAAATCAAATTATTCCTTCGACTAGGTAGTCATGATTAGGGGATATTCAATCCATCAAAATCGTCAAAAAAATGATCTTGAATCTATCCATTCAATTTTTCCTATCAACTATTAGAGAGATTTATATCTTGGTGGATGGTATAACAAACCATCATCCTCACTAATCAAACAATAATCCTTTCAATCTCATTCTTACCTTTTACTTTTACATTAGAAATTTAGAGAAGAATTTTAACATGGGCACCAAGGGAACATTTATTCTACACTAATTATATATCATTTGAAGGTCACTACTATGCCAACATATAGAGTAGGGTACAATATTTGTCTATTTTAAAATGATAGGAAATCTAGGTGACTTTTCTTAGTCAAAACCTCTTCTTATAAGCTAGGGGTCACTTCCAACACTCATATAAAAACCCATGCATCCAAAATAATAAGAATAAATATTTTAAATGAAAAATACCTTAAGGAGGTAAGGTTAAAAATAATCCCAATATTTTAGTATGACTTTATAGTCCAAAAGAATGATTTTCCACTTCACAATTCTAAAGGGTGGGAGAAGGAAGAATTTAGGATAATGTCTTACATTTGCATAAACCCTTCTGCCAAAGTAAGAAAAGAAAACTTTAGGATAATAACTCACAACTTTTGTAACCTTACCAAAAAAATAAAATAGGAAGACTTTAAATAATAGATCTCATTTTTTCAACCCTACCATAAAATAAGGAAAACTTTCCAAACAAGTCAATCCCATTTGGGTAACACAATCCTACGGTTTTAAGACACAAAAAAGACTTTAAAAACACAAAGATAAATGGAAAAACGTATCCTATTTTCCATTAAATGGTCTAAAAACTAAGTTTTCCTTAGTCCCAAACAAGATAAAAAAATAAAACAAAGATTACGAACCAAGAGGCCGTGTCAATGCCTAAATTTTGAAAACTATTTAAGATAAAGAACAAGATATTTATAAAATAAGTAAAAATATATAAGAGTTTAATCATGAATTACCCACCTCATACCCTTCACTTGGGTAATGGAAAACATTGCTTCTTTAAGGCTTGCAATAATTTTTAACACCTATCTTTCAAACTTTATCTCTTTCTTCAATTTAGAGCTCTCCAAACTCAAATTTCAAGAACAGAAAATAATTTGTACATAAGGATAGATTTCGCTTCACTAATAGGAAAATATTATAAATATTTTTATAATAGAAAGGTGACATATATCCCTTCCGATTCCCTTGCCTCTCTATACAAGGACATTAATGGGAGCTTGAGTTGCCTTAAAATTCCTCTAGATCTTCTTAAAAACTCTTAGGCTTAATATTTGGTCAAAATGTTTTTACTTTTACCTTCAAAAAGCCTCTAACGTGCTTTTCACACAACTCTAAAAGTTGGTTATATTTTTCATTCTAATTTTTCAAGTGGGCCAACTAGTGTTGACTCTTTGTCATTCTCACCTGACTCCCTAGAGGTTTCTAAAAGTGTCTTGGGAAAGGGTGTGCTTAATTTATTTTAAATTAAATGGGTCAAACTAATAGATCTAAACTATTGAAATTGATATACAATAAATATATAGATTTGGAATTGAAATACATAATCTATATAATTATAAATTATATAAAAATAGTATATAAACCAATAAACATGCAAACCTCCTGAAAATAAATATTATGCTGACTATGCATGCTAACTATGCTTGCAAACTACTAGAAAAGACATGAAAACTATGTTATGTCTAAAATCAAGGATTCAAACTATGTTGGGACAAGTCTATAGTAGGGCAACACAGATGATCTATGACCTTGCTTATTGACTTTAGTTGCATCCTAATTGACTATATTCTTGATTTTTGGTTCTAGGTATGTGTGATTACCTATGAGGGTTTACTGATTAATCTTATGTCTTGAGTTTCTATGTGGAAGACCTAAAAAACACAAACCTTCACTCCTGCACAATAACCACAATACATATCAAATTTTGGGAATAGGGTTAGGGGAATAGCCGATCTATTCTAAAACAACTTTGTGTAATTTGAGTGTTGGCTACTAGCCTAAATGGGCCTCATGCCGATGTAGTTATCTCTCCTAGGGTGATGTGTGGTCCATGATTATAGAATTGTATAAATGTGGCTAAGAGATTGATTGAAATTCTTGAGAATGGATGGAATTGACATACAATAAAATATATTTAGACTTGGACTATAATTATTAGAATGCTTCATAATTAAAATTCTAATAAAAAGAGTTATTTAACTTAGTGTACAATATAATTTTAAAGTGATTGTTATGTGTTTTAGAGAAGCCTTAATGTGCTATAATATAAGGTAATTTTTAAAATATTTTGTTAACTAGCCTTTTTAAATTCATGGTAGGTATTAAGTGAAATGTATCGAATTTAAAAAGTTATTATTAGAGTGTGGGGGATAAGGCCACGCTAGTGGACAAGGACATAGTATGACCCTATCTGACCTAGCATGATCATGTCCCAAAAGGACAATTACTATCAGAAAAGGTTTGACAGGTGCTTGTAAGTAAAATAGGTATGTCTAAATGATGTTCTGAGTATTTACAAGATAGGATTTAGATTAGTGAATGCTCTTATATAGATTGTAAGTTAATGGAAAGGCTAGTAAGCCAAGTGAGGGAAGGATGTCTAGATTAAACATTTTCAAAAAATTGAGGATTTAGCCCCACTTTATTCTAGTGATGTAATGAAGTGAACATTCTAGAGTAAAGTAGATACAAACCTAAGTGTGTATACACACATTGTATTTTGATGCAAATCTTTATGGTTCAAGAATCCTTATACGAAACCTATAATAATTCCACTTAAAGTAGTTATTTTTCATTTTGAATAGTGAAAACCTAAAAATTGAATTGAAATTTGAAAAGAGAGCAAGGAAAGTATACATCTCAAAGATTATTTATCTATTTTCAATGTAACTTGAAAATGGAGAATCGTATGCCCCTTTTTTTAAAGCATTTGGATAAATGTTAAACCTGTGGAAAACTAAGAGTAATCAAATCTCAATTTGAAAACTTTTGAATGTCTTTGAGTTGGAGATATTGTATGCTTTAACTCTCATTTGATTGTGTAAATTACTCTTTAAAATAATTAAAGGAGTGGAACCACCAACTATGGCTCACTACATAGAAAAATTACAACCATATACATTAAGTGTCACTAGACTCTAATGTGGCCCACTTGTAACATGAATATGAATCACACCACTACAGACAAATCTAGATATGTTGAAATTCTAAGAACTATATAATGTCATAAATCTAAAATTTACTCATGAGGATTTAGCTTCTCAAGATAAGTTCATTATGATGCCCCCTTTATGAGAAGGGAGACGTAGCATGCAAGTCACTTATTTCAAAAGAATATTTATATATTCTGTGAAATATTGTACTTGTGTAGTGCCACTAGAAATTTTGAATTGGATTTCATCATAGTATTGAATATAGCATTTAGTTATATATGAAACATGTGTTAGATGTATATATATTTGAATCACATAAGCATCATGATACTAAAGTAAGAATAGAGAGTAGTAGTAATGCATGATATGAAAAAGGGAACTAAAGTAATAAGTAATTAAAAAATAATAAATATAAACATGAGACCCAACAACAAGATTGTCATACAAAAGAAATCACCTAAAACAAGACTTTTTAGGTTCAAGGTAAGAGGTCCATATAACTTGAAATCTAAGCATCCAATTATAAAGGGGATCACAAGCATACCACAAATGATTAATAATGAGGTAATGTATTTTGTATAAAGTGAGTTTATCATACAACATCTTAGTGGTGAATTCATCAAGACGCAGGTCTTCAATCCATTTAATGTTACCCCAAAAATCACTCTCCTCATAAAAAATAGTCACACCTCTAGCCAATTGAAGAACCTTAGATATCAAGGTGTAAGCCCTTCCTTGCAAAGAACTTTAAATTTAGCTTTAATTTCAGCCCAAAAAACCCAAACATTATGAGAGAAAAGGTCCCTAAGGTTCTTCAAACCCTTGGAGAACCAAAGAAAGGCCAAACGCCCCATAGTTAATGTAAGAAGCCATCTATTACCAATAACGTTCCACAATATAGACCTATACCACTAGCACCTTGAACATAACCCACTAAAAATTGGAGGAACAATATTCAAAATTTTTACCATTTTCCAATCCTTCCAAATAGATCAAAAAATAAGTGAGCCTATAAATTGAAAAGAGAATGACCCCACCAGTAAGTCAAAAATATGCAATTAATTCCACTTTAGCTTACCTTTAGGGAAACCTCTCAAAATATTATTCCTTATCAATACCTTCCAAGGTTCATCTCATTTTAAATCCCTTATGATCCATGTGGCATCAAGATTAATACCTTTCAGCCTAAGATTCTTCAAATTGACTCCCTCAAATTTTTGGGGAATACAACAAATCTTCCATGCCACTGCATGCCTTTTCTATTACCCTTTCCATAAGACTAGAGTAAGTCTCTTATGATTTTGTCAAGAGATTAATTTGAGACTTATTGAAAATCCAACATGAGGCATAGTAGATATAATATGAGGAAATCGCTTTTTGGCAAACTTGAATTCTTTCTAGGAGTGATAGAGATGGCCCTACCACTTACCAATTTTATTATTAATTTTAACATATAACAATTCCCACATTTGTTTAAAGTAAGGTAACAAGGCAAAGAGGATACCAAAGAATATGACCAATTGATTTGGGCCTTTCTAAACCCATCCAAACTCACCTAGCCAATCTGACGGAGTCTCATCCTAACCAATCATATAATATTTATGTAGGGCCACACTTGACCTAGAGGCAGAGTAGTAAATATCAAGATTATTAGAAACTTGTTACAATTTTTCCTTCTCAAGCCTATTTAACAGAGTGGTATCATAAAAAAAGGGCATCGATCAATTCAAAATCATTAGGAAATAAAATACCTCTAATCAAGTGACAATACTAGTAATTATCAATAAATAGTGCATGGATTCAATCATTATAACAAATAAGGAGGGGGCAATGGGGAATCCTTGTCTAATTGATGATTGAATATCACTAGAATTAGTAAGCTCTCCATTAACCTCGATGATAGCATAGGCATCCTTGAACATGACATTCACCATTTGGAAAAACCTATCTTGAAATCCAAAGGCTTTCAACATCAAACTAATAAATCTCCATTCAATTCTATCATCAGCTTTTTCAAAGCCAAGTAAGATCATCCCAATATCTTGACTACAGTCTCGAGCCCAATGGATGCCTTCTGAGTTAGAGATGAGGTTATCCAGGATATATCTACCTTCAATAAAACTAGTTCGAGTTTCTAAAATGATAGTAGGTATAAGAGATAAGATTCTCCTAGCTATAATTTTAGCCAGGATTTTGTAAGAGTCATTCAGTAGAGTGATTGGCCTCTAATTCTTAATATGGGTTTACTCTCCATCCTTTGGGATGAGTTTGATAACTCCTTTGTTCATATCAGGACCCAAAAATCTAAGATCAATGGCTTCACTATAAATACCAAGACATTTAACTACAATCCAATCCTTTTTAGAATTATAGAACTTAATATGGAATCCATCAATCCCTAGGGCTTTATCATCTTTCAAAGAATCAATTGTAGTTATAATCTCATCTAGGGAAATTTCATTGTCAAGGAAAGTAGTTTGTTCACTTAAAACTTTCTTAGGAATACATTTAGTACAAAGATCCCTATTAAGATCAATTTGATGATTCAAGCCATTTGATTAAAAGAAATTGGAGTAGATGGATAATAATTATGGATGGATCACTAGACACAAAACCACCATAGTCAATCATAGAGATCTTGTTTTTAAATTATTTCACTTTCAAGAATTTAAAGAAAAATTATGAGACTTTATCCCTCAACTTGAGCCATTTTAATCTAAATGAAACATGGGTACCTGTGGCTAAAAACATTTGGTATTATTTCATCTCATGATTAAGCACGAAAAGTTTGATTAGAAATAAAACATTATTAAAATCATTATGTAGGGTATTTTTAGAGAGGATCAACTTTTCATGGGTGATATGAGCAAATTTGTATCTCATCTTTGCCTTATCCTAACCATAGGTTCAGGTAATATTTTTACACAATTATATACTTCTATTCCACCTATCGATATTGGAGGAGTCCATTGTAAACTTAACAATATTCCATGAAGAACATATACCCCTATTACAATCAATGTCATTCAAAAGGGAGATCATTGATTTTATAAAGGCCTTTCTAGTTAGAAGCACCCACCTCTTGGTCATAGGGTTTTTTTAGCAGTGAATCTTCATTAATCTATGAATATTCCATTTCTTAAAGTTGGCATTTGGCAATTTTTGTGGAGTGGCCTATAGGGCAGGATTTCCTAAATTTTTGGAGTCAAAGTTAATTTCAAGGACAGGTTCGCCTACATTTGAATATAAATTTCCTCATATAAATTTAATTCATTGGTACCTCAAAATCCAATATGGAGGAGTTAGCCATATACCTTCGGGTGACTTTAGAATTTTTTTTAATGGTTTGTATTTCAGGTCAGAGGAGTCCTTCAAGAATAAATAGTTCCCAACAAGGTATGCAGCATTTTTTTACAATATAATTTATTAATATTTTTAACTATAATTCCATTTATTATTCTTTAAGTTCCATCATGATAATTAAGCATGAGCGTATACAATGATAGACTATGGGTGCTTTATGACATCCTGCGAGTGTGGGAAACTAATGGTAGCCTATGGGTACTTGGTTGCAATCCACTGGCACCCAATGGTAGCATGTAGGTGGATGATAGTAGGTTGTAGGAAGATGAAAATAGGCTAGCTATAGGCAAATGAATCTAGGAATCGGGTAGATGTTGATAGACTACAAGAAGACAGTGACAAATTATAGATGGATATTAGTAGTCTGCAGGCAGATGCTAGAAGTCTATGAGCATACATCGATAACTTGTAGGTGGATGCCTATAAATTATAGATGGACATCGTCAGTTTATAGGTAGACACTAATAGTCTATAAGCGCACATTGATATCCTACGTGTGGATGTCAGTTGTCTCCAGTCACACGTCAGTAGTCTATAGGTGGGCATTAGTTATCTATGGTCAAGCACTGACATGCTATTGTCAAACACCCATAGGCTTCCATCTGGCACTAATAGGCTATAGTAAGATATCAATAGGTTGCCATTAGACACCCTCATGTTTGATTATTATCATGATTTCTTATTCATTTGTCAAGCATATTTATTTTTTATTAATCATCTTCATTTTGTTATTGATAATCTTTCATCCATGGCTCTGATGGTGAAAGTCTATAACATGCCACTATGCATCTATATTCTAACAATGTTTGTTGACATCATGTCATCATTCATCTGTGTGGCACTATTATTTATCCCCATCATGTTGGTGTTCATCTGCATAATGTTGTCATTCATCTATGTTATGTCAATGTTCACATGTGTTTTACCATCATTCATCAGCATTATGTCATCATTCATCTACATTTATTAGGTGCTTGATTGCGTTTACTATCCTCCATCTACAATTTTGTGACAAACATATCATCCCTTATATGATTCATTGTGTGGCATCACATGGTTTGCCTGTGTAATGATATGCCTTTAAAACTAATTCATCACCATTATGAATTTGATTCACCTTGAAACCTCCATGGATTTTTTTATATGGCCCACTAAAATGAACCTTGCCTTGTTAGTTTTTAGGAAGACAATAATATCTATGGGGTGGTGATCTAAGATGGTGAAAGGGAACACCTTCAATGAGTTATTATTTCCATCCTGGTAAGTTTTAAACATATCCTTATTAAAATATAATTTGTCAAGCCTATAATACACCCTCTTAGGATTGACTTGGTTATTACACCATGTAAATAAAATGATTTTTCTATGTATTTTACCTTGGTTAAGAGGATCAAAGATCTTATGAATACGCTTGAGCTTCGACCAGAATAAAAGCATATTACCTTTCTAATATTGTGGCTGACCACCTTGATGATCCATTTTTGTCCTCAACCATGTTAAATCCCTTATTATAATCCATGAGATGTATTTCAAGTTATAAGCAAGCCAATTCCTCAAATCAGCCCTTTCCTTGTAATCATTTGGAGCATGGACATTACAAATACCAAAGGTCTGATTATCTTTCTTTACCAAAATTAAAAACTTCTATGTGACATGGGGATGAGCCATGCTCATCCATAGAACCCCTCACTAAAGATTAACAAGAATTGAGGCTCCACCTTTCCCTTTAGAGTGGCATGTAGAGAAAAGGGAAGCATTTGGCCAAATGAAATTGAGCACACGATCTAGCTTAAATCCAATTTTCTTAACTTCCTGAAGAAGCAAAAAGTCAATATCATCCCTTGAATTCCTTAACTATGTAACAATAGGTTTATGATCAAGGGATTCAAGGCCCCTCACATTCCACCATATAATCTTCACAAAAGGGAGGAGGGGAGTCTACTTTTATAGATTAAAGGCCTTATAGCCTCATTTGTTTTGATACAACCTTGTGAAGAATTGAGGCACTTTATTCTCTTTAGCTCTCTTCTTAGTGTCCTTGACACATCCTTTAGATCCCTTGGGTTTCCTACCATTATCCCCATAGGATTAGCCCATGAAGGGTCAGAATTGGATTCAATTTTCAACCTTTTAACACTACTCTTAATTTTTTCACCCAAACGGGAGTTAAAATCCAATGGATTCAATGAAACATATTTCTCCAATGGGTCATCATCTTCAATAACAAAAATAGGGGTTGGAAAAACAACCATAGGGACCATCTCACCACGTACACCTTCTAATTCCATAATTAAGGGGCCAAGGGTAAGGGTCTCTTTTCCTAGAGGATTACCCAAAATATTGATACAATCATCTAAGGGTCTTCCATTGGAGACCAAAAAAAGTTCACTTGGAATTTATCC
The DNA here is from genome assembly GCA_037957365.1 of Torreya grandis. Classification (NCBI taxonomy): domain Eukaryota; kingdom Viridiplantae; phylum Streptophyta; class Pinopsida; order Cupressales; family Taxaceae; genus Torreya; species Torreya grandis. The sequence goes on from JARHVA010004788.1 coordinate 183,073, forward strand.
TTGATCATCTTGGGCCAATAAAGATTGAGGGACAAAATCCTTCTGATCTATAGGTAGGGGGAACACTTCCTTACTACCACCAGACATAATAGACCATTTTTTAGCCTCCAACACACCCAAAGAGGGAGTGTCAACTAGAGGGGAAGAAGTGTTGACATCACCCATAGACATCTTAAATTTATTCTCCTTATTTTGATTGATAAAGGGTGCTAGGCCTTTATTCATTATAAGTCAATGTAGTGATTATATCATATAACAACATCTTCCTCAGTGATTGAAGCAAGCTTATAAAAACATCATTATTAAGGGGAAGAGGCTTACTGTTGACCAAATTTCACCTCAGTACAATTTGTTAAACCATTTTCATGAAGAGCCAAACAACAATTACAAGAATAGGTCATTACAGAGGTCTAAAATTGCAAGTCAAGGAGGCTAAGGTGTTTTGGCTCTTCATTGTAGTGTATGTTGGGCCTTCCACAAGTCAAGTCTTGGCCTCTCATAAACCCAAGTTACTCGTCAAGACCAAGTCGGGTTCTCTGAATGACTCGACTTATAAAAGTTTTATGAGTAGAATTAATCTAGGTTTATGAACCTGAATTACTCCTTCCAATGCTTTGTGGATTTTCAATGATGCATGACTTTAGGTTTTCCAAAGAGCAAGTCTTATGAATTTATAAGCAAAATCATTTAGAAAACCCCAAATGGTCTTGAGTCTTGCCTCTCAGAAGTGGCCCTTCAAAAAAAATTTGAGGGGCCTTTCTTGCCTTTTCCCCCACCAAGTCTCCCTTCATACTTTTTATAAGGGCACTTTGTTTTCCAAAGTGTCCCTTTGGACTTTATTGAAGGGCACTTTTCTTCCCGAGTGCCCCTTCAGACTTTTCCAAAGGACATTTTTCTTGTCCAAGTGACCCTTAGGACTTTTCCAAAGGGCACATTTCTTCCAAGTGACCCTTTGGAAAGGTTTTTAAGGGAAATTTTTAGTCCAAGTGTCCCTTCGAACTTCTTTGAAGGGCACTTTGTTGTCCAAGTGACCCTTCAAAAAATTTCTAAAGGGCACTTTTCTTCCCGAGTGACTCTTTGGACTTTTTGAAGGGCACTTTGTTTTTGGAAATGCCCTTTAGAATTTTTTGAAGGGACCTTGTGCCTTTCCCAAGTGTCCTTCAAAAAATTTCTGAAGGACACTTTCCCAAGTGTCCTTTGTAGACACCTAAAACTAGCCACTGATAACCTCCAACCAGGCTTTTGGCCAATTTCCACTTAAAATGCACAATTTGGCATAAAAACACTAAAACACACTAAATGAGGTGAAATTAACATATTCAAGTGCTAATTTTGGGTAAGGTATCCCTAAATGGGGTAATGTAATTTATGAGCTAACTAGCTTTGATTAGAGCATTTTGAGTCAAAATGCCAATTTTGCACCTAGGTACTCTAGATTGCTCTTTCCTATCAAATCTTCTGCACAAGACACATGCCTTTGTTATTTTTTGTTGGTAACATCCTAAATGGGAATATGGTTCTAATGCATCTGACATTGACTTCTAATAACAATCCAGTCCAATTTTAGACTAATAACAAGACATTCTAATCAAATTAAGTAATTTGTGCACAAAGTGCTTAATCATGCTTAAGAGATAATTAACCCAAATCAAGGCCTAATTAATAATTCAATGTAAACTTGTTGAAAACTTGTTTTTATAATTGAATATTGAATATCTACATCATCATGTGACCTCATTTCTTAGGAAGACATCCCTAGGCCATAAATGCCACAATATCAGGGTTCATGCCCTCCATGCCTAATCAATGTCTTCCATGATGCCCTCTATGCCTCTTAATTTCCCCTTTTTCCAATTTCATGATGAGGATAATTAAAAAATTAATCCCAAAAATTGAATTAATCATCAACCACACATCTCAATCTTGATATGGATAGTTCAATTTGATTCTGATAAAATCTATAAATAGAGAGGCCATGAACATCATTTCTAAGATTATTTTGTGAAATGTTATAATGTAGGATTGGTTCCAAAAGCTTAATGCAACTATTTTTACCATGCCAAATTGATTCCAAGCCAAGCCAAGCCAAAGCCAAAGGTACCAAGGAGAGATGGAGGTAGCCAAGCTTCTATTGCCAAGGACTTCATGAGCACAAGCCAAGAAAGCCACTACTATAAGGGCATTTGGAGCATCCAAGGAAGGTGAAGGAATTATTTTATTTGATTCCTTGATTTTAGTTGTGTTTGTCATTTGCTTTTTGTTAACTAAGCTCTCCCTAGTGTCTAAGCCTAGAGATGTTATGCTATTAGTGTGTTTCTTTCATTTTGTTTTCATTTTGGAACTAACACCATACTAACCATCCTCTCTTGAGTCAAATTCCTAGATCACATCCTTCAGGTAAATTTCTTGAAGGAACTAGCCATTGCCTTTCGATAAAAATCCCTGAAAGAATTCTTTCATACAAATTATTTGAAGGAATTACTTCAAGAAAATTGCGTAAAACAACAAACTCAACTTGATGGATCCCCATGATGTGCCATAGGATGTCAAGTTTAATACAACCAACTAGCCATTGGGGTGTAAATATGATGTGCCACAAGACATCAAATTTAGGGTGGCCAACTAGCCATTGGGATTCAAAGGCATGATGTGACATAGGACATCAAATTTAGGGTGGCCAACTAGCCATTGAGATTTAAATATGACATGCCACAGGATGTCAAATTCATGCTTAAATTCTTCAAGCAGGGAGTAAAGCCATTCAGAGAACTCGACAGGGTTTTAAGCAAAGATAATGCAAACCATGTTTCCCAAAGAGTTTTGCTTATGACTTTTACAAGTAAAATCAATCAAAAAGCTCAAAAAGGAAGATATAATGCTTTTTGGGTTTTAAAAATATCTATGATTATGACTTTTACAAGTAGAAGCAATCAAAGAACCCGAAGAAGCAAGTAGAAGTAAAGTCACTTGGAAAACCCAAATGGGTTTGCAGTTCAAAATGCAATGTCTCTCTAAAAGAATCTAAGGTTTGTAGTAGTGATCAGAGCCATTTATTATGGAGGCTTATCTCACCATTTATTTTTCATCAATCCTGGTCATTTCAATAAAGTAAATCAAAGAGAAGGACAAACTCTAATTGAATGAGAGAACAACTAGAATCAGTTTCACTAGGATGGTGACTATAAACCATTTTAGAGGCTTCTATTTTGATGCCTAAGAACTCTCTCTTATCTCCCTCTTTTTCTATAAATATGACCCTTAGGCTCTTATTTATCATCCACAGACAGTAGGATGAAGCCTTGCTGGAATGTTTTGCCATTTTCTTGCCTTTGAGCAAGAAGCATAAGTCTATTTTCTTTCTAAGTTCTAGACATTTTCCTAGGCATGAAAGAGACACAAAGTGATAACAAGTGATGTTTTATCCTTATTTCTCTATTCTTCATGTTTTTTGAGCAAAACGTTGACCCTAATAGGTCATGTAGAGTGCATCCTAGTTGTATGAGATTTTGTATATGTGTAACCTTTTTTGGACTATACAGGTTGTGTTTTCTAGTTATTTACTTTATGTCATCTCATTCATTTTGTCTCTACATTGAAATACTTATGTTGGAATGTTCTAGAGATTGAGTTATAGACTAATTCTTCCATATTGTGCACAAGTATAGGGCATACATATGGATACTAATTCTTGATGTATCACCATCTTAGACTAGGCTTTTCATTTATAAAAACTCCTAACTCTTTTCACTCATACAAACTAGTTCAGTAGTTTTATTGCATAAAAAGCTAATACAGGGAGCTAGCCCTTTCAACCTAGAGGTTCATTTCCACTTATAGGCACACCCACAGGCCTGAAAATGTCCCAACATTGCCCAAATCTGGAGGAGGCCTCAACAACCCTCTTCTAGGGTGCAAGATTTGGAGACAACACTTACTTTACATATTTTTGTTCAATGATCCAATTTTAACCAACAGGGGATAATTTTTTTAAGGTGACCATCCTTTTTACAAAAAAACAAGTATTGAGACCTCTCAGACCTTTAATGGAACAAGTGTACGACTCTCCTCTGATATTAAAAATTAGGGTTTCTAGGAAGACATCTAATGGTTCCAAGGATATAAGGACTCTACAATGCATATGTGCCAGACACCTCGTATCTTCAATCCTTAATACTTCCCCTAAGGGTTTAAGAGTTTAAAGTTGTATAGGAATGTCCCCAAAATCATTTCAATCCAACTTCAAGTTCCAAGGTATTGCCTTGAAAATTGACTAACCGACATTCCAAAGGGGATTACTATTAACACACCTTTACATATTAGAATTTTTGAAAAAAATCATAAATACTCCCTATTTAAACATTCTAAAAAAATAAATATAAATACCCATTTTTCTTCCCCCACATATAATTAAGCCAATTGTCAAATAATTTTCTTGAGGGCAAGGAATTTCTATTCAAACATAAAAAATAACCCAATATTCATTAAGAGAAACTCTTCAAATTGTAAATCTCTATCCATATATTCATTAGGAAACAAATATAGGGTTCTTCCTAGACCAAGGGGATTACCATCTTTGACTGGGAAGTGCTTGTTGGCTCAATCTTTTATTGTTTCACAGCTGTTGAGGATAAATTATGCACCCTTTGAATTCTTTGTGACCTCCTCTTGATGAAGATTTTTTGAGAAACGTTTCTTTCTTGATTCCTCTTTCCCTTTTCTCCCGCCATCCAAATTTGCTTCAATGATCTGACCAAGGTAGATTTTCAAGACCTCATGGCACCCTATGAAAAACATTAAAACCACCATCATTCAATATCTCCACACGTGCAGTAATTAATGCATGTACACCAAAAAATCTCCAAAAGCCCCTATGACACACAATTCAAAGGCAAATAGGTCGAGAAAGGAAATAGTATAAAAATCAACAACCAAAGACCACAAAGTAAGGAAAACTAAAAGCCAATATCCAATAACAGTGATGCATCACAATCCAAACCAAGGTAAAAATCTACACAAGTAATGAGGCAAAGGGACCAAGGAAGCAAATAGGTAGTGAAGAGAGCTAGAAGCTTCTTAAATGGAGAATGACTTTTCATCTTCCCATTTGTAGAGCTCTAAGCCTCATTTTCCTAACTCCGATCCTAGCTATTATTGAGTGCTTAAACTTTAAACTCTTACAAATTAATAAATCAAATTAATTTATAACCTTCATTAATGTTAACTCAATGAAAACTTGGGTAGATTTATTGATTGTGAAATCAAAGGCATTTGAAAATTTGGTAGAGTTCAAGAAGTTGGTTGAAAAATAGAGTGAAAAGTACATCAAAGTGATTAGGATAGACAATGGAGATGAATATAAGTCAAATCAATTTTAGGATTTCTATAAAAATCATGGAATCAAGATGGAATTCACTACTTCTTATACTCCACAATGAAATAGAGTAGTTGAAAGGAAGAATAGGATAATTGTTGAAAGGACAAGGTATAAGATGAAATTAAAAAACTGGTATAGAAATTTCTTGGGTGAAGCAGTAAATACAATGGTTAATCTTCTAAATAAAATTCCTATAAAGGAAATAAAAGGAATGACTCCTAAACGAGCATGGTCTAGAAATAAGCTAAGTATCGATCACTTAAGTGTGTTTCGATATGTTGCTTATGCACACATACTAAAGGAAAAAAGGTATAAATTGATTGACAAAGGCATAAAGTGCATTTTTATTTGATATATTTCATAAAATAAGACATATAGGTTATATGATCTAGTAAGCAATAAATTGGTAATTAAAAGAGATGTGATCTTCAAAGAAGTGGAAGAATATACTTAAGAATAAAAAACAAAGTAAAAACAAGTTATGATTGACATAATTATATAAGCACCTGAATCTTCTAGTATGGGAGTAATAAAATATCAAATAAAGATAGAAAAATATCAACCACCAACTCAAATGTTAGATAAAAAAATTGAACAAAAAACAATAAGGTCATAAGTACAAGTGATCTATTCACTAATGTCACAAGTTGTGAAAAATTATGAGCCACAAAGTTTTGAGGAAGCTCAAGAAAAAGAAGAGTGAGTTGAAGTTATGACGAGTGAAATAGAAGTTCAACTAAGAGAAATAACACATGGGAACTAGTCCAATTACCTCATTGCAAATAGTTTGTTAGTATAAAATGGGTGTATAAGAATAAGTTCAAATCAGATAGCAGCATCAATATGTATAAGGCTAGAGTGGTCCCTAAAGCTTAGCATGAAGGTATTAACTATATTGAGACATTTTCACCTGTAGCAATGATAGACACCATTAGACTGGTATTCGCTATTACATCTCAATAGGATTGGACTATTTATTAGATGGATGTAGAGAGTGCATTTTTTAATGGATACATTGGTGAGGAAGTATATGTGTCACAACCTAGAGGCTTTGAAATAGCTTCTAAGAAGCATTATGTTGATCGATTGAAGAAGACCTCATATGGTCTTAAGAAAGCACCTAGAGAATGGTATTCCATGATAGATTCATTTATATGTAAGAAACATTTTATCAAGATTAAGTCATATTCCAATTATTATATCAAGAGTATATATAATGATATTTTTATCTTGGTTCTATATGCATAAGATATTATCTATAGGATGAATAAAAGATCTTTGTCTGTAGAGTTTAGAGAAGATATGGTTGCATAATTTGAGATGATAGATTTGGGACATATGCATTACTTACTTCGTATAAAGGTATGGCAAAGTGAAGATGGAATATTCATGTCTTAGAATAAATAAGCTTCAGATATCTAGCATAAATTTTAGATCAAGGACTTAAAATCAGTTACAAATCTACTGAAGTTGGGCTTAAGTTGTCCAGTATAGATGAATTAGATCGAGTAGATCCCACTCTATATAGATAGTTACTTGACTATATGTCACATGTGCAGTGATTTTGGTATTTAGGTTCACATTAGAATGTAAGGAAATAGATCAGAGTGCAATTAAGAGGATTTTATGATATAACAAAGGGAGATTTAATTATGGCCTCAAATTTTAGTATTCAAATGACAACAGATTGATAGGATATATAGATTCAAATTGTGTTAGTTCTACGAATGATCAGAAATCTACTTTTGGTTATACATTTAATCTTCGTTCTCGAGTATTTTCTTCGAAGATGAAGAAACAATTGACAATATCTCTTTCTACAATAGAGGAATAGTACAAGGTTGCAACATTAGCAACTTGTTAGACAATATGGTTGAGGTTATTGTTATAAGATTTGTATCATTTACATAATGAACCTACTTTATTATATTATGACAACAAGAGTATTATTTAGTAGACAAAGAATCTAGTTTTTCATCATTGGACTAAGTGTATCGAGATTCAATACCATTACATCAAAGATTTGATTCAACGAGGACAAATTGAGATGGTTTATTACTGTACAAAGGATCAGTTACCAAATATTTTCATGAAGCATTTAGCTTGTCAAAGGTTCTAGAAGCTCATAGATTCTCTTCAAGTTCTTCCTAGTGGTCATTATGCGAAAGAGTGGAATATATAATGTTCATTACACATATATTTTAGTTTTATAATAATTTAATCATATATATAATTTTCTAGTCATATTTGATTGCCTTGTAATAAGAGAATATTTAATTTGTTATAATTTTGTTAGAAAATGTCTATTTTTAATGCATTTTTGCTTGTACAAGGGTACTCCTTATTTGTAGAAGAATTATAAGTCTTTCTACAAGTTATGTGCAAGCTCTTAAATCTCTTTTACATTAATAATATAAAGCTTGCATTTGTGTATGACATGCAAATTACTTTGGTATTTTTTTTTTTTTTCAATTTATTATTATTATTATTTTTAAAGATATTGGATTTTTTCATGCATGTCTTTACAAACAATGTTTACATGGAATCATTGAATTACATAGAATGTCGGCCTCTCAGTCCATATACTAAAAATAAATATATAGTATACTACAATGATGAGTAAGCGTACATCTAAATCAGTGAACTCCTTTGACTAAGTAGCCATGATTAAGGGGTATCTACACCGTCAAAATTACCTAGGACAAGATCTTGGCCTTAACCACTTGACTCTCTATGTTGAGTACCTAGAGAGATCTGTAACCTGATGGATGGACATAAACAACCATCATCTTCACCAATTAGACTACAACCCTTAAACTCTATTTTATTAAAGAATGAAAAAATTACAATAAATAAAAAAAATCATGATTACAAAAATATGAAAAAATACCATTATACTATTTCAATATTACATTTAATATAGGGAAAAGTCCATTTGTTTTTTAAACTATATTTCAATTAAACTTTAAATCATAATCATAAAAAACACATTGTAAATTTTAATATTACCCATATAAATGATAATTGATCATTAATATGACACATAAAAATGAGAGAACAGTAATAAAAAAAACGTTTTTTAATATTTGAGATAAACCCCTAATATTAACAAGGTTAGATTTTAACACTTTCATATTTTAATTAGCATTTGGATTATAACCATAAAAATCACAATTTATAATGTTAACTATAGAGATAATAATTGATTGTTACTATCATGTATACACTAAAAATTAAAAAATAATAATAATACAATTTAGTTGAGATGAACTCTTAGTATTACCTAGATTAGGTTTTAGCCCCTTAATATATCTATATTAGACTTTAGGTAATAACCATAAAATGCATATTTCATTGTTACCCATTAAGATCCTTAAAATATCAAAATAAGAAATAAGCTACTATGTTTGTTGTTATATAGAGTCTAATAAAACTTTAAAAATCAATAGGCCTTAGTAACAAAGAGAGATCCATTTACGTATTAAACCCGGGTCTTAATACTTCAAACGTGGATTTTAGTAACAAAACATTATTAATGTGAGGTTTTAAAATGAAAAACATTATAGACCGTCCTCAAAATGGAGTATAATGATAAGTCATATTTATTTTTATTTTTTTATTTTATTTTTATTTTTTTTTTTTGGGTTGTGTTTTCCAAAACCCGCAATCCTTTTCATTTTAAAAAAAAAAAAAAACCAAACCCTTTGAATAAGTCAATATATATTTTTGTGATTTGGGTATTTATGAAATGATGCATTTTTATTATTTATTTATTTATGATAAAATAGAACTTATATTTTTAATATAAATATATTATGTATAAGATTATTCACAAAAATAGGTTGGTGGTAGAGAGTACATTAGGGCCGATTTAAAAAATATAAGTGAGGTAAAAAGTTGAAAATAAAAATAAACCAGGTCATGTTTAGGAAAACTCTTGAACATTAAAAAAGAAACATTTTAAGCAATAGTAGTGAAGAGACTGATCAAGGAAAGATCGTGAATAAGAGGATCACCCCATCTAAAGCCTAGAAGATCTTTCCATTCAACAACAAGGTCCCATCCAGAGTTGGAAGCGCATTAGATATTGTCTTCTTACACCTCAACTTCTTACACAATGTGTCAGGAAGAAATAACCAAAGTGAGTAGGGGGAAGCCTTTATCTAGCAACAATTGCCTACCACCATGCCAACTCCACAATGGGTGGCTCCATATGTGCTGGTTTGTGAGAGGCAAAGCTCCCCACCCCTAAGCCGACATGGGATGAGGAGGTGGAAAACTCCAACTTGCATGTTAAGCTAAGGGATGAGTGGCGCCATAGTGGAGAACTAGTAGCATGGGTGTCAGAACACCAATGAGATTGACTACGACAAGCACCTCCCCCCTCCCTCGCCCCCCCCCCGCCCTCCCCCCCCCCCCCCCATCGCCCCCACCCCTCGAGGAGTGGCATTGCCTCCTCTTAAAGGTGGGGTCCACGGTGGGGAAGGTGGCATGCAATCAATAGAGTAGGGGGCATCATCCTAATAAACAAGTAGCTACTATAGATAATCTAGCTCCATAACCACTTTGTTGGTTTAAACTTGAATATGTAAAAGCATATTAGAAAGAATTATAGCCTTATTATAAGTAGAAAAGTGAATGTTAGTAGAAACATTAGAGAATAAATCTGAATTCCATTATTTCCATATCCAAAACAAAATTTCCACTCTCTTTTCATATCCAAAACAAATTTTTCACTCTAAAATAATGCCAAACTTGGGTGAATTGAGGGGGGATTATGAGTTATCACCCAAAAGTGAGTGAAACCAACTGAAGCAATCTAGGCAAAAAGGCATTAAGAAACCATGTATCCACACCCAAGAGCTTTGGGCTTTGGGGAAAAATAAAAAAGTAGCATGAGAGCCTCCATGTGCCTACAGAAAGGGCAATGGGACTATGCAACCCTTAAGTGAATTAGCCATCTACCTATAGGAACCCCGTGATGAAGTAAACACCATGCAAAGTAAGCTAACTTAGGATTAATGTATGCAGTCCACACAGTGTAAAAATGTCTCCCCCAAATTATTAGGGAGGACTTAATATTCCAACAACCATTAAACTTTCCAAATATAGGCAGGTGTGGCAAGAGCTATTCATAACCTTTCTGAGCAGTGTAATTCTAGAAAGGGGTATCAACATACCATTTCCAGTCTTTCCACCAAGGATGACAAGAATTATATATGATTTTGTGAAGCAGTTCTAATAGAATTGCTTCCACAATCTCTTCATAAGATTTTTTGCATGTTGAAGAGAGATTAAACTTAACTTTAAATTCATCCTATGGGATCTAAAAATGAGTTTTTTTCTAAAACAAATCTTGCACTATCTGAATTCCCCTTTAGAGGAATTTGAGGGAGTGAATCTAATTTACCTCTTTAAAAGTAGTTGTAAGGAAGTTAATGATAGGGAACTACCATGGGGAGTGTTGATTTATAGAGAGGCCATTGCTAAATCTAGAACCATTCCATAAAATCCAAGATTTGAATCTTTCCCATGATTTCCATATACTTTTAATCACAAATGGTCCCAAAACTTTTGTAGGGGTAATAAGAGTAAGGAGGTTAGTAAAACCAATACCTTTCCATGTTGCATGCCCGTAAGGGGAGCCTTAAATAAGGATGAGCACCTTACATGCTTTACTGCCTTCAACTACACAGATGACCCATTTGAGATAGAGAGTTGAACCATGGTGAGAGACATTGATCAATCTCATACCCCCTGCGCTTTGAGGAAGGAAACAATATTCCTAAGCCACTCTACGAAAACCTTTTCTAGTGGATGGGTTAGCTGAAATAAAGTTGCTGAGCTATTTTTCTATCTTTTGGAATAACTACTTAGAAGGCACCTAACAGGATGAATAAGACACATGGATGGCCACTAGTACCCTAGTGGAAAAATTGGAATTTACCAACCAACGATAATGGTTTGGTGACCCAATATAATAACTTATTTTCCACCCTGTCCACTACATATTTCTAAAGTTGAGAGGGGGAGGCCTGGAAAGCAAAAAAGATGCCCAGGAACTTAAATTTTTCATCGTGTTGGAGTAGTTTCCACTCATAGTGATCCATCCAATGAGGTGAGGGGAGGAAAGAATGTTTGCAATGGAGTGTATGCCATTAAATGGAATATCTAGAAAAAAGATAAAACATATCAAGAAAATTCATGACACTAACAATATAATTCTCATCCTTAATAAGAGTGAGGAATGAATCATCTACGAAATGCCCATTAAGAATTTGCCACTTACAATTACAAAAGCTCCCTAAATGGGTTTTGTTTGAGCTCTACCACCTCATGACTCAATTTTGAGGAGGTGGTTGAGTAAGAATGACACTAAATCTTGTCCAATTGATGTCCATAAATTTGAAGAAATATGACCCAACCCACCATTGGATTCAACTTGGTTGTTGAGTAGGTTGGGGACCAAATTCCAAACTCACTTAATGTGGGGCCACAATGGGACCATGGGCTAGTGGGGCCATATTTATTAAAAAAATACATTTTTTGAATGTGTGGTTTTTTGAACTACCAAATAAAGTAAAAGTGGATAGGCAAGTGGGCGAAAAGGACAAATTCTAGAAAGGCTTCGATGACAAGGAAAAGTTATTGTCGAAGGAGAAGTACAGATGAGTGGAGAACAAGGATCGATCAAGCCATTTTAACACGCAATGACCCTTATTTTGATCATCATTTTTACTTCTATCTTTAGGGCTTTTTTTTGGTTTTATAGCAGCTGCCTTAATTTTCCAAATCTTATATCCATTTATATTTAAAACCTTTGTGAGATGCCTTTCCTCCGATTCAAAATGATCCCAATTAGATATTATTATGTCTCTAGTTAAGAGAGTGTTGAGAAATGCTCCTTTTTGGGATAAATGGTGGTATGAGTCTTCTTTGATATATGCATCTATGTGTGTTTTCTTTGTATATGCTTGTCGTGTAAGTGATCCATCTTCGTTTCTAATGATTAGGACATCTTAAAGAAATGGAAGCATACCATTATTATCAACCTCCATTGCGAATTTTATATGTTATGATTTTACATTGAGGTGATCAAGGAAATTGAAACTTTCTCCACCATGATTCCATTTAACATTTGTATTGTCCATAAATCTAACCCACCTTTTTGGGTTTTGAGGTGTGAATCAAAGGAAACTGTTTCAAATTTATCCAAAAATAAGTTTTCTATGATTGGGAAAAGTAGATAAGCCATTTCTATAACTTTATTTTTGTCATGAAATTCCCCTAGGAAAGTAAAGAACATTGATCTTATTCAAAAACTCAACTAGATCCATGGTTTTCTTATCCATGATTTCTTTGAAATCATTGTTATCCTTTTAACGAGGCATTTTTGTGTAAAGAGAAATCAAATAAAAAATTATTAGTATGTTTTTTTCTCCAACACTTTTTCCTCAAGTTTATGCAAAAAATCAATGGACTCCTTCACAAATGATGAGGTTTTACTTACAAAAGTTTCTAACTTTCCTGAAAGATATTTGACTAGAGGATAAGTAAGTGAGTCCATGGTGTCAATAATAGGTCTTATGGAAAACCTTGATTTGTGTAGTTTTGGTAAACCAAAAATTATCAACAAGATTGGGTATTTAGGTTTAAGATTCCTTTTGAGCTCCAAACTAAGAGAAGATTCATTTATAAATTTCTTAACTTTTTTTGTCAACATTTTATTTAAAGGATTTTTGGTTTCGTACCTATATCTACCACTATTAGAAAAGTGGTCTTCCATATTGACTTGTGAGGGTGTTTCCAATTACCATATAAATTGATAAATGACTATAAGAGTGTTGGTTGATATTTATAGTATTAGTAGTACTTCCACAATATACAAAGTTTTCTTGATGTTTTGTACCAAATTCATCAAAGATAGATTGAAAAAAATAAATAAGAAAATTATTTTAGATCATTTATGAAGATGAACATGTCTTAATTTTCATCTCCTAAAGGAGGAGGACCAAACATTTATAGTAGTAGTGATCTAAATATAGATCCACTATACTAGTCATGTATACTAAATGTTTACACTATACCCAATTAGTAATTCATTCATGCTTTTAAGAAACTTATATAATACATTTCATGTGAAAAACATCAATTTATATAGGTTACAATGGTTGTGTCAGAGTGGGGTTAATTCAAATATCTCCCTAGTGATGAAGGCATAGTGGTTAAGATCTAAAAAATAAGGGGTTTGCTTAAGATGCCAAAACCTTCACTATTTTTAGGGTGGTGATTATGAAACTACCCCAACATTTTCCCAACCACCAGTGGTGATTGTAGGTTTAAATTGCATAACCACCAATTGACATACACTAATGGTCTCACCACCTTACAAAAACTTGAAGTTTAACAATTGCAAATGTTTATTATTCTCAGTGCCAATTAATTTGAGATATTGGTGGACTCCAAGAGATGAGAGAACATAAATACACATCATGTGCAAGGAAAAATACAATATAATATTCTTGGAATTAGATTCACCTTTCAAGTTAGCAAGATTAGGTATTGGTTTAAGTTGTCTATCGATTTTATTAACTACTTAGTGATTGTTTTAGTGTTAGTATGTACTAAGAAGTGTCTAAAAAGTGAAAATAAATCTCTTGTGTAAGGTTTGGATAGGGAAAAGTGAAACTCTATTAATAAAGGCCAAATTTTTGTAGTATCTTATACATTTTTTGAATCACATAGTGGAAAGGGGAGTGCAATTACCTCTCCTTGCTAGAGTTTTTCCCACTTTGAGTTTCTCCAAGTTAAACTTATATGTTTTTCTATCTTTTCTTACCATTTATAGTTCATTATTATGTACTTCCATTTCCATCATTTCATAGCTCTATTTTATGCAGACAAATTAAACTAAAACAATAGCTTATTCAACTGTCTGTTGATTTGAGAGTAAAGGATCTATTTTAGGAAATACTAAATTATTTTAACTACCTATTTTATGGGTTATATTGGTATCAAATAAGGTTAGAATCTATCTTTTATGTGGTTTTTTTTTTTTTTATACATTTCAAGTATATTACCACAATTAGAGAAAGTAGTGCTAAAGGTGAAGGTGTCGTAGTTCCTTTTGAATAAGACATTTCCACAAGGAAGTGGAAATAAGAGATCAAAAGTACAATACATACTTATGAATAATGTGCATGTATAGCTAAAGAGTGGTTTAGATTGGTTGAAAGAGTGGATAACATATGTACTTCAATGAAGAAGCTTAACTGGTTGGATTCCATCATGAGGTTTCTCATGGAGGATCTTGATGTCTCTATGGAAGCACTAAAATCAAGTAAGGAGGAGGATATCGAGCCTAAGATAGTGGAACAACAACCCCATACCAACCAAACTCCACCTTCATTCAAGGTTGAAGAAAATATAGAGACCCATCCATATGACATAGATATGAATGTGGAGAGCCCAGACCATTGGGTAACCCAAATTGAGGTATATTTTAGTTTGCATAATTTTAGTGAGAGCCAAAAAAAATATTTTGCAAGGTTAAAATTAACTAATTATGCATTAACCTATTTTTAAATCTATGTATATTTCATGTTAAATATTCCTCCTCTTACTAAGTGGTATGATTTTAAGATGGTAATCAAGAATAAATTCTATCCTATTTGCTATGAAGAAGATAGGTCCATATATTGGAAATATCTTAGGCAAAGTCAAGGCTAAAGTGTGCAAGAGGACATAAGTGCATTCCATAAGAAGGTTGTGCAAATGGGAAAAGATATAATAGGTAGTGAGATTTTTATGAATTATGTTGGTGGACTCCATAGACATTTAAGGATAGTTTTTTTCTCTTGGCAAAGCCTACAGATGTAGATGAGGCTTGTTCTCAAGCCCACTACTTAGAGATAGACACAAAGAAGGCTCCATCTACCTCTCAAAGAAAGTCCAAGAAATTAGTGTTGAGTTGTGGAGCTAAAAGCTTCAACTCTTTGCAAACTAAAGGAACAAGAAGGTTGCTGAGATCCAGGAGCACCGGCGTCGGCAGCAGGACCGACGTCAGTCGTGACCAGTGCAGAAGGCCACCGGTGACAACAGGGAGTCGGTCAACGTCGGCAGAACCAGACTAGCAGGGACCGACGTCGGTCGCCTGTGTGTTCCAGAACTGCTCGTTACACGGACAGTTAGTTAAGTGAACGAAGTGTTTGCATGTAAAGGCCAATTAGAGTCTTTGGCTGCGAGGATAATTGTCCAAATTAAGAGTCTAAGTTAGTGTTTGAGTTAGGGATCTATTTATAGATCCATTGGCATGTATTGTAATTAAAAGCATGAGATAGAAAGGAAGGCAAGTATGTTGCTTCCATTGTAAGATCATTGAGTTGCAAGTTGTTGCAAGCTCATAGGAGATCTACATGTGAGTATGGTCTGTTGAATTGCAGGTTGCAGGTTCATGGGAGATCAACTTGAAGTACTATTGAGTGCTTGGTGAACTGGCAGGGTTATTACTGACTAGTTGGAGAGGTGAACACCAATTCTATTTGTGAGTTGGTTGTTGGGACCGTTTTTTGTGTAGGAGAGTGTGTGTGAGAAGAATTACTGTACACTTGAGGTGTGGCAAACCTTTGTAAGGTGAAAGAGTGTGGCGGCTCTTTGTTGTATTCTTTTCTGTAAAGTGTTAATACAAGATAGTGTATTGTCTCTCATATTCTGTGCTATTGGTGAATTTTAGTTACTTGTGTTTTTGGTTATTTTCGCATATTTAATTGCTTATATTTGGTAATCATACTGTGCTCTTTCTGAGGAGCAAGATCCAACAAGAGGAATCAGAACAGAGGTGTGTTTGTTCTTGGACTTCCTTGACAATTAGAAGGGTCTAAATAAAAGGGTAAAGGTAAAAATAAAGGTAAGCATAATTATACTTAGGGTTCTAAAAATAATATTAAAATTCATTATGGGAATTATGATGTTGATGTTAATTCTGAGGATCAATGTTGGAAGCTTCACCTAGAATTACATACATTCAATAACAACAATAAGAAGTCTATGCCCTCTCTCCAAGGTACTAATATTAGTTGTAATTCTAATGTGGATGACACTTTGTGTGGTACCTTTATCAATACAGAGGTATGTTTGGGTAGTCGTGGTGCTCAATAAAATTACCTTTTTAAGATTGTCCATATCAAAATTCAAATGAATAAAACAAAAGAGGATGGTATTTTTGATATTTTTTCACAACCAAATTTGATAAGTAAAGAGTTAGTATAAAAAATGAAGATAAAGACATACAATCATTTAAGGCTATATGATTTAGGTTGGGTGAAGAAAGGTGTAGACATCAAGGTGACCAAGCAAAGAAAAGTTAAGTTTGGTATTAATATACATTTAAGTAATGAATTTATAGTGGATGTTGTGCCTCTTGATGTCTTTGGGGTAGTATTTGGTAACCCTTTTATATCCATGATGATATCTTAATGAGGAGAGCCAACCAATACCATTTGGTGAAGGATGGAAAGAGTTACATCATTTTAGTCTAAAATGCTGATTCTAAAATTTCTTTGTTAAGTCATTTTTAAGCTAATAAAATTATCGATGTTAATCTTGTAGCATGTTTAATAACAAAGAGTAGAAGCATATGGGAGAGTTGGTATAGTAATTCAAAGAGGTTTTCCATGAACCTATGGGATTCCTGTTACCTAGATCTATTGATCATGGAATTCATTTTCTACTTGATAGTTCACTTCTAAATCTTGGGTTATACAGGTAATCCTTCAAGGATGTCAATGGGTTAAAACAACAATTATAGTTTTTTATTAATTAAGATGTAATCCATCCTAGTACTTCTCCATGTGGTTCTCCTATTGTTTTAGTACCTAAGAAAGATGGTGCATTGATAATTTGTGTTGATTATAGAGCACTTAACAATATTACTGTCAAGAATAGATACCCTCTTATACAGATTAATGATCTTCTTGATCAAATCAATCATGCCAATTATTTTATTAAGTGTTGTTTTAAATTGAGGTGTCACCAAGTGAGAATTAAAAAGGAAAACATTTATAAAACATCATTCGAGAGAAGGCAAGGGTTGATGAATGGTTGGCTTTACCTTTCAGGCTATGCAATGCACCTTCTACCTTCATGAGGTTGATGAATGAGTCCATTTATTTATTCCTTTGCCACTGTGTATTTGGGTAATATTATTATTTTTAACTGAACTTTTGACAAGCATATTGATCATTTGAGATAAGTTTTGCAAGTGGTGAAGGAGAACAAGTTAGTGTTGAATGAGAATAAATGTGAGTTTTCTCAATAATCACTTGGTTAATTGGGGTATTTGGTCAGATATTAGGAGTTGAGGATTGATCTCACAAAGATAGAGGCCATCATGAATTGGCCAAGGCCTTCCAATGTGACTAAAATAAGGAGCTTTGTGTGTGAAATTTAGTATTTGAGGAAGTTCATAAAGAACTTATATTCCATAAATGCACCTTTACATGTCATTACAATAGATGGTAAGAATTTTATTTGGGGTAAGAAGCAACAAAACACATTTTATATGTTCAAACATAATATTATTCATGATCCGATATTATCTTTGCCTACCTTGTAGTTGTCCTTTAAAGTGGAAATAGATGTTATTAATTTGTTATGGGGGTTATCCTACTTAAAAGAGGTAAGGATGTATGTTAATATTCAAAATTATTTCTTGGTACAATTCTTAATTATTGTATTTATGATAAGGAATTGTATTCTATTATTCAATCATTCAATAGATGGAAGTACTATCTCATGGATGAGAAAACTATTTTGCAAAAATAAAACCAACCTATTCAATATTTATAGCACAAAATAAAATTCAAAAAGCTAGACACTATATACAGATGGGGTTTTTACAAAGACTTCATTTGATTATTAAATAAAATAAATGCATGACTAAAAAACTATATGATATGTTGTCTATACCTATTTTGATTTTATCCATGGGCACCATAACTCTTTTTGAGCCCTTCATGTGTGAGGCTTATGTAGAGGGATATGAACATGATACAGATTTTGGGAGTCATTTCTTCAAGGAAAGAGGTCCCAAGGTGCATGTTTTGAGCCCAAGGAGGATTATTACCCTCAATATAGGTTGATCTACAAGTTTGGTAAGCTTTGTAATCCTAAGGAGGAAATACCTCAGCTAATGAGGGAAGCACATACTTCAAATATTGCAAGGCATTTTGGTGTTAAAAATATTGTTGCACATTGGCAAAGATATGTTTATTAGCCTAATATGTAATGTGATGTTGCCAAGTTTATAATAATTTTTGTTTTATGTTGTAAAAGCAAGATTAGTGATAGGAAGTTGGGGTTTGTATATTCCATTACCTATTCCTTCGAGGCCATGGAAAATTATTTACATGGATTTGGTAAGGATGTTGTCTATGTCAAGGAAGGGGCATGACTATATTTTTGTGGTTGTGAACTGGTTTAGTAAGATGTGCATTCTTAGTCCTTGTAAGAATACCCTCAATGGTAGCGTTGAACATTTTTGACCCCCAGGTCAAAAGGGTCAACCCCTATAGTTCTAAACTTGTCTTGTCATACTTATCAACCTTGTGTATAGCCATCTTAGCCTTGTAATGTCTTCAAATGGTCTTTTAGAAAGTCTTATTAACATTATTTAAGGTTTCATTGTATGCACTAGGGGTTGCTTGAGGAATAATCATGTGATAGCATGTTATAAGTCATGGGATGATGTAATAGGTTTTCATAGGGTGAGAGGAAAGGTTTCGAGTGTATTTTGAGGCCTAAAAGTGGCATATATCTTGCTTTAGAGAAGTTAAGGTAATTTAGCACATTTTAAGGTTTTTGACAAAGTTAAGGTTTTCATTGTGGCCAATGTGACTCTTCTCAATGCCTCCTTGTATAATTGTTGAATCCAATAGTGAATAATTAATTTGAAGTCTTAGAGAGTCTTGGATAGATACATGTCCTCTCCATGAGATCATCCAATATGCACTAGCCTTCTTTCCACTTGTAAATGCTTTTTAAGGGGATGAAACACACATACAAATGCACTTTTTAAAGCTTAAAAATGAGTTTAAAATTTATTAATTTTAGGATGAAATTAGAATAACAGTTTTCATGTCAAAACAAGTCAGTTTTTGCTCCAAAAAATGCAGTTATAAGCACTTGTATGGTCTTAGAAGATCCACTTTCAGGTGAAAACCTATTAAAAGTGTCTCTTCACATTCTGGAAAGGCAAGTGGTCAAAAAGGACAAATTCTAGAAAGGCTTCAATGACAAGGAAAAAATATTATTGAAGGAGAAGTACAGATGAGTGGAGAACAAGGATCGATCAAGCCATTTTAACACGCAATCAAATCCACTTTGAAGGTTGGTCCAAGTGTACCAAACTTTAGATGTGGGATGATAACCAGTGTTGGGGTCATAAAAATCAAATTTATTTTGCATGAAAATCTATGCCTCTCTTTCACCAACGAACCATCTCATTACTAAAAGGCTAATCTTGTCATTAGGTTGTTTCACCATATTAAAGTCACCATAGATAGCCTAGTGGGCATTAGATAATGAGTTTTCAAATCACTGTCATAATTCCATCTTTTAATGCACATCATTTGAGGCATAAATATTAATAATGCCAAAAAGAATGATTCTCAACATTAAAAAGAGCCCAAATGACATGAGGTGTAGTCACTTCCAAAATCCATAAGATGTGGTTACCATTTTGAAGAAATAAATGTCATAAGGCTGCCATAGCATAGGTCCTAATTTCTTCTCATCACGAAACTATCAGACCATATCACTTTATTAACAATGCATAGAATGAAACCTACCACCTTAATTTATTACAGGTAGAGAATGTCCTTATCTACAAACTTTTACCTAAAATATCACACCATGTACTTATGAGCTGAGTTTGTAAGACCCCAAACATTCCATGAATAACTATAATAGATTATGGTATCAAGAGACATGCATTTGGAATTGACCCATGTGAGGGATTCATATATTCTTCAAGAATTGTCCATTGTTGGAGAGCAAGAATTCTTGATGCTCAAAAACTTGTTTGGTCGCTAGTTCAACCATATACTCTATCTCTTCTATAGATTCTTAAAAATAGTGACTACTTGAATGAGTCAAGGAATCCTAGGTGGGACTAAGCAAGCACTTGTTTGTGCCTAGACAAGAGACAAGATGTGGTGGAAGAGCAAAGTTGTTAAGAGAAAATTATGATAAAACTTAAGAACTAGACAAAACATTTATGACCATGGGCATATTTAAAAAATAATATTTGGGTAGTTCCATCTCAGAAGGGCCACACTCCTTAGCATGTTGAGTGTTAACAAGAACTCCCTAGTAGGTTGAGTCATAGCTAAATGTGTCTGAGGTGGAGAACTGGAAGAAATTTTGTTATTGCTCCCTAGAGTTAGGTGAGCAAGCCCCTTGTTATGGTTGTTTTTTTGCCCCCCAACAGTTTACTACCCATCCTCTTGGGTATTCTTAGGAATATCATAGGTGGGCTTGGGAGCTGGCACGTTATGATGTAAATATAATATATAGTCCTTGATCTTGTGATATGTGGATTGACAACAGAAGCATGTGTTAGGAAAGTTAATATATAGGACCTAGTGTGAGTTTCGAGATTCATTAATTTTAATCTCCACAAACGCTTTAAGATCCTTTGGTAAATCTACTTCTACATGGACCTATCTTGGGAGGTGGGCAGAGTAGAATCTTGTAGGGTCATGGTAGATCACATGGGCAATGGAATCCATGATTTCATTAATAAAATGGCAACAAGGAAGAGGAAACCTAGGAAATTCCACCCAGACAGGGACTTTTAGAGCAACATGTTGTGAAACAACAAAGTCTGTGGTCTGGGGAGAAAGCACTAGTGAGAAGGTACGAATGTACTATGCATCAAACTTGTTTAATATCACACCCACATGTGTAGGGTTTGTAAAACACACCAAGAAAAATCCCTTTGTCATGTTTTGGATAATATATAGCATAATGCCATGAGTTGTCTAGGTAGATTGAACCCAAGTCTTAAGCATGCTTTTAGAGGGGACACGACCCACAAAGTAGCCTATTAAACAAAAATTTTACAACCATTGACAGGTATAATTAAATGCAAGTATAGGAAAAATAACATTAGGCTGAGAAACATTACCTCGTGGTACACTTTGGGGATAAAGTTCCCCGGTCGCTTGAGAGGTGGTGTCATGGATCTGAGATTCTCCTTCATCTGTCAAGGCTTCAACATTCAGATGGGAAGGAAGGGAGTTATTATATATCCTGAACTCACCCTAGGGTGAAGCTCCTAAATGTCAATAAATGCTAATATCCCATAGGTGCCAACAGAGAACACTGTTTGACCAAAAGTCAGTAAGAAATGATAGTCACGACATGCAAATCCAAAACCCTAGCATAGTGTTTATGCGATCAATTCACTCCAATGTTGCATGTTTAACAATAATAGTTTTAAAAAATTGATAAACTAGCTCATAAATGAAGGCCAACATTTAATATAGAGCATCTAGATACAAAAATATAACTTTATCTTCATATTTACTTATCGGTTAATTATTTTGTTATCCATTCAAGTGAAATGGGATAAATACCCATATATTAAAAATGGTGGATTGCCTCGTTGATGTTGTATACCAACTGTATACATGTAAAACTAGAGTTTTTGTAATAGAAACTCAAAACATCAAATTCTTACTTTAATTCCACATATTACCTTTGATTGAGCTTAAAAGGAGATTAACACCTAAAATATGTAATATAATCTTCGTCACTACTTAAATTTAATAAAAATTATTCGAGATTTATAAATATAACATTGGAATTCAATTCGAATCGAGATAATATTAATTCATAATTTTATTAACGATTTAAGAATTATAATCCAATGATAATTTAGAAAGCATACTAAACATTAAATCCTAGGGTCAAATCTTTATCTTTCAATAGATTTGACATGTGCAAGGTAGTGGCCTACCACCATTTCACCAAGCGCCCATTTAACAGAAAAGTCAATGGTGGTAATAACACTTGAAAAGAAAAAACGAATCTCTAGATAGTTGTTGGTGCTTTTCATTCCATTGAAAATGGAAAAGTTGACGATGAATGAGGGAATGGAATTATAAGGTAGGTAGGTAACATACTTTGGAGACCACAACTTAGTGTGTGTTAGTTAGGTAAGTCAAATCCATTAAAATCATGGAAGCACTCGCGATGAAGACAACGAAGAAAAATAAGGCCATGGAGTGGGTACTTCTTGTTTTTATATTCATAATTATTTTTGTCCAAATTTACGTTAAATTTCTAATTAATTGTGTTTAGATTGCGAATATATAAATTATTTCTATTATAGACAAATGTTTAATTGTTTAAATTTACCAAATAAATAAATAAAGGAAGGAAAATATAAATCGATAAACTCAATCAAAATAATTACATATATTTTAATTATTATAATTACAAATTTTTAAAAATTAAATATTAAAAAATAACTTAATTAAATATTTTTATGTTTGTAATGTTTACTATTAGTATTGTATCTAATACATAAATTAAAATATTATTATTGTTAACATTATTTTCATATTATAAATTATGTTAAAATAATTATTTTTGTATGAATAAATATTATAAGAACAATTATTTATATATGTTTAAATAAATAATATTATAAAAGAGATTTAATGAATATAAATAATTTAAAATGTTGTCATTTTCTTTTTTATAAAGGAATGAAAATAATTCAATTAGATATTAAAGGAGGAAAAATTCATGTTGAAGGAGACAACTTTAATTCAGAAATAGGTTGGCCATATAATTTTGGTGTTTATAAATAATTTCACTGTATTAAAGAGCAATTATAAATATTTGTTATCTCATCATTAGAAAAACATTATGGGCCCTGCCTGTCTAGTTGGGTACAATTTAAAATATATATACTTTTGACTGAATAAAACTACCTTATCACTCACGTCACAGTCGATTCACAGGGCAAAAGGTTGTAACTTAAAAGTACATTCCATATAAATGATAAGAATGTCAATATATTTTGAATCCTGCAGATAAGTGTACTCATATCCAAATTTTTATTGTTGTTTGACTACAAACTATTTAAATCTTCTTATATTACGTGGTGAATTGTTCAACAATTTGGAGCTTATCTTATTCACATAGAAACTACTATTTGATTTGGTGCACACGATATCTAAGCATTCCATTATAGAGAGCAACTATGTTGGCCAAAATGCTGGTATCTACCCTTTCAATTATAGAATCTACTTTAGTAGAGCGTTGCAGTGTAATATTTTCCAATTTTTTTCCGCTCCGCTCAGCTCCACTTCCACTACCACAACCTCTGAAGCAAAATGGACCTTCTTCTTCTTCTTTCCTATGCAGAATATAAAGAAACAGTTTAGAAATATAAAATTTGAAACTGATTATTATGACAAAGAAAAGATACTTGAAGAATTAAATGGAATGGATTTGATGAGATTGAGCTTGAGCTTGCGATGGCCCAAAACAAGAAGCACTACTCCCCCAAACACCATTATCATCGTTATAATCCTCATCCCTCCTCCACTATTCTATCAAGTTGAAGAAAATTACTTGTACATAAATATTGTATAAAAAATAAAATTGGAGAGGTAGGCTACTGAAATAGGTCCCTGTCATGATGACAAATATTTAAGAAATTAAGGTTTGATTCCCATGAAATTAGATTTCATTGGATATAATTAGAATTTGACAATGTCACACATCAACAAACAAGAATTGCTACCAAAATTGTTGACTCATTCATTTGTCTTGACGTCACACCAAAATTACAAGCAAAACCTGGAAAAGCACATGGCAGACAATTGAAATTATCATAGATTCAAAAGAAAGGGCCCAGCTATGGCATTATTTATTTTTAAAAGGTGATGTGTAACCCCATACCATAAACGTTATATTATTGTATGCCTCCAAAAATCCCTGCCATGGATTGGCCCTATGCTAACTGTCATTTGGTACGACTGCATTAATGAATGTAGTAATTAATAGAGGTATGTGATGATTAGTAATAACTAATCATGATGTTAACAATGGAAAATGCTTAGATAACATGTATACAATATTCTAATGTTTATTTACCAAACCTTATGCTAAAATTTAGAATTGATAAAATAATATGTATTCTAAATTATTCATTGGCTAAAAAAAAAATCAATTATTTGAAAATTGATTACTATAGTCCTACCTTAGTAGGGACTAATAACACCCCATAAAAATCAAAGCAATCTAAAGATCAAAAAATCAAAATCAAGTTGTTAAGAGATTAGCATGTGTTTGCAATATTATTGATCTTTACAAACCTCTCCCCCATTTTGTCATACTCTGCTCTTCTCAAGGTTTTTGGGCATAGTTTCTCAATTTTGAAGGTCTCCATTTTAGATGCTTCTATTGTAGTCTCCTCAGGCATCACACAACATGGTGTTCCTTTAAGAGCCTTCATCTTTCATCTTCTCATCCTTGACAAGTTTGGAGAAAGAAAGAATGGGTTTCAGATCAGGGCTTCATTTGGCATAATCATGCCATTTTCCTTCTTATGACAGGGCCTTTTCCCCCTCTCATTTCTTTTAGAGACCTTTCTTACCCTAAGAGTAAGGCTCCTATGAGGACAAACACTAATCTTGTCACGGATTTAGGCACTCAATTTCTAGAGGAGAATGTTGTTTTACCTTCTCCTTCTAAGGAGAGACCTACAGCTCTTTTGGAATCACCAATTAAGAATAAGGGTTGGATAACTGAGGTTGAAAGATTTAGAACAGATGCAAAGGACATGGTGAAGGATGACACTCAATAGACAATGGAAAGTCTCATTTTTCAGTGAGGAATGAGATTGATCTCGACCACTGGTTAATTACTGCTGCCATTTTATTCTAAGGAGTCAGCTGTTGGTTACTTTATATTCTATCGTAAGCTTTTGTAGCCATTTCAGGGCTAAACATTGGCCACCTTTTTGTTGACGGCTGGTTGATTTTTGGCTGAAGGCCAGTAGCTTCTTGATGGTTGGCTAATTTTTGGATGATGATTTTGATGTCATTTTATTTGTTGGTTTTGTCTTAGTTAGCTTGTTAATATGGAAAAAGAGTCTTAATTTTTTTTGTTATAAAAGTGTCAAATCTTTAAATACAACTTCAACTTTTCCTTCTTTAAAATTGAGATATTTAAATTTAAAAAATAGAAGAGATGAATATTAAAATAATAAACAACAAAATTTATCAATGTTTGTTGATATGATATTGGAGTGTGATCATACACTCATTTTTTATACGTATAGTTTTATAATATATTATTATATAAATAGAAAAAACTTTTTCAATTAAAAACTATATTTTTTCATCTTTAAAAATTTTCTAAAGTGATAAGTTTAAATTTTTATTTTAGAGACTTAGATAACCAGAAGAATATTTAAATATAAACAACAAATAAATTAAAAAATCATTTTCATACTATACACGTGTCAACATAACAATACCATTGAGTGCCATATTCTTTTTATTTTACATTTTTTTCATATGTATATCATTATTGAAGTAGATATATATAAATAAATTTATTGTATGCATAAAAATATGCTCACTATTCAAATGAAAAATATATAAGTATAGTAAAATTAAGTATTATAAAATTTATAAATGATATTTAATTAATTGTTGAATCAAATATGTAAGAAGAAAAAGGGGTTTTAGTTTTTTAGAATGTTGTTGTAAATATGTTGTCGTGATTTATAATTTTAGTATTAATAATTGAATGGATGATTTTTCTCATTTATCAAATCTAACTTTAAATGAAATAGTGTCAAAACCATATAGATGGTCTTAATCAGGTCTTATACAACTGCAATAAAAATATTTGATCATATTTCTTTATCTTCGATATTTTTACCTCCTCTTTTGAATTTGTTCAATGATTTCTACCCAAGAATGCAATTGATTGAGAGAAAGCAAAATAGAAATCACATATGGGCCAAATAACTTGTATTCAACTCAAGAGAATGCAAAGCAATACAATAGAATGGGATGCTCATATGAGAGCAAGAGGTGGGTATATATAGGATATTCCACCCAAGAGAATAAAAACACAACCAATGTGGGATAAATGTAAAAAGCCCCTAAGTAAACTTAACCTAGTGTGAAGAGAGATAAAGCAGAGAACAAACTATGAAATAGCTAGATACCAAAGTAACTCTAATCACACTAACACCCCCCCCCCCCAAAGTGCAAATTAGGGAGAAGCTGAAAAATGAAAGGATGCAATGATAGATGGGTCCCGATTACTAGGCCATGTTAGGTACCCATGTACAAACAAGTCTCAACTAGAGTAAAGGAGAAAACCACATGGGAAAAAACTCCTCCCCAAAAGTGAGAATGCAAGAAGTGTGGAAAGGTAGAGTCAACATGAATCATATGCTACCAATTTCAACACATATATACAATGAATAATCCCCCCTAGAAGAGAGGAAAAGAAGAGAGGGAAATTAGCCTCCCCTCAATGTAGAGTCACTTGCACTGATGGTAGATGTTCGACAAATGCTGAAGATGATCCATGATCGCCGAACAATGTTCCTCCCCCTATGAAGAAACAAGACCAAGAATGTGTGTAAGAAGTCTTCCCATTCCCAAAAGGAATATGAAGGAAGAAAACTCAAAATGTATGAAGTCTTTGAATTTTACTCAGGTGTCACCATGTCGATGCTGAAAGAAGCCACAAACCAATCAGGAGTCACATGTCAAACTGAAGAATGTGACAATCCAAGATCTAGTGGAAACTGATGTAAAACATGATCCAAAGACAAAGTTGTCTTCTCTGAAGATAAAGGTGCCTCCTCCAAATTTTGTTCAATAGTAGCCACAATCATGTCAAACTATGAGGAATGATTATGTAAGTAAAGAACAAGAGGGTCAAAAGGCTCCCCCCTCAACATCTGAAGAAGATGAAGCAACTTCATCAAAGAGAAGATTAATATCATCAATAGTTTCCTCCAAGTCTAAAAGATATGACTCGTAAAATAAGCCTGCAATACCTATCAAGTACTCATCCCAAATGGTTGAATCTAGAAGACTATGAATGTCCTACTGCAGTGAATCACTGGAAACCATGGATGTACAAACATTGAATTATGTAGATGCAACAAGGGATGAAGAAGGAGATGGAATGTCAGCACATGTCTCTAGAACCTCAGTTGATGAAAGAACACCAAGATGCAAATGACCATACTAAATCTCTTCAAAAGTGTCCACATGAGTGTGAACCTCAGCCAAAGGAACAATAGGAGAAAAATGTGAGAAGGTGTGCACTCGAGATTGATGATCTACCTACCCAACTACAACTATATCTTTGTTATGAAAATCTCAAATAATCACTAAATCAGATGTGAGCTCAACACTCTTTCCTACTCTACCATGTGTAATCTGATAGATAGAAAGGATATTGGTAGACAATGATGGTAGACAAAGGACATCATTTAATGATCCTTCATAAATTTTAATTTATCCTTTCCCATAAACACTCATAGATGTGTTTTTGGCCATCAAAATGGGTGGTGATGAACAAGTCTCATATGAAGAGAACATACTCTGTGATGTAGCCATATGATGTGAAGCTGTAGGATCAAGGATCCAATTCCCTAACTCAGAATCTGCAACTACAAAAAGTGCTTTCCCCTTTTGTTTCTCAAACTTTGATGATGATGATGAAGAAGAAAAATCGGCTTTGGATGAATTCATTCGAACCTTATTTAGTTGATGTTGTAATTCATAAATTTTATTTATGTAACATTTGTGTTCATCACACCCCAATTTCTTGAAATATGCTCACTGAAGCTTCTCCTTCTTATATGATTCCCTTTTGGAGGGAGAAGACTCATATTCTTTATGTGGCTTGTTTTCTTTCTTATTTTATTTCTTTTCAGGATTCCCTGATTCTTTTTGTACCTTAGGTTCACTAGCCACCAATGCTTGTGGCTTGGAAGAATTGATGATGCCCATTTGAATTAAATTTGCTTCTTCTTGGATTAGAAGATTTGAAAAATCATCAAAAGTAGGCTCAATATATACAACTCGCATGGAAACCCTGATGAGTGTGAAAGCTAGAAACAAATATTAATACTCAAGACCAAGCTTGGATAACATATTTAGAATCAATTGTAATTCCTCTTTAATAATCTTGAAATACTTTAGTTGTGTTCTCAATTGCTTAATCTTGGAGATATAGTCTTGGATTTTGTCAAACTCCTTAGGATCAATATTCATCAAATCATTATCAATTTGATAACCCCTAATCTTATCAGTTTTACCATATAATTTTTCAAAAGTCTTCCAAGCTTCTTTAGGTGTTGTACATTTTTCAACATGAAATTTCAATTCAAAAGAGATAAATGAAAAAATGTACCCAAGAGTTTTCTCACGATTGATCTCCCATACTGCCTTTGCACTCACATCAATAAGTTTAGGAATAGATTATTTTACATATCATGTGTAACATTTTTCCATTAGATAATTCCATAATGATTTTTTCTATGATTCATAATTATATGGAGTTAGGAGCCCAATTTGAGATTTCCCCATTACAAAAAACACACAACCAAGAGATGAAAGCAATCACCCACTGCAAGATCACCCCCCCAAATTAACTCAATCAATGATCCCCCCTAGAAAAATATGATCTTGTCACTTTATACTTAGTGCATTACAGTTTCCACAAGCTAAAATAGCTAAGTGGTCTTTTGATTTGGTACATGCAAATGTCAAAATTAGGCCTTATATTGAAAGTATATTTTATGAGAAAAATAGACCACACTGATTATAAATCTGAGAAGTACTCAGAAAATCATGTACATTCAAAAAATAGTGCCTAAAAATGTTTCCGTATGACCCATAATAGAGTCTCGAAAGGTTTGAAAATGAGGACTGCTCACTAACAATGATGAAAATCTTCACTTTTTGGAAAATTCAGACACCAAAATAAAAAACCATTTTCACCACTATGAAGCCTGTGAAATTCTACCCCAAATCAAAATAAATTTCACTAAAATCAAACCTCAGATGAATGAGATAGAGGCCATCAAAGTTTATCTATCAAAACAAAACTACCAAAGGAGAGGGGCCCTGTAAAAAATTTCTCATTACATTTGAGAATGATCTATTTTATACACACAAAAAATAACATATACCAAAATGTTTTTTTGTGCTAGAATCAAAGCATAGAAAGCATTTGTCTTTTTGATGTACATAAAATGTAGATCTAGTACAAAATAGATGCTTTCAATAGCAAAAAATGACTGTAACAATGAGAAAACAACATTTAAAGGCTAAATGAATTATCTAAGACAATAAAAGGCATGCTATAAC
Organism: Torreya grandis; assembly: GCA_037957365.1. Taxonomy (NCBI): domain Eukaryota; kingdom Viridiplantae; phylum Streptophyta; class Pinopsida; order Cupressales; family Taxaceae; genus Torreya; species Torreya grandis. Next base: position 212,881 of record JARHVA010004788.1, read on the forward strand.
TTGTAAGATTGATTAAAATAGAAAATATGTAAGAATACAAGCCAAATGTCAAATATGAGCTTCAAAACCCCACATATTTGGCTTTCGATGTCCAAATCAGATGAAAGGAAAACCTGACTATCTTGGTTGCTCTAGACTCAACCATCAGCTGAGAAAGTCTCTAGGAAGCTCCAAAAAACTTGCAGTTGGCAAGTCAAAATAAGAACCCCCCAGAAACTAGAGTTTTTTCCACACTTTTCCGATTCTCCAGATCATCTGAGGATGCAAGAATAGAGCATACTCATGTGATTTAAAAAATATCCCTACATTCTAAGATTTATTAAAAAATGCTAACCCATAACTAACAACCACTCTGATACCATGAAATATTTCTACCCAAGAATGCAAGTGATTGAGAGAAAGCAAAACAGAAATCACATATGAGCCAAATACATTGTATTCAACTCAAGATAATGCAAAGTAATACAATAGAATGAGATGCTTATATGAGAGCAAAAGGTGGGTATATATAAGATATTCCACCCAAGAGACTCAAAACACAACCAATGTGGGATAAATCTAAAAAGCCCCTAAGTAAACTTAACCTAGTGTAAAGAGAGCTAAAGCGGAGAACAAGCTAAGAAATAGCTAGATACCAAAGTAACCCTATTCACACTAACATTTGTGTGCTTCAATTTTCTACTCTTCAAAATAGAAAAATCTTATAAAATTAAAATTCACAGGATTTTGGTTTAGGGGTCTACCTAAACAATATTTATGCTATCTCCTATAATTCATCAGACACCTCAATGTGAATAAATAAATTGTAAATTGATGAAAATAAAATGCATAACAATATGGTGTTAGTGAAGTGCTCTCAATAAATTTTTTAAATAAATGATAATTGTTTTATGGTTAAATGAATCTAATCACATGTCTATTTATGAGTTGAATAAATTCAAACTTTGGAAAAATTGATGTACATGATTGATCTCTAATGGCTAAAAATGAGAATGATGTAAAAGATGAATGGTTGGGATCTATTTTAAAGATGATATAAGAAATTATGCTAGGATTAGTGGATCAAGATAAGCACATGATAAATGTGTGGGTTACTCAAGGATGTGTAACATATGTTTGATGCTTCATGATTTTCATCATAGTTTAATAATGCCAAATTTAGACCATTTACATGTAAATAGACAAATGTGCATAACAACTATAAAATATTTTGAAATAAATGCCAAGGGTGCATTTTTGAAGTCTACATTTTTTCCCACTTTGAGGTGCATATTTAATCACAAAACAATTAGACACAACTCAAATTAGAACATATAAAAAATGTATAGATATTGCCACAAATTTGAATCTCTAATTACATTGATGTTGAGCCTTGGAACTTGTAAAACCACACTTATCTTTCCTAAAAACATAGATTAGTAGAAACAATAATATTAATCACAAAATAAGATATTTTATTTTTCTCTAATATACAATTGAATTTCTATAAATTTTTTGTATTATACAAGGAAATAGGAAATGGAGTGGAGTTAAAAACCTTGTATTGTCGAGACATCAATTTCTACATCCAAAAATGAATCTGAATCATTAAATGATTAAATAATGATAAATGAAGTTAAATACACATAATCATTAAAATATGGGTTATTAATCGCATATCATATGAATACTTTATGTGTAATGAAACATGAAAATCATCAAAATAAGAAAACTAATAAATATGAATTATGATTATCCCCATAGAATATGAATGGAGAGAATGAAACATATTGAATCATATATTTTGAAAAATAAAATTTCCCTTAAAAAAATGGCATGAACATTATATATAATACACATTGTCAATACTTATGTGACATTAGTTATCAATTAGTATCATATAAAAAGTATTGATAAGAATAATTCATAATAAATACAATATTAAACATTGAAAAGACATTGTAAATCACATTTGAATTTATATATTAAACATTTTCATGAGGCATCATGAAATAGTGTAACATGAAAAAATAAACACAATTACTAGATAAACAAATTGTATTAAATGAACATGTAATAGAGCATTAATAAATTGAATTATAAAAAAAAAAATAAGGTTTTTTTCATATTATATAGAGTAAAATGAGAAAAGAAATTTGTTTCATTTTTATTTATTTTTAATTATTGAGAAGCTCAACATTATTTACATATTGATATATTTGTTTATGCTTTAGATTACATATAGTTAATTATAATTGATGAGTAAGTATATATTTAAATCAGATCATTCTTTAAGTTAAGTAATAATGATTACAGGACATCCAATATGTTAGAGTCATACAAAAAAAGATCTTAAATCTATCCATTCGATTCTTGATGTCAAATATCAAGAAAGATTTATACCTTCATAGATGGTATAACAAACCATCATCTTCACGAGTCGAACTATAACCTATCAATCTCATTCTTACCTTTTACATTTACATTAGAACTTTAGAAAATAACTTTAATATAAGCACTCAGATTACTTTTTTGCACACTAATTAGATCATTTAAGGTCACTATTATGCCAACATATGGGGCAGGGTATAAGATTTGTCTATTTTAAAATAGCAGGAAATCTAAGTGACTCGTCTTAGTCAAAACCTCTTCATATAAGCTAGGGGTCACTTCCAACACACATACAAAAACCCATGCATCCAAACCAAGAAGAAAAAAAATTCTAAATGAAAAATACCTCAAGAAGGTAAGAGGAAAATACTCCCAAGGTTTTAATATGATTTTATAGCCCAGAGGAATGATTTTCCACTTCACAATTCTAAAGGGTAAAAGAAGGAAGACTTTAGGATAATGTCTCACATTTTCATATACCCTTCCCCCAAAATAAGAAAGGAATACTTTAGGATAATAAATCACAACTTTCCTAACACTACCACAAAAATAAAATAGGAGGAGTTGGGATAATAGCTCTCATTTTCTCAACCCTACCATAAAATAAGAAAAACTTTCCCAACAAGTTAATCCAATTTGGAAAGCATAATCATATGATTTTAATTAAAACAAAAAAAAGGACTCTAAAAACATCAAGATAGAGGGAAAAACAAATCCAAATTTCCATTAAATGGTCTAAAAATAAGTTAGACTTAGGCCCAAACAAGATAAAAAATTAAATCAAGGATTACAAACCAAAAGGTTGTATCAATACCTAAATTTTGAAAACTATTTAATATAAAAAACAAGATGTTTCCAAAATAAGTAAAAATATAAAAGAGTGTAATCATGACTTCTCTACCTCATGTCCTTTATTTGGGTAATGGAAAACATTCCTTCTATAAGGCTTTCAATAATGTTTAACACCTATCTCTCAAACTTTGTCTCTTTCTCCAAGTTATAGCTCTTGAGACTCAAATTTCAAGAATATAAATTAATTCATACATAAAGATAGTTTTCCCTTCACTAATAAAAAAATCATAAATATTTTTCTGATAGAAAGGTGACATATGTACATTCCCATTCCTTTACCTCTCTCCTAAAAGTCTTCAATCTAATTACTCCACTTATAAAGTAATACCTCTCACTTATATGTAAACATGTGGGCAAGTAAGGCCCACTTACACTCTATTAATGACTCTCTATATAAGGTCATTAATAGGATATTGGGCTACCCAAAAATCCTCTAAATTTCCTTAAAACATTCTTAGGCTCAATATTTTGTCAAAGGTTTTTACTTCTACCATAAAAAAGCCTCTAACTTGCTTTTCCCATATCAACAAAAGTTGGTTACATTTTTCATTCTAATTTTTCAAGTTGGCCAACTAGTGTTGACTCTTTGTCACTCCCACTTGACTCCCTAGAGGTTTATATAAATCTCTTAGGAAAGGGTGTGCTTAATCTATTTTTAATTGAATGAATCAAAATAATAGATCGAAACTATCAAAATTGATATACGGAAAATATACAAATCTAGAAGTGAAATACATAATTTACAGAATTAGAAATTAGCTAAAAATAGTAAATAAACTTATAGATATATAAACCTTCTTAAACAAATATGATGTTGACTATGCATGTTGACTATGATTATAAACTATATGAAAAGACCTGCAAACTATGTCATGTCTAAAATCAGGGATTCAAACTGCGTTAGAATAAGTCTATAATAGGAGAATAAGGACAATCTACAACCTTGTATATTGATTATAACTACATCCTTTTTGATTGTATGCCTAATTTTTGGATCTAGGTCTGTGTGATTGCCTATGAGGGTTTATTAACTAATCTTTTGTATTGATTTTAAATGTGAAAGACCTAAAAAGTACAAACCCTAGCTCTTTCACAATAAACACAATAGATATCAAATGTCAAAAGGAAGAGAATAGGGTTAGGGGAATAAATGAGCTATCTCCAGATAACTCTATGTAATTTGAGTTTTGCCTACTAGCCCAAATGGGCCTCAGGCCAATGTAGTTATCCCTCCTAGGATGAGTGTGTGATTTGTGATTATAGAGTTATATAAATGTAGTTAAGAGTTTGATTGAAATGTTTAATAATGGATGTCATTGACCTCCAATAAAATATATTCAAACTTGGCCTATGATTGTTAGAATGCAACATAATAAAAACTAGAATAAAATGTGTTATTTAACTCAATGTAGTAAAATTTTGAAATGATTGTTATATGAGTTTGGAGAAGCCTTAATGTGCTGATATAGGGATTTTTTTTCAATATTTATGTTAACTGACCTTGATAAATTCATGGTAGGGGTTAAATGCAATGTATTGAATTTAAAAATTTATAATTAGAGTGCAGGGGACAATGCCACACTAGTTGAAACACTCGTGATCAAGACAATGAAGGCCGTAGTCGGAAGAAAAATAAGGCCTTGTAGTGGGTAGTTATTTTTATATTCATAATTATTTTTGTTTAAGTTTTTATGTAAATTTTTAATTAATTAAATTTAAATTATGAGTATATAGATTGTTTTTAATATGGGTGGATATTTAACTATCTAAATTTATCAAACAAATAAATAGATGAAAAAAAGATTAAAAAAATAAACTCATAAACACAATCAAAATAGTTGCATACATTTTAATTATTATATTTATAAATTTTTAAAAATTAAAAATTAAAAAATGACATAATTAAACATTTGTAATATTTTCATTGATTATATAAATTAGTATTTTAATCTAATACAAAAATTAAAATATTATAATAGCTAACACTATTTTAATATCATAAATCATGTTAAAATAATTATTTGTATACGAATCAATATTATAAGAATAATTATTTATGTATCCTTAAATAAATGATATTATAAAATAAAATTAGTGAATAGAAATTCCTTGAAAAATTGCCTTATTCATGTTTATAAGGGAATAAAAATAATTAAATTAGATGTTAAAGGAGGAGGCAAAATTCATGTACAAGGCATCTTTAACTCAAAATAGGTTGACTATATAATTTTGGTGTTTGTAGATAATTTGATTAAATTAAAGAGTAATTATAAATATTTATTATCTTATTATTAGAAAAAAATTGTGAGCCCTGCTTGTGTGGTTGGTTACAATTTAAAATATATATACTTTTGACCGGATAAAACTGCCTTATCACTCATGACAAATTTGATTTATGGAACAAAAGGTTGTAACTTAAAAGTGCATTGCATCTGAATGATAATAATGCAAATATATTTTGAATCTCAAAGATAGGTGTAATGATATCCTACTTTATATTTTTTGTTTGAATGCAAAATGTTTTAATCTTCTTTTATTGCAGGTAAACTATTCAATGATTTGGTGTTTATCTTATTCACAAAAAAACCACTATTTAATTTGGTGCACACAATATCTAAGCATTCCATTATAGAGAACAACTATGTTGGCTAGAATGTTGGTATCTACTCTCTCAATTACAAAATCTACTTTGGTAGAGCATTTCGGTCTAATATTTTTAAACTTTTCTCCACTCGATTTTACTTCCACTACCACAACCTTTGAAGCAAAATGGACCTTATTCTTATCTTGTCATGCAAAGAATATAAAGAAATAGTTTAGAAAAAAAAATTTGAAACTAATTATTATAACAAGGAAAAAATACTTGAAGAATTAGATGGAATGGGTTTGATGAGCTTGATATTGAACTTATAGCCCAAAACAAGAAGAACCACAACCCCAGACACCATTATCACCATCAAAATTATCATCCCTCCTCTACTATTGTATAAGTTGAAGCAAATACTTGTACATAAATTGTGTAAAAAAAATAACTTGGAGAGGTAGGCTACTGAAGGAGGTCCCTGTCATGACCATAAATATTTAAGATAGTATGGTTTGTTTTCCACAAAAGTAGGTTTCATTGGATATAATTATAATTATTACCAATATTTTTGACTCATTCATTTGTCTTGATGTCACACCAAAATTACAAGCAAAACATAGGAAAGTGCATGGCAAGCAACTGAAATTGTTGTAGATTCTAAAGAGAAGGCCCACCTGTGGCATTGTTTATTTTTTAAAGGTGATGCATAACCCTGTACCATGTAAGTTGTATTATCATATGCCTTCACTGTTGAGTTGTGGAGCTAAAAGCTTCACTGAATGTGCAAAAGTGGAGGTTGCTGGGTTACACAGTAACCGACATCAGTCAGAGCCAACCGACATCGATTAGGGGTCGATCGACATCGGTTATCTTCAGCTAGATAGTAATCGGCATCGATTATGGTCAGTCAGAATCGGTCAGACAGGAACCGACATCGGTCACCTATGTGTTTCAAGAACTGTTCTAATTTTAGACGAACAGTTAGTTTGCATGTAAAGACTAATTTTAGTCTTGAGTCCGTGTTTCTAATTATTGTTTGCTTTGGGTTCTATTTAAGAGACCCATGGGGTTGTATTGTAATGTAAGCAAGATCAATTAGATCTGTAGGGTGCAAGATCAAGTAGATCTGCAAGGTGCAAGATCAAGAAGATCTACGAGAAAAGGTAGGCAACAACAACCATTGAGTTGATTGTCACTCGAGGGAATAACAACTCGGTTATTGAGTTGATTGTAATTGATTGAGAGAGAGAACTCTTGAAGGAGAATTACTATACATCTACGAGGTGTGAGGAGAAAGAGATTTCTTCATTGTATTTCCTTCTAGAAGAGTTTAATACAAGATTGGTTGTTTCTCGTATCTCCTATTCTTTGTTGTTTCTGATTTTTTTTGGTTTAATTCTGTGTTTAGTTGCTTATAAAAAAGTAATCAATTGTACTCTAAGGAGGTCCTAACAAGTGGTATCAGAGCTATGTGTATACACTGACAAGTGGTATTAGAGCAGGTTAGTGTTTATTGATTACATAAGTCACTCATAGGGGTTTTTGTTTTAGTGGGAGTAAAGCAATGGTAGAAGAAAGTAAACTAAGAATGGAGAAATTCAATGGCAAGAATTATCAATTATGGAGGATGCAGATAGAAGATTATCTATATCAGAAAGATCTGTACTTACCATTGGGTGGGGTTTCAAGTAAGCCCATGGATATGAAAGATGAAGAATGGAATGTTCTTGATCGAAAGTCTCTTGGATCAATAAGGTTGAGCCTGGAAGCTTCTGTGATTTCCAACTTATCACAGGCAAAAACAACGGTAGAGTTAATGGATAATTTGGCAAATTTATATGAAAAACCCTCAGCTTCGAATAAGGTATATCTTATGAAGCAATTATTTAATTGGCAAATGCAGGAAGGTGGATCTGTATATAGTCATCTTAGTGATTTCCATGGATTAGTAAATCAGTGAAATTCAGTCAAAATAGTTTTCGATGATGAAATTAAGGTTCTCTTAATCTTATGCTCTTTACCTGAAAGTTGGCATAGTTTGGTAATGGCAGTTAGTAATACTGCGTCTACTTCAAATATCTTGAAATTTGATGATGTTCTTAGTGTAATCTTGAATGAAGAAATTCGCAGGAAAAGCACAGGGGAAACATAAGGTAATGCTTTAAGTGTTGAAAGTAGGGGATGGCAAAGAGAGAAGGGCAAGCAAGAGAAATCAAGGTCAAAGATGGGAAGTAGATCCAAATTCAGAAATGGAAGGATAACCTGCTAGAATTGTGGAAATAAAGGGCATGCAAAGAAAGATTGTTGGTTGAAAGAAAATCAACATGAAGGTAATAAAGAAGAAAATGATGCAGGTATTGTTGTACAGGATACTCTTATATTTTCCTTGGATAAAGTAGAATCTTGGGTTTTAGATTCTGGTGCCTCTTTCCATGCAACCCCAAATAGAGAATTTTTCAATGATTATGTCCATGGAGACTTTGGAAAAGTTTATTTAGGGGATGGTGAGCCTTGTCAAATTGTTGGAAAAGGAAAAGTGCAACTGAAATTGTAGAACAACAACACATGGGTGTTGAAGGATGTCATGCATGTACCCATCCTGAAGAGGAATCTGATTTCTATAGGAAAGTTGGGTGATGAGGGTTGCATAGTAACTCTCACAGCTGAATCTTGGAAAGTTTCCAAAGGTGCACTTGTATTAGCTAGAGGTAAGAAAGTAGGTACACTTTATCTATCTACTTGTATTACTGATTCTCCTTCTATTTTATCTACTTCAGATGTAGATGTAAAGATGTGGCACTGTAGGCTTGGTCACATGAGTGAGAAGGTAATGGATATTCTTAAGTCAAAAGGTAAGATTTCAAATTTGATAGATCTAGATTTCTGTGAGCATTGTATTTTTGGGAAATGGAAGAAAGTGAGATTTCTCAAAACTGGGTCAACAAAGAAGAAGCACAAGTTGGAGTTTGTTCACACAGATGTGTGGGGACCAGCTTAGGGAGCTTCTATTAGAGGATCACAATATTATGTTTCTTTCATTGATGATGCTACAAGAAAGGTATGGGCTTATTGCATAAAGAGGAAATCTGATGTTTTTGACACATTTAAGAAATGGAAAGCCTTGGTTTTCAATGAGAAGGTGATGTACAGTGATCAGCTCAAGAGGCTGAATAATTTTGAGCAGGGCAATCTTGATTTGGATGAGGTCATGATCCAAAATGAGCTCGCAGATAAAAATCATCACTCACAGGAAAACACAGACACCGACGTCGGTCAGGCAGAGACCGGCATCGATTAGGTAGGAACCAACATCGGTCAGGTGAAGACTGAAGTTGGTGATGTCAGGCAGGTGGAAACCGACGTCGGTCAGATGGAAACTAATGTCGGTCAAGTCGGTCAGGTCGGGTGTAGACCAAGAGATGACCGAGATCGGTCACTGTCAAAACAAAATTTGGGTGGACAACAAGCTGTCAATGAGTCTCAAATGCCCATAAGGAGGTCCAAAAGGGTAAGCAAACCTCCAATTCATTATTCCCCTTATTTATACTACTTGTTGCTCACTGATGGTGGAGAACCAAAAAGTTTTGATGAGGCAATGCAGGTAGAATCTAGGAAACAGTGGGAGCATGGCATGAATGAGGAAATTGATTCCTTGGAAGAGAACCAAACGTGGGATTTGTTAGAGTTGCTAGCCAAAAAGAAAGCACTGAAAAACAAATGGGTTTACAGGTTAAAGGAAGGAGAGAATGGACAAGTGAGACATAAGGCCAGGTTATATGGTCTTAAGTAAGCTCAAAGACAATGGTATTTGAGGTTTGACAAGTTTATGATAGAGCATGGATTTAGTCAATGTCAATCTGACCATTGTGTTTATTTTACCAGATTGGATAATAGGAGCTACATTATCTTGTTACTGTATGTAGATGATATGCTTGTTGTAGGTTCACACATGCAGGATATTACTGAGCTAAAGGTAAAATTAGCTCAGACATTTGCCATGAAGGATTTAGGAGCAAAAATCCTTGGCATGAGTATTTCTAGAGACAGGGAAAATCACAGGTTGAATTTGTCTCAAGAGGATTATGTGAATAAGGTGTTGGAGAGGTTCAATTTGCAAGATGCAAAACCTTTAAACACACCTATGGCTGGACAGTTCATGTTGAGCAAAGAACAATGTCCTAAATCACATGATGAGGTTGAGTACATGGTATGTACTAGACTTGATATTGCCCAAGCAGTGGGAGTTGTTAGCAAGTTTATGGCCAATCCAGGAAAAGAACACTGGAAAGCAGTTTAGTGGATTCTCAGATATCTGAGAGGGACCAATAGTAGGCATTTATGCTATGGAGGGTCAAACACTTCTTTACATGGGTATGTAGATTCGGATATGGCAGGTGACTTGGATGGCAGGAGAAGCACCATAGGATATGTGTTCACTGTTGGTGGAACAACAGTTAGCTAGATTTCAAAGTTGTAGAAGGTTGTTGCCCTGTCTACTATAGAGGCAAAATACATTGCAGTCACAGAGGCTAGCAAGGAAATGATATGGATGACTCAGTTCATGGAAGAGTTGGGAAAGGAGCAAGAGAGTTGCAGATTATACAGTTATAGTCAAAGTGCAATTCATTTGGCAAAGAGTTCAGCCTTTCATTCAAGAACCAAACATATACATCTTAGGTACCACTTCATTAGACAAGTATTGGAAGATGGTCAATTGAAGCTGGAAATGATCCATATGGATAAGAACCCTGCTGATATGTTAACAAAACTGGTAACAAAGGAGAAGTTGAATATTCATTCAACTTTTGTTGGTCTTCAAGATTGAACTTGAAGAGGGAGAAACAAGCCATAAACAAATTAAAGGATGTTTCTGTACAGGTACAGGTGCAACTGTTTATCTCCAAGTGGGAGATTATTGAGTTGTGGAGCTAAAAGCTTCACTGAATGTGCAAAAGTGGAGGTTGCTGGGTTACATAATAATCAACATCAGTTAGGGGTCGACCAACATCAATTATTTTTAGCTACACAGTAATCAACATCGGTTATGGTTGGCTGGCATCGGTCAGATAGGAATTGACATCGATCACCTGTGTGTTTCTAGAACTGTTCTAATTTTAGACGAATAATTAGTTTGCATGTAAAGACTAATTTTAGTCTTGAGTCTACATTTCTAATTATTGTTTGCTTTGGGTTCTATTTAAGAGACCCATGGGGCTGTATTGTAATGTAAGCAAGATCAATTCAATCTGCAGTAAGCAAGATCAATTAGATCTGTAGGGTGTAAGATCAAGTAGATCTACAAGGTGCAAGATCAAGAAGATCTATGGGAAAAGGTAGGCAACAACAACCATTGAGTTGATTGTCACTAGAGGGAATAACAACTCGGTTATTGACTTGATTGTAATTGATTGAGAGAGAGAGAACTCTTGAAGGAGAATTACTGTACATCTACGAGGTGTGAGGAGAAAGCGATTTCTTCATTGTATTTCCTTCTGGAAGAGTTTAATACAAGATTGGTTGTTTCTCGTATCTCTTATTCTTTGTTGTTTCTGATTTCTAGTTACTTATTACTTATGGTTTAATTCCATGTTTAGTTGCTTATACAAAAGTAATCAATTGTACTCTAAGGAGGTCCTAACATTCACAAATCTCTTTAGTGGATTGGCCCTATGCTAACTATCATTTGGTACGGTTGCATTAATGAATGGAATAATTAATGGGGGTACACATTGTTAGTAGTAATAATTTTTTATGGTGTTAGTAATGGAATATGCTTAAATAACATGTATATAATATTATAATGTTTATTTACCAAAATTTATGCTACTAAACTTTGAAATTGGTAAAATAATATGTATTCTAAATTTTTCATTGGCTAAAAAAAATTAATTATTTGAAAATTGATTCCTATAGTCCTACCTTAATAAGGAATAATAATACCCCATGAAAAATAAAGTATTATAAAGGGAAAAAATTCAAAATCAAGTCATCAACTTGCTCCTTCTCCAATATGCATGTTTAGATATTTGTAGGAGTGGTGCTTCAAGGTTCAATTTTGATTATGGGTTCTTAGATGATGCACTGGAATAAGATGAAGAGGAAGCTCTATCCTGGAAGAGGATGGAGGTTATGGTTGGTGGCAAACCCTTATTTGAGTCCTTTTGTTGTAGGGAAGAGTCTTAAAATGCCAACACTTCCTCATGCTTTAGATCTGATCTATAAAGGAGATTCCTGAATCTTATCAAATCCAAGAAGATTGATCTCATTTTAGGCTCAATTGTTATAGCCAATGTTTTAGCCAAGACTAAGACTTTCTCTCAACTCTTGCCCTATCCTCTCCCTTGTCATTTCATGATTTTTATGGCACATCTAATAGCCCCTAATGTGTTTGTCTCTACTTTTTATAGAAGTGATGGTTCAGTGGTTATGCAGTCTCACATTACATAGCTTGCAAGTAAGAAGAAATACAAAATGGTTACGATTCTTGGTGAGTCAAGTGTTGTTGTTGGTGATAGGGTAGTTATTGTAGCTTTGTCCCCTTTAAAAATTTTCTTTCCTTGTCACCCTATTGCTTTTGATGTAAGTTTCTCTAAATAAAGGTGGACTTACATAGATTGTAAGAAAATTGGGAATCTATATCATGAATGCAGTGCCTTTTGTCGATCCCAACTTTCCTTTAGCTCTTTTAGGCTTGACCCATCTATGGTTCTAGTGGAGTCTAGTGTTCAATCACCTCTTACCTCTGCTCTTTCCTACCCTCATTATGCCTTCTTGTTTGGTGATGTCTATGTTTCTTTATTAGAGGAGGTCCTTGATTTGGTGTTCTCAGATCAGATGATTTCAGAGTTAGATTTTGGCATTGGGTACAACTGCTTATTTGGAAAGTGTGTGGGTTCTCCCATTTCACTCCTTGATATTGTCAAGTGGGCCTCAGAGGTTTGAAGCACCTTATATGTTCCTTATTTCTCTTTACTCAATTAGGGTTTCGTCAAAGTTGTCTTTCAATGTGCTACTGATTGAGATTTTGTTTGGTATTTACGATCTTAGTTTTATGACAAGTTTGGGATATTTGTTTCCCTTGGTTCCCCTTTTTTGATCCATCCAAGGTGGATGTTTCAATTTATCCCATTTAGATCAAGTAGTATAACATTTTTCCTGTTATAAGGGAAGAGGAACACATTAAGTTTTTGGTCGAACAGGTTGGCTCCTTTGTAAAGATGGCCTAGAGTTCTATGGGTAAATAGTTTATGTATGCTTGCACCATTATTAATCTTTCCAAACCTATCCCATATTTTTTCATCCTTCTCTCTTCTCAAGACTTGTGGACATAGTTTCTCAATTTTAAAGGTCTCCCTTTTAGATGCTTCTAATGCAATCTCCTTGACCATTGTGCAACAGGGTGTTCCTCTAAGAGCCTTCATCTTTCATATTCCTATCCCTAACTAGTTTAGAGAAAGAAATAATGGATTCTAGATTAGGGCTTCATTTTGTGCACTCATAAAATTTTCCTTCTTTCGATAGGTCCTTCCCCTCTCAGTTCTTGTAGAGACCTTCTTTCCTCCCCTAGGAGGGAGGCTCCTATGAGGACAGAGTCTGATCCTATTGCAGATTTAGGCACTCAATTTTTGGAGGACAATGTTGCTTCCACTTTTCCTTCAAAGGTGAGACCTAAAGCTCTTTTGAAACTGAAAATTAAAAAGAAGGGTTGGATAACTGAGGCTGAAATATTGAGAATAGATTGCAGAGGACATAATGAAGGATGTCACTCAATGGATAATGGAAGGTCTGCTTTTTTGACAGGTAAGTAGATTGATTTCAGTCACTAATTAGTTATCATTGCCTTTATCTTCCATGGAGTTAGTTGTCAATTAATTTTTTTTCTATCATAAGCTTTCGAGAATTTTTTTTGGCTAAACATTAGCCACTTTTTAATTGGTAATTAGTTGATTTTTGGCTGAAGGCTAGTAGTTTCTTGATGGTTGGATAATTTTTGGATGATGGTTCTGATGTGGTTTTATTTTTTGGTTGTTCCCCAATTGTTTTTTGGATCGATTAGTTGATTATTGTCTTTGTTGTTCCTTCTAGTTGATTTTTATGTTTTTTGTAATGGGTTGTGGAGCCCCATCAAAACCCTCACCTTTACCTGCATCTAAATAAAAATATAAATCATGTTTATTCTCCTTAATACATTTTTATTTATTATTTTATTTTATATTTATTTATGTAAAAAGAGTCAATCATTTTTATTAGAAAAGTGTCAAATCTTTAAATACAACTTCAAATTTTCCTTCATTAGAATTGAGATATCTAAACTTAAAAAATAGAAGAGATGAGTATTTCAATAATAAACAATGAAGTTTCTTGTCGTTCACTAATGTGATATTGGAGTGTGATCCTCAACTCATTATTTTACAAATAACTTTGTAATATATAATTATATATGGGAAAAAATTAAAAATAATATTTTCTCATCTTTAAAAGTTTTCTAGAGTGGTAAATTTAAAGTTTTAATTTCTCAAAAACTTAAATAACCAAGATAATATTTAAATATAAATAAAAAATCAATTAAAAAATAAATTTCATATCATACATGTCTCAACTTATAATACCATTAAGTGCCACATTATTTTTATTTTACCCTTTTTCATATGTAGTCCATTTTATATATATATATATATATATATATATATATACACACACACACACATATATATACACACATATATATATATATACATATATATATATACATATACATATATATATATATATATATATATACATATATATATATATATACATATATATATACATATATATATATATATATATATATATATATATATATATATATACATATATCTTTGTTATTGTATATATAAAAATATGCTCATTATTCAAAATTAAAATTTATAAATATAGTAATTTTTCTTTATTTTATGAGATAAACATTTTTGAAGTTGGAGCAATGAACTAGATAAGTGAGGGTTTTGGTAACCGGACCCAAAACTAGGGAGAAGATTTTACATGATGGTCCCATAACCAAAAATTACAAGGCACAACAAGAGGGTTTTAAGGATCCCACAACCATACCAAATACAACAATAGGGTTTGGAGGCTACCCCAATATTTACAAAGCATAGCTAGAGGGTTTTAAGGATCCCATAACCATAACCAACACAAAAAAAGGGTTTGGAGGTTCCCACAACCTTAACTATTCAAGAGGGTTTTAAGGATCCCACAACCATAACAAGAGGTTTTTGGTTCCCAAAACCTTAGTACAACCACAAATGTTACAAATCAATGAGACTCGTAGTGTTGATGCCCTTCAATAGGACTTCCCTAAAGCTTACACTATATAAAAATAGTCAGTCATGAGTAGAAGGTCTTCTACTACATGGGACTTCTACACAACCACCACACATTTGAGATACTATAAGTGGAATTTTCCTCCCACTGAAACCATTAATGGATAGGTTGCAACAAAGGCCTAGTTAGTCCATCCTCAACATTTTGGCTACATCTTGAAACAAAATATGGTTTTTTATCTAGACATGAGTAATATCCTTAAATTCATGGGCAAACCCTATGGCCTAGAAAAAATATAGGAAAATTCCTCTATCATCTGCTCTGATAAAGAAAGATTTTATTTGGCTTCCTCTATCCACCACAATCAAATCTGAGTGAGTTTATAAGTATCGCCCCACAAGTCTGGTCTTCAATAATATATTCACATATCCTTCATAGACTCTGTCAGCTATAAGTGACCCTATATATTCATTCAATGATACCACCACCCATGTTTCAAATCAGACTCTATAAAGTTTTATGAAGAGTCCTCTATCTTCTTCATTAGCCATTAAACTTGAGACTGGCCAAACAAGGTCTTCAATAGTTTTTCTATATAAACCTAGACCCTAATTGATGTCTTTTAAGATGGCTTCCCTAAAGCTTACATTATAAAACAAGATTTTTCTAGGAACAGAAGGTCTTCTACTACTTGGGACTTCTGCAACACTGTCACATATCTAGGACACTACAAGTGGGCTTTTCCTCCCACTAGAACCATTATCTTGGAATCCTAAATCTATTTGGGTAACAATAACATGGATTATTCTAATTTCAAAGGGATCCATTCCTTTTAGATCTACTACAACATCAATCCCTATAGCCTTCAATTCACTGTAACCCCTTTGGGTCTCAAAATTAGATAGTCAAGCCCTTAAGATTTTAGCAACTACTTGGTACATGGTATAAAATAGATGAAATATTATAAATTCACCAAACTTACTCCCTTTACCAATGGGAGGGGGATTAAAATAAATAGTCTAATGACTCTATGAAATAGGCTCCCATAAGATAAATCCAAGATAGAACATGAGCTTAAAAGGAAGACAAACACACCCAACACTTGAAATGGTAGACTCTAAACTTTTGTCATTCCTTTGTCTTTCCCATCATAATTGAAATCTTGTAGATCTGATATAGGGAGGTAGTAACCCTTCTACTATGTTTCCATTAGAGTACCTCCTTCTGTCTCATAATTTATACTAGTGCATCGACCTACCAAACTCAATTTAAAATCTTTGGGTCTGCTACTTAACCTCAACAAGACTTTCACTTTGGTTTTCTTTGCCATATTACACTTAGAAACTTATTTCCACCAGTCTTCAAATCTAACTATTTAACACCTGATAGGACATTTAGTTTTTTTGGGGATGGCATTGATGAGGTAGATAACCTCCAGTCCTCCTAGATCGTGGTCATCTTCTTCTCATTCTTCCACCTGATAAACCTCTTGCCCACATGCTAATTTAAATAACCTCCTCTTTCCGCTATAATAGAACCACCTTTCTATCATGGACCTTCCACCGAATAATTTTTTAGGTCTACCGCTTAGCATCAATGAGTCTTTCGCTCAATTTTTTTTGCAGTACTCCATCTAGAATCTTTTGCTCCATTATTTAGCACCTGCCAGTCTTCCACTCTAAACCTCTCACACCTAATAGGCCATTCAAACTTTTGGGAGATGCCATTAATGGCATGGATAACCCTAAGTCCACCTAGATCTAGGTCATCTTCATCTCTTCTTTCCCCTTACTTTCCTTCCTTCCCACATCCTATTTGAATAATCCTCATTCTGCTCCTTCCGCTCTCATCCATGTCTATATTGATATTTTGGTTTTCTCACTCAAATTGAAATTCAAAATGTTGAGGGTCTTTCCTACCTTCTGTTAGAAATCAACCCAAATTCAAATTGTAAAAATATAATTATAGTAAAATTAAATATTATATAATATATAAATAAAATAAATAATATCTAATCAATTATTCAATCAAACATGTGAGGAGAAAAAAGGGTTTTAGATTTTTAGAATGTTGTTGTAAATATATTGTCATGATTTGATAATTTAGTACTAATAATTAAATGGATGAATTTGTTCACTTGTCAAATCTAAATTCTAAATAGAATAATGTCAAATTTATATAGACATTCCTGATCAGCTCTTATAAAATTTTAATACAAATATTTGATCGTGCTCATTTGTCTTCGATCTTTTTACTTCCTCTCTTGAATTTGTGTTTCAAATTTTGACTCTCCAAAATAGAAAAATCTTATAAAATTGAATTTAATATGAGTTTGGTTTGGGTGTTTGCCTAAATATGATTTATGCCATCCCCTCTAATTTATCAGACACCTCAAAGTAAATAAATAAACTGTAAATTGATAAAAATAAAATATATAACAATATAGTGTTAGTGAACTACTCTCAATAAAATGATTAAAAAAAATTGATAATTGTTTGATGATTAAATGAACCTAATCACATGTGTTTTTATAGGTTGAATAAATTCAAACTTTGAAAAAAATAGTGTACATGACTAACCTCTAATGACTAAAAATAGGAATGATGTAAAAGATGAATAGTTTAGCTCTATTTTAAGGATGGCATAGAAAATTATGTCAGGAAGAGTGGATTAAGATAAGCACATGATAAATGTGTGAGTTGCTCAAAGATGCATAAAATAGGTTTGAAGCTTCATAATTTCCATCATAGTTTATTAACGTTAAATTTGGACCATTCACCTATAAATAGACAAATACAAATAATAAATATAAAATCATTTGAAAAAAAATGTCAAGGTTACATTTTTGAAGTCGATATTTTTTCCCACTTTGAGGTGTATACTTAATCATAAGACAAGTGGACACAACTCAAATTAGAACATATCAAAAATATATAGATGTTACTGCAAATTTGAGTTTCTAATTGCTTTCATGTTGAACCTGGAACCTTGCAAAACTAAAATTATCTTTCCTACAAAAACATAATATATTTTGTTTGTACCTAATATATAATATAAGTATTATAAGTTCTTCATTCTATACAAGGAGGTATGAAGTGGAGTGGAGTTAAAACCTTGTGTTGTGAGGGCATCAACCTCTACATTTGAAAATGAATTTGTCATTGAGTGATTAAATATCGGTAGATAAAGTTAAAACCATAATCATTAGAATATGGGCCATTAATCCCATATCATATGAATGATTTATGTGCAATGAGACATGAAAATTATCATAATAACAAGACTAATCAATGTGAATTATGATTATCTCCATAAAATATGAGTAGAACGAATGAAACATATTGAAGCACATATCTTGAAAAATCAAATTTTCATTCAAAATAAGGGCATGAATGGATATAATACATATTTTTCAATACTCATGATGTTAATTATCAATTAGTATCATATTAATTGAATTAATATATTAAATATCTTCACGAGGCATCATGAAATAGTGTATCATAAGAAATAAATAATTAATTAAATAAATAAATATTTTTAAATGAACTTGTAATAGAGCATCAACAAAATGAATTAAAAAAATACTTTTAAGGTTTTTTTACATTATATAAAGTAAAATGAAAAAATAAAGTTGTTTCATTCTTTATTTTTTTTAAATTTTTGAAAAGCCCAACTATATGTTTAGATTATATTATATATAGTTAATTATAAATGATGAGTAAGTGTATATCTAAATGAAATTATTCCTTCGACTAGGTAGTCATGATTAGGGGATATCAATCCATCAAAATCACCAAGAAAATGATCTTGAATCTAAACATTCAATTTTTTCTATCAAATATTAGGGAGATTTATATCTTGGTGGATGGTATAACAAACCATCATCCTCACTAATCAAACAATAACCCTTTCAATCTCATTCTCACCTTTTAATTTTACATTAAAACTTTAGAGAAGAATGTCAACATGGGCACCCATAGAACATTTATTCTATATTGATTATATTATTTAAAGGTCATTTTTATGCCAACATATAGAGTAGGGTATAATATTTTTCTATTTTAAAATGGTAGGAAATCTAGGTGACTTCTCTTAGTCAAAACCTCTTCAGATAAGTTAGGGCTCACTTCTTACACTCATACAAAAACCCATGCATCCAAAAAAAGAAGAAAAAATATTTTAAACGAAAAATACCTCAAGGAGGTAAGCAGAAAAATAATCCCAATATTTTAGAATGATTTTATAGTCCACAAGAATGATTTTCCACTTCACAATTCTAAAGGGTAAGAGAAGGAAGACTTTTAGGATAATGTCTCACATTTGCATAAACCCTTCTACCAAAGTAAGAAAGGAAAACTTTAGGATAATCACTCACAACTTTCCTAACCTTACCAAAAAAATAAAATAGGAATACTTGGGATAATAGCTCTCATTTTTTCAACCCTACCATAAAATAAGGAAAACTTTCCAAACAAGTCAATCCCATTTGGGTAACACAATCCTATGGTTTTAAGACACAAAAAAGACTCTAAAAACAGAAAGATAAATGGAAAAACATATCCAATTTTCCATTAAGTGGTCTAAAAACTAAGTTATCCTTAGGCCCAAACAAGAGAAAAAAATAAATCAAAGATTACAAACCAAGAGGCCGTGTCAATCCCTAACTTTTGAAAACTATTTAATATAAAGAACAAGATATTTATAAAATAAGTAAAAATATACACGAGTTAAATCATGAATTCCCCACCTCATGTCTTTTACTTGGGTAATCGAAAACATTGATTCTTTAAGGATTGCAATAATTTTTAACACCTATCTTTCAAACTTTGTCTCGTTCTTCAATCTATAGCTTTCCAAACTCAAATTCCAAGAATAGAAAATAATTTGTACATAAGGATAGATTTCCCTTCACTAATAGGAAAACATTATAAATATTTTTCTAATAGAAAGGTGACATACATCCCTTCCCATTCCCGTGCCTCTTTATACAAGGTCATAAATGGGAGTTTGACTTGCCCTAAAATTCCTCTAAATCTGCTTAAAAAACTTTGAAGATCAATATTTGGTCAAAGGTTTTTACTTCTACCTTCAAAAATCCTTTAACTTGCTTTTCACACAACTCTAAAAGTTGGTTATATTTTTCATTCTAACTTTTGAAGTGGGTAACTGGTGTTGACTCTTCATCACTCCCACCTGATTCCCTAGAGGTTTCTAAAAGTGTCCTTGGAAAGGGTGTGCTTAAATTATTTTGAATTGAATGGGTCAAACTAATAGATCTAAACTATTGAAATTGATATACAATAAATATACATATTTAGAATTGAAATACATTATCTATATAATTAGAAATTATCTAAAAATAGTATATAAACCAATATATATGCAAACCTCCTCAAAATAAATATTATGCTGACACAGATGATCTATGACCTTGTCTATTGACTGCAACTGCAACCTAATTGACTATATGCCTGATTTTTGAATCATAGGTATGTGCGATTACCTATGAGGGTTTATTGATTAATCTTTTGTCTTGAATTTTTGTGTAGAAGACATAAAAAACACAAGCCTTTGCTCTTGCAAAATAAACACAATATATATCAAATGCTAAAATTTAGGGAATAGGGTTAGGGGAATAACCAATCTATTCTCAGATAACTTTGTGTAATTTGAGTGTTGTCTACTAGCCTAAATGGGCCTCAGGCCGATGTAGTTATCTCTCCTAGGGTGAGTGTGTGATCCATGGCTATAGAATTGTATAAATGTGGCTAAGAGATTGATTGAAGTTTTTGAGAATGGATGGCCTTGACATATAATAAAAGATATTTAGACTTGGCCTATAATTGCTAACTAGCCTTTATAAATTCATGGTAAGCATTAAGTGCAATGTATCAAATTTAAAAAGTTACTATTAGAGTGTGGGGGATAAGGCCATGCTAATGGACAAGGACACAGTGTGACCCTATCTGACATAGAATGATCATGTCCCAAAAGGACAATGACTACTAGAAAAGGTTTGACAGGTGCTTGCAAGTAAAATAGGGATGTATAAATGATGTTATGAGTATTTATAAGATAGGCTTTAGAGTAGTGAATGCTCTTGTATAGATTGTAAGTTAACAGAATGGCTATTAAGCCAAGTGAGGGAAGGATGTCCAGATTAAACATTTTCAAACACTTGAGGATTAGTTTTTTATCTACATTTTCCTCCACTTTATTCTAGTGAGATAATGAAGTGAAAATACTAGAGTAAAGTAGATACAAACCTAAGTGTGTATACACACATTGTCTTTTGATGCGAATCTTGATGGTGCAAGAATCCTTATGCAAAAAATATAATAATTCCACTAAAAGTAGTTATTTTTCATTTTGAAAAATGAAAACCTAAAACATGAATTGAAATTTGAAAAGAGTGCAAGGAAATTATACACCTAAAAGAGCATTTAATCTATTTTCCATGTAACTTTAAAATGGAGAATAGTATTCCCCCTTGTTGAAGCATTTGGATAAATGTTAAACCTATGGCAAATTGAAAGTAATCAAATCTCAATTTGAAAACTTTTGAATGTTTTTGAGTTGAAAATATTGTATGCTTTAACTCTCATTTGATTGTGTAGAGTACTCTTTAAAATAGTTAAAGGAGTGGAACCACCAACTATGGCTCACTACATAGAAAAGTACAACCATATACATTAAGTGTCATTAGACTCTAATTTGGCCCACTTGCAACATGAATATCAATCACACCACTGTAGACAAATCTAGATATGTTGAAATTCTAAGAACTATATAATGTCATAAATCTAAAATTTACTCATGAGGATTTAGCTTCTCAAGATAAGTTCATTATGATGACCCCCTTATGAGTAGGTAGATGTAGCATTCAAGTCACTTATCTCAAAATAATATTTATATACTGTGTGAAAGATTTTACTCATGTAGTGCCTCTAGAACTTTTGAATTGGATTGCATCATAATATTGAATATAACATTAAATTATATATGAAACATGTGTTAGATGTTTATATCATTGAATAACATAATCATCATGATACCAAAGTAAGAATAGAGAGTATTAGTAATGCATGATATGAATCATGGCACTAAAGTAGCAAGTAATTATCAAATAATAAATATAAACATTAGACCCAACAACAAGATTATCATACAAAAGAAACCACCTAAAACAAGACTTTTTAGGTTCAAGGTAAGATGTCCATATAGCTTGAAATATAAACATCCAATTATAAAGGGGATCACAAACATACCACAAATGATTAATAATGAGGTAATGTATTTTGGATAAAGTGAGTTTATCATACATCTTATTGGTGAATTCATCAAGACATAGGTTTTTAATCCATTTAATGTTACCCCAAAAATCACTCTCCTCATAAAAAATAGTCAGACCTCTAGGCAATGAAAGAACCTTTAATTTTAACATATAACAATTCCCACATTTATTTAAAGTAAGGTGAAAAGGCAAAGAGAATACCAAAGAATATGACCAATTGATTTGGGCCTTTTTAAACCCATCTAAACTCACCCAGCTAATTTGATGGAGTCTCATCCTAACCAATCATATAATATTTATGTAGGGCCACACTTGACCCAGAGGCAGAGTAATAAATATCAAGATTATTAGAAACTTGTAGGTTTTCCTTCTCAAGCCAATTTAATAGAGTGGTATCATAAAAAAATGATTTCAATCAATTCAAAATTGTCAAGAAATAAAATAACTCTAATCGAGGGATAATAGTAGTACTTATCAATAAATAGTGCATAGATTCAATCATTATAAAAAATAAGGAGGTGGCAAGGGGGCATCCTTGTCTAATTGACCATTAAATATCAATAGAATTAGTAAGCTCTCAATTAACTTCGATGATAGCATAAACATCCTTGAACATGGAATTTTCCATTTGGTAAAACCTATCTTAAAATCCGAAGGCTTTCAACATCAAACCAATAAATCTCCATTCAATTCTATCATCGAATTTTTCAAAGTCAAGTAAGATCATCCCAATATCTTGACCAGAGTCTCAAGCCCAATGGATACCTTCTTAGTTAGAGATTAGGTTATCCAAGATATATCTACCTTCAATAAAACTAGTCTGAGTTTATATAATGATAGTAGGTATAAGAGATAAGATTTTCCTAGCTATAATTTTAGATAGGATTTTATAAGAGTCATTCAATAGAGTGATTGGCCTCCAATTTTTAATTTGGGTTTACACTCCATCCTTTGGGATGAGTTTAACATCTACTTTGTTCATATTAGGACCCACAAATTTAGGCTCTATGGCTTCACTATAAATACCAAGGCATTTAAGTGCAATCCAATCCTTTTTATATTTATAGAACTTAATAAGGAATCCATAAATGCCTAGGGCTTTGTCATATTTCAAAGAGTCAATTGTAGTTATAATCTCATCCAAGGAAATTTCACTATCAAAGAAAGTAGCTTGTTCATTGAAAACTTTCTTTGGAATACATTTACTACAAAGATCCCTATTAAGATTAATTTGAGGATTTGAGCCATCTGATGAAAAGAGATTGGAGTAGATGGAAAATAATTTTAGTTGGATCACTAGACACAAAACCACCATAGTCAATCATAGAGATGAAACATGGGTACCTCTGGCTACAAACATTTGGTATTATTTGAGCTCATGAGTAAGCAAAAAAAGTTTAATTAGAAGTAAAACATTATTAGAATCATTTTGTAGAGTATTTTTAGAGAGGATTAGCTTTTCATGGGTGATATGAGAAAATTCATGTCTCATCTTGGCCTTATGCTAACAATAGGCTTGGGTAATTTGTTAACACAATTCCATACTTCCATTCCACTTATCGATATTCGAAGAGGAGTGCGTTGTAAACTTATCAATATTTCATGAAGAACATATACCCCTGTTACAATCAAGGTTGTTCAAAAGTGAGACATTGATTTTCTAAAGGCCTTTCTAGTCAAAAGCACCCACGTCCTGGTCATAGGGTTTTTTTTAGTGGTGAATCTTTGTTAATATATGAATATTCCATTTTTTGAAGTTGGCATTTGGTGATTTTTGTGGAGTGCCCTATAGGGTAGGATCACCTATATTTTTGGGGTCAAAGTTAATTTAGAGAAGAGGTTCACCTATATTTGAATATAAATTTCCTCATATAAATGTAATTCACTGGAACTTCAAAATCCAATCTAGAGGAATTTGCCATATACTATCCAAAGACTCTAGAAATTTTTTTGGTGGTTTATATTTCAGGTCAGAGGAGGCCTTCAAGAATCAATAGTTCCCAGCAAGGTATGCAACATTTTTTTACAATATAATTTATTAATATTTTTTAACTATAATTCTATTTACTGCTCTTTAATTTCCATCATGATAATTAAACATGAGGGCATCCAATGATAGATTATAGGCGCTCGATGATATCCTATAAGTGTGGGTGCCTGATGATAGCCTGTGGGTACTTGGATGTAGTCTGTTGGCACCTAATGGTAGCATGCAGGTGAATGATAGTAGGCTACAAGAATATTATGATAGGTTACCTATATGTAGATGAGGATAGGAATTAGGTAGATGTGGATAGACTATAGGTGGACATCGATAGACTACAAGCAAATGTTAGTAGTCTATGGGCAGATGTTGGAAGTCTATGGGTAGACATTGGTAGCCTGCAGGTGGATGCCTATAGCTTGTAGATGGACATCATCATTTTTTAGGTGGACACTGATAATCTATGGGCACACACTGATATCCTATGAGTGGACATCAGTTGTCTCCAATCACACATTAGTAGTCTACAGGTAGGCATTGTTTTTCTCTAGTTAGGTACTAATATGTTGTATTCAAGCACACATAAACTGACATTAGGCACCAACATGGTGTAGTCAGATAATATCATGTTGCCATTAGACACCCTCATGTTTGATTATTATCACGATTCCTTATTCATTTGTCAAGTGTCTTTATTTTTATCAATCATCTTCATTTTATTGTTGATTGTCTCTCATCCATGGCTCTGATGGTGAAAGTTTATAGCATGCTTCCATGTATCTATATTCTACCAATGTTTGTTGACATTGTGTTAGCATTCATCTATGTGAAACTTTTATTTATCCCCATCATGCTAGTGTTCATCTACATAATGTTGATGTTCATCTATGTTATGTCAATGTTCACCTATGTTTTACCATCATTCATTGGCATTATGTTATCATTCATCTACATTTCTTGGGCATTTGATTATGTTTACTATCCTCTATCCATAATTTTGTGACAAACTTATTAGGCTTTGTGCCATTTGTCTTGTGGCATCACATGATTTGCATGTGTAACGATATGCCTTCCAAACTGATTCATCACAATTACAAATCTGATTCACCTCGAGACCTCCATGGATTTTTTTATATGGCCCACTAAAATGGCCCTTGATTAGTTAGTATTTAGGAAGACAATAATATCTATGGGGTGGTGATCTGAGATGGTGAAAGGGAACACCTTCAATGAATTATTGTTTTCATTTTAGTGAGTTATAAACATATCCTTATTAAAATAGAATTTATC
Source organism: Torreya grandis (assembly GCA_037957365.1). NCBI lineage: Eukaryota > Viridiplantae > Streptophyta > Pinopsida > Cupressales > Taxaceae > Torreya > Torreya grandis. The sequence goes on from JARHVA010004788.1 coordinate 238,567, forward strand.
AAGCCTATAATAAACCCTCTTAGGATTGACCTAGTTATTGCACCATGTAAATGAAATGATTTTTCTATGTATTTTACCTTGGTTAATAGGATCAGAGATCTTATGAATACGCTTGAGCTTCGACTAGAATAAAATCATATTACCTTTCTAAGCATGAGGCTGACCACCTTGGTGATCCTTTTTCTCCTCAACATATTATTAGTAAGGACTAATAATACCCCATGAAAATCAAAGCAATCTAAATATCAAAAAATCAAAATCAATTTGTTTTCCCCATTCCCTCTCCAATGAGCATTTATAGAGGTTTGCAAGAGTGGGTGCTTCAAGGTTCGTTATGAGTCTGAGTTCTTAGATGATTGACTAGAATAAGATGAGGAGGACTCTCCAGCCTTGGAGCAAATGTTGGTTATGGATAATGGCAAACCATTATCTAAATTATTTATATATATAAGGTTTTTTTTGAGCCCAACACTTCCTCAAGTTTTGTGTCTAGTTTGTAAAGGGGATTCCTGAATCCCATGAAATCCAAGAAGATTGATCTCATTTTAGGCTCAGTTATTACAACCAATGTTTTGGCTAAGACTGAGACTTTCTCTCAAGTCTTGCCCCATCCTCTCCCTTCTTAATTGGTAGTTTGGACAATGCCTCTAGTATCCCCCAATGTGTTTATCTTTTCCTTTTTTGGAGGTGATGGTTTGATGGGTATATAGTCTTACACTATAGAGCTTGTGAGTAAGAAGAAAGATAAGATAGTTGTGATCATTGGTGATTTTTGTGTTGTTGTTGGTAGTACATTAGTTATTTTAGCTTTGTCCCGTTTGAAATGTGGCTTGCCTTGTTACCCTACTTCCTTCAAAGAAAATTTATCTAAACAAAGGTGGATTTACATAGATTTTAAGAACATTGAGGATATGTATCATGAATACAATGCCTTCTGTGTATCCCAACTTTCCTTTGGCTCTTTCAAGCCTACCCCATCATGGTTCTAGTGGAGGTTGGAATCTAGGCACCTTCTACCTCCATTCTTTCCTCCCCTAGTTAAACCTTCCTAGTTGGCAACGTCCATATTTCTTTATTATATGAGGTCCCTGATTTAATATTCTTAGATTAGATGATTTAGGACTTGGATTTAGGCATTGGGTGTAGATGTCTATTTGGAAAGTGTGTGGGTTTTCTCCACTCAGTCTTTGATATTATTAAGTGGGCCTCAGAGGTTTCAAGCACCTTATATGTTCCTTCTTTCTCTTTGCTCAGAGAGGGCTTCTTTCAAATTATATTTTAGTGTGCCACTGACTAGGATTTTGTCTAGTCTTTAGGACCTTGGTTTTATGACAAGTTTGGGATTTTTTTCCCTTGGTCCCCCTTTTTTAATCTATCCAAGGTGAAATTTTTATCTATTCCCATTTGGATCAGGTTTTATAACATTCCTTCTGTTTTAAGGAAAGAAGAGCACATTAAGTTGTTGGTCGAATGGGTTGGATCTTTTGTGAAGTTGGACCAAAGTTCAATAGGTAGGAGATTAGCATGTGTTTGCACTATTATTGATCTTTCCAAACCTCTCCCCTATTTTGTCATCCTTTGCTCTTCTCGAGGTTTTTGGGCATAGTTTCTCCATCTTAAATGTCTCTATTTTATATGCTTTTATTGTAATTTCCTCAGGCATCGTACAACATGGTGTTCCTCTAATAGCCTTTATTTTCATCTTCTCATCCTCGACTAGTTTGGAGAAAGAAAGAATGGGTTTCAGATCAGGGCTTTATTTGTCATAATCATGGCATTTTCCTTCTTGTGATAGGTATTTTTCCCTCTCTCATTTCTTTTAGAGACCTTTCTTCCCCTATGAGGACAAATACTAATCTTATCATGGATTCAGGCACTTAGTTTCTAGAGGAGAATGTTGCTTCACCTTCTCCTTCTAAGGATAGACCTAAAGCTCTTTTGGAATCGATAATTAAGAATAAGGGTTAGACAACTGAGGCTGAAATATTTAGAATAAATGCAAAGGACATGATGAAGGAACACACTCAATGGATAAAGAAAAATCTCATTTCTTAAGTGAGGAAGGAGATTGATCTCAACCACTAGTTAATTACTATTGTCTTTCTCTTCCAAGGAGTCGGTTGCTATTTACTTTGTATTTTATCGTAAGCTTTTGCAAGCATTTTAGGTATAAACGTTGGCCACCTTTTTGTTGATGGTTGGTTGATTTTTGGATGAAGGCCAGTAGCTTCTTGATGGCTGGCTAATTTTTAGATGATGGTTTTGATGTAATTTTATTTTTTAGTTTTGTCCTAGTTGTTTTGTTGATTAGTTAATTGATTGTTGTCTTTGTTATTCTTCTAGTTGATTTTCATGTTTGTTGTAATGGGTTGTGGGGCCCCATCAAAACCCTCAACTTTGCCCACATTAAAAAAAAGATAAATATGGTTTATTTTTCTTAATTATATATATATATATATATATATATATATATAGAGAGAGAGAGAGAGAGAGAGAGAGAGATGGAAAAAGAGTCTGAATCATTTTTGTTATAAAAGTGTCAAATCTTTAAATACAACTTCAACTTTTCCTTCATTAAAATTAAGATATTTAAATTTAAAAAATAGAAGAGATGAATATTTAAATAATAAAGAATAAAATTTATTGGTGTTCATTGATATGATATTGGAGTGTGATCATCCACTCATTTTTTATACAAATAGTTTTATAATATATTATTATATAAATAGAAAAAACTTTTTCAATTAAAAATAATATTTTCATCTTTAAATTTTTTCTAAAATGATAAGTTTAATGTTTTAATTTAGAGACTTAGATAACCAGAAGAATATTTAAATATAATAAAAAAAGCAATTTCATACTAAACATGTGTCAACATAACAATACCATTGAGTGCCACATTTTTTTAATTTTACATTTTTTTTCATACGTGGTTCATTATTGAAGTAGATATATATAAATAAATTTATTGTATGCATAAAAATATGCTCACTATTCAAATTAAAAATTTATAAGTATAGTAAAATTAAGTATTATAAAATATATAAATGATAATTATTTGTTGAATCAAATATGTAAGAAAAAAAGGAGTTTTAGTTTTTAGAAGGTTGTTGTAAATATGTTGTTGTGATTTGAAATTTTAGTATTAATAATTGAATGGATGATTTTGCTCATTTGTCAAATCTGACTTTAAATGAAATAGTGTCAAAACCATATAGATGGTCTTAATCAGGTCTTATACAACTGTAATATAAATATTTGATCATATTTATTTGTCTTCGATATTTTTACCTCCTCTCTTGAATTTATGTGCTTCAATTTTTTACTCTTCAGAATAGAAAAATCTTATAAAATTGAAATTGATAGGAGTTTGGTTTGGGGGTCTACCTAAACAAGACTTATGTTATCTCCTATAATTTCTCAGACACCTCAATGTAAATAAATAAATTATAAATTGATGAAAATAAAATGCATAACAATATGGTGTTAGTGAAGTGATCTCAATAAAATAATTAAATAAATGATAATTGTTTGATGGTTAAATGAACCTAATCACATATCTATTTATGAGTTGAATAAATTCAAACTTTGGAAAAATTGATGTACATGACTGATCTCTAATGACTAAAAATTATAATGATGTAAAAAACGAATGGTTCAGATCTATTTTAAAAATGATTTAAGAAATTATGTCAGGAATATGTATCAAGATAAGCACATGATAAATGTGTGGGTTGCTCAAGGATGCATAACATATGTTTGAAGCTTAATGATTTCCATCGTAGTTTAATAATGCCAAATTTAGGCCATTTACCTATAAATAGACAAACGTGCATAATTAATTGCATATCATATGAATAATTTATGTGTAATGAAACATGAAATCATCAAAATAAGAAAACTAATAAATATGAATTATGATTATCCCCATAGGATATGAATGGAGAGAATGAAACATATTGTGTCATATATTTTGAAAAATAAAATTTCCCTTAAAAAAGTGGCATGAACATTATATATAATACACATTGTCAATACTCATGTGACATTAGTTATCAATTAGTATCATATAAAACGTATTGATAAGAATAATTTGTAATAAATAAAATATTAAACATTGAAAAGATATTGTAAATCACATTTGAATTTATATATTAAACATTTTCATGAGGCATCATGAAATAGTGTATCATTAAAAAATAAACAAAAACACTAGATAAAAAATAAATTATATTAAATGAAAATGTAATAGAGCATCAACAAAATGATTTAAAACAAAATTAAGGTTTTTTCCATCTTATATAAAGTAAAATGAGAAAAGAAAGTTGTTTCATTTTTATTTATTTTTAATTATTGAGAAGCTCAACATTATTTACATATTGATATATTTGTTTATGGTTTAGATTACACATAGTTAATTATAATTGATGAGTAAGTATATATTTAAATAAGATCATTCCTTAATTTAAGTAATAATGATTACATGACATCCAATATGTTAAAATAATACAAAAAAAGATCTTGAATCTATCCATTCAATTCTTCATGTCAAATATCTAGAAGAATTTATACCTTGATAGATGGTATAACAAACCATCATCTTCACTGGTCAAACTATAACCTGTCAATCTCATTCTTACCTTTTACTTTTACATTATAACTTTAGAAAAATAACTTTAATATAGGCACTTAGAGAACATTTGTTTTACACTAATTAGATCATCTAAGGTCACTATTATGCCAATATATGGGGCAAGGTATAAGATTTGTCTATTTATAAAATGGGAAGAAATCTAAGTCACTCATCTTAGTCAAAACCTCTTCATACAAGCTAGGGGTCACTTCTAACACACATAAAAAAACCCATGCATCCAAAACAAGAAGAAAAAACATTCTAAATGAAAAATTCCTCAAGAAGGTAAGAGGAAAATACTCCCAAGCTTTTAGTATAATTTTATAGCCTACAGGAATGATTCTCCACTTCACAATTCTAAGAGGTAAAAGAAGGAAGACTTTAGGATAATGTCTCACATTTGCATATACCCTTCCCCCAAAATAAGAAAGGAAGACTTTAGGATAATAAATCACAACTTTCCTAACCCTACCACAAAAATAAAATAGGACTTGGGATAATATCTCTCATTTTCTCAACCCTACCATAAAATAAAAAAAACTTTCCCAACAAGTCAATCCAATTTGGAAAGCATAATCATATGATTTTAAGACACAAAAAAGAATCTAAAAACATCAAGATAGAGGGAAAAACAAATCCAAATTTCCATTAAATGGTCTAAAAATGAGTTAGACTTAGGCCCAAACAAAATAAAAAATTAAAGAAAGGATTACAAACCAAGAGGTTGTATCAATACCTAAATTTTGAAAACTATTTAATATAAAAAACAAGATGTTTCTAAAATAAGTAAAAATATACAAGAGTGTACTCATGACTTCCCTACCTCATGTCCTTTACTTGGGTAATGTTAAACATTCTTTCTCTAAGGATTGTAATAAGGTTTAACACCTATCTCTCAAACTTTGTCTCTTTGTCCAAGTTATAGCTCTCCAAACTCAAATTTCAAGAATAGAAAGTAATTCATACATAAGGATAGCTTTCCCTTCACTAATAAAAAAATCATAAATATTTTGCTGATAAAAAGGTGACATAGGTACATTCCCTTTCCCTTGCTTCTCTCCTAAAAGTCTCCAATCTAATTACTCCACTTATGAAGTAATAACTCTCACTTATAGGTGAACATGTGGGCAAGTAAGGAACACTTACACTCTATTAACGAATCTCTATATAAGGTCATTAATAGGAGCTTGGGCTGCCCAAAAACCCTCTAAATATCCTTAAAAAATTCCTAGGCTCAATATTTTGTCAAAGGTTTTTACTTCTACCATCAAAAAGCCTCTAACTTGCTCTTCCCTTAACTTCAAAATTTGGTTACATTTTTCAAGTTGGCCAACTAGTGTTGACTCTTTGTCACTCCCACTTGACTCCCTAAAGGTTTATAGAAATATCTTAGGAAAGGGTGTGCTTAATCTATTTTTAATTGAATGAATCACAATAATAGATTGAAACTATCAAAATTGATATACAAAAAATATACAAATCTGGAAGTGAAATACATAATTTATAGAATTAGAAATTAGCTAAAAATAGTAAATAAACTTATAGATATATAAACCTCATTAAAAAAAATATGATGCTAACTATGCATGTTGACTATTATTATAAACTATATGAAAAGACCTTAAAACTATGTCATGTCTAAAATTAGGGATTCAAACTACGTTGAGATAAGTCTATAATAGGAGAACAAGGACAATCTAAGACTTTGTCTATTGATTATAGCTGCATCTTTGTTGATTGTATGCCTAATTTATGAATTTGGATGTGTGATTGCCTATGAGGGTTTACTAATTAATCTTGTGTATTAATTTTCCATGTGAAAGACTTGAAGAATACAAACCCTAGCTCCTGCACAATAAACACAATATATATCAAATGTCAAAAGGGAGAGCATACGATTAGGGGAATAAATGAGCTATCCTCATATAACACTATGTAATTTGAGTTTTGCCTACTAGCCCAAATGGGCCTCAGGCCAATGTAGTTATCCCTCCTAGGGTGATTCTGTGATCCATGATTATAGAGTTGTATAATTGTAGTTAAGATATTGATTGAAATGTTTGACAATGGATGTTATTGACCTCCAATAAAAGATATTCAAACTTGGCCTATGATTGTTAGAATGTAACATAATAAAAACTAGAATAAAAAGTGTTATTTAACTCAATGTGCAGTAGAATTTTAAAATGATTGTTATATGAGTTTGGAGAAGCCTTAATGTGCTTATATATGGAAATTTTTCAAATATTTCTGTTAACCGACCTTGCTAAATTCATGGTAGGGGTTAAATGCAACGTATTGAATTTAAAAATTTATTATTAGAGTGCAGGGGACGAAGCCACACTAGTTGAAGCACTCGTGATGAAGACAATGAAGGTCATAGTTAGAAGAAAAATAAGGCCTTGTAGTGGGTAGTTCTTTTTATATTCATAATTATTTTTATTTAAGTTTTTATGTAAATTTGTAAGTAATTAAATTTAGATTATGATTATATAGATTGTTTTTATTATGGGTGGATATTTAATTGTCTAAATTTATCAAACAAATAAATAGACGGAAAAAAATATTAAAACTTAAACTGATAAATGCAATCAAAATAGTTACATGCATTTTAGTTATTATAGTTACAAATTTGTAAAAATTAAATATTAGAAAATGACATAATTATACATTTGTAATATTTTCATTGATTATATAAATTAGTATTGTAATCTAATAAAAAAATTAATTTTTTTTGATTGCTAAGACTATTTTCATATCATAAATCATATTAAAATAATTATTTGCATACGAATCAATATTATAAGAATAATTATTTATGTATCCCTAAATAAATGATATTATAAAATAGATTTAGTGAATAGAAATTTATTGAAATATTACCTTATTCATTTTTATAAGGGAATGAAAATAATTAAATTAGATGTTAAAGGAGGAGGCAAAATTCATGTACAAGACATCTTTAACTCAAAATAGGTCGACTATATAATTTTGGTGTTTTTAGATAATTTGATTATATTAAAGAGTAGTTATAAATATTTATTATCTCATCATTAGAAAAAAATTGTGAGCCCTACTTATGTGGTTGGTTACAATTTAAAATATATATAATTTTGACTAGATAAAATCTCCTTGTCACTCATGACAAATTCGATTTGTGGAACAAAAGGTTGTAACTTAAAAGCTCATTGCATCTGAATGACAAGAATGCAAATATATTTTGAATCCCTAAGATAGGTGTAATGATATCCTACTTTATATTGTTGTTCAAATGCAAAATGTTTTAATCTTCTTATATTACAGGTAAACTATTCAATGATTTGGTGTTTATCTTATTCACAAAAAAACCACTATTTGATTTGGTGCACACAATATCTAAGCATTCCATTTTAGAGAGAAACTATGTTGGCCAAAATGTTGGTATCTACTCTCTCAATTACAAAATCTACTTTGGTAGAGCATTGTAGTCCAATATTTTCTAAATTTTCTCTACTCAATTTTACTTCCACTACCACAACCTTTGAAGCAAAATGGACATTCTTCTTATCCTTTCGTGTAAAGAATATAAAGAAATAGTTTAGAAAAAAAATAAGTTAAAACAACTTATTATGAGAAGGAAAAAGTACTTGAAGAATTAGATGGAATGGGTTTGATGAGCTTGATCTTGAACTTATATCCAAAAAAAAGTAGAACCACAACCCCAAACACCATTATCACCATCAAAATTCTCATCCCTCCTCTACTATTCTATAATTTGAAGCAAATTACTTGTACATAAATTTTGTACAAAAAATAACTTGGAGAGGTAGGCTACTGAAGGAGGTCACTATCATGACCAAAAATATTAAAGATATTATGGTTTGTTTCCCACAAAACTAGGTTTCATTAGATATAATTATAATTGCTACCAATATTGTTAACTCATTCATCTTTCTTGACATCACACCAAAATTATAAACAAAAAATGGGAAAGTGCATGGCAGGCAACTGAAATTGTTGTAGATTCTAAAGAGAAGGCCGACCTATGGCATTATTTATTTTTAAAAGGTGATGCATAACCCCGTACCATGTAAGTTGTATTATCGTATGCCTTCACAAATCCCTTCAGTGGATTGACCCTATGCTATCTATCATTTAGTATGGTTGCATTAATGAATGTAATAATTAATGGGGGTATGCATTGTTAGTAGTAATAACTTTTCATGATGTTAGCAATGGAATATTATTAAATAACATGTATATAATATTCTAATGTTTATTTACCAAACTTTATGCTACTAAAATTTGAAATTGATAAAATAATATGTATTCTAAATTTTTCATTGGCTAAACAAAAATTAATTATTTGAAAACTTATTCCTATAGTCCCACCTTAACAGGGACTAATAATACCCCATGAAAAACAAAGGAGTATAAAGGGAAAAAATTCAAAATCAAGTCATCAGCCCGCTCCTTCTCCAACATGCATGTTTAGAGATTTTTGGGAGTGGTGCTTCAAGGTTTGATTCTGATTTTGAGTTCTTGGATGATTCACTGGAATAAGATGAGGAGGAGGCTCTATCTTGGAATCGGATGGAGGTTATGTTTGGTGGCAAACCCTTATTTCAATCCTTTTGTTGTAGGGAAGGGTTTTAAAATTACAAAACTTCCTCAGGGTTCATATCCAATCTACAAAGGAGATTCTTGAATCTTATTAAATCTAAGAAGGTTGACCTCATTTTAGGCTCAGTTGTTACAGCCAATGTTTTAGCCAAGACTAAGTCTTTCTCGCAACTCTTGCCCGATCCTCTCCCTTATCAATTCATGATTTTTATGGCACATATAATATCCCCCAATATGTTTATCTTTGCCTTCTATAGAGGTGATGGTTCAATGGGTATGCAGTCTCACATTACATAGCTTGCAAGTAAGAAGAAATATAAAATGGTTATGATTGTTGGTGAGTCAAGTGTTGTTGTTGGTGATAGGACAATTATTGTAGCTTTGTCCCCTTTAAAACATTGTTTGCCTTATCATCTTTTTATTTTTGATGTAAGTTTCTCTAAATGAATGTGGATTTACATTAGATTGTAAGAATATTAGGAATCTATATCATGAATGCAGTGCCTTTTATCGATCCTAACTTTCCTTTAGCTCTTTCAGGCCTACCCCATCCATGGTTCTAGTGGAGTTTAGTGTTCAAGCACCTCCTACCTTTGCTCTTTCCTACCCTCATTAGACCTTATTGTTGGGTGACGTCTATGCTTATTTATTAGAAGAGGTCCTTGATTTGGTGTTCTCAGATAAGATGATTTAGGATTTGGATTTGGCCATTGGGTGCATCTACATGTTTGGAAAGTGTGTGGGTTCTCCCCTCTCGCTCCTTGATATTTTCAAGTGGGCCTTAGAGTTTTGAATCACTTTATATGTTACTTATTTACCTTTACTCAATTATGTCTTCTTCCAAGTTGTCTTTCAATGTGCCACTAACCAAGATTTTGTCTGGTATTTAGGATCTTGGTTTTATGACAAGTTTGGGATATGTTTTCCCTTGGTTCCCCTTTTTTGATCCATCCAAGGTGGAAGTTTCAATTTCTCCAATTTAGATCAAGAAGTATAACATTATTCCTATTATAAGGGAAGAGGATCACATTAATTTTTTGGTTGAATAGGTTGGCTCCTTTGTGAAGATGGACCAGAGTTCTATGGGTAGGAGGTTTATGTGTGCTTGCACAATTATTGATCTTTTCAAACTTCTCCCCTATTTTTTCATCTTTCACTCTTCTCAAGGCTTGTGGACATAGTGTCTCAATTTTGAAGGTCTCCCTTTTAAATTCTTCTAATGCAATCTCCTTGATCATCACACAATAGGGTGTTCCTCTAAGAGCATTTATCTTTCATATTCTTGTCCCTGACTAGTTTAGAGAAAGAAAGAATGGGTTCTAGATTAGGCCTTCATTTTGTGCACTCATAAAATTTTCCTTCTTTCAACAAGTCATTCTTCCCCTCTCAATTCTTCTAGAGACCTTTTTTCCTCCCTTAGGAGGGAGGATCCTATGAGGACAAAGACTGATCCTATTGCAAATTTAGGCACTCAATTTTTGGAGGATAATGTTGCTTCCCCTTTTCCTTCAAAGGTGAGACCTAAAGCTCTTTTGGAATCGATAGTTAAAAAGAAGGGTTAGATAACTAAGGCTAAAATATTGAGATCATATTGCAGATGACATAGTGAAGGATGGCACTCAATGGATGATGGAAGGTCTCCTTTTCTAACAGGGAAGTAGATTGATTTTGGTCACTGATTAATTACTGTTTCCTTTATCTTCTGAGGAGTTAGTTGTCAGTTACTTTTTTTTTCTGAGATAATTTTTTGGCTAAACATTAGCCACTATTTAATTGATGATTAGTTGATTTTTGGTTGAAGTCTAGTAGCTTCGTGATGGTTGGATAATTTTTGGATGATGGTTCTGATGTGGTTTATTTGTTGGTTGTGCCCTGGCTATCTTGTTGATTTATTAGTTGATTATTATCTTTGTTGTTCCTTCTAGTTGATTTTTATGTTTTTTGTAATAGGTTGTGGGCCCCCGTCAAAACCCTCTCCTTTACATGCATCTAAATAAAAATATAAATCAAGTTTATTATTCTTAATACATTTTAATTTTATATTTATTTATGTAAAAAGAGTCAATAATTTTTATTAGAAAAGTGTCAAATCTTTAAATACAACTTCAAATTTTCCTTAGAATTGAGATATCTAAACTTAAAAAATAGAAGAGATGAGTATTTAAATAATAAACAATGAAGTTTCTCAACATTCACTGATGTGATATTGGAGTGTGATCCTCAACTCATTATTTTATGAATAACTTTGTAATATATAATTTATAAATGGTAAAAAATTAAAAATAATATTTTCTCATCTTTAAAATTTTTCTAGAGTGGTAAGTTTAAATTTTTATTTTCTAAAAAACTTAAATAAACAAGAGAATATTTAAATATAAATAAAAAATAAATTTCATACCATACATGTGTCAACATAACAATACAATAAAGTCCCACATTCTTTTTGTTTTACCCTTTTTCATACGTAGTTCATTATTATTATATATATATAGACACACACACACACACAAACACACACACACACACACACACACACACACACACACACACACACACACACACACACACACACACACACACACACACACACACACACACACACACATACATAAAAATATGCTCATTATTCAAAATAAAAATTTATAAATATAGTAGTTTTTTTAATTTGATGAGATAAACATTTTTGAAGCCAGAGCTATAAACCAAACAAGTGAGGGTTTTGGTAACTGGACCCACATCTAGGGAGACAATTTTACATGATGGTCCCACAACCAAACATTACAAGGCACAACCAGAGGGTTTTAAGGATCCTAAAACCATACAAAGTACAACAATAAGGTTTGGAGGCTACCCCAATGTTTATAAAGCATAGTGAGAGGGTTTTAAGGCTCCCACAACCATAACCAGCACAACAAGAGGGTTTGGAGATTCCCACAACCTTGATGATTCAAGAGGGTTTTAAGGATCCCACAACTATAACATGAGGGTTTTAAGGTTCCCATAACCTTAGTAAAACCACAAATTTTACAAATCAATGAGACTCATAGTGTTGATGCACTTCAGTAGGACTTCCTTGAAGCTTACACTATAGAAAAAGAGTCTACAAGGAGTAGAAGATCTTCTACTACATGGGAGTTCTGCACAACCACTACACATCTGAGATACTGCAAGTGGGATTTTCCTCCCACTAAAACCATTAATGGATAAGTTGCAATAAAGGCCTATCTAGTCCATCCTCAACATTTTAGTCGCATCTTGAAATAAAATAAGGTTTTTTATCTAGACATGAGTAATATCCTTAAATTCATGGGCAAAACTTGTGGCCCAAAAAAGGCAGGAGCAAAATCCTCCATCATTGGCTCTGATAAAGCAAGATTTGATTCAGATTCCTCTATCCACCATAATCAAATCTGGGTGAGACTAAAAGTATCCACCATAATCATTCAGTGATACCACCACCCATGTTTCAGATCAAACTCCATAAAGTTTTATGAGGAGTCCTCTATCTTCCTCATTAGCCATTTAACTTGAGACTAGCCAAACAAAGGCTTCAATAGTTTTTATATAAAAACCTAGACCTAACTAATGTCCTTCAATAGGGCTTCCCTAAAGCTTGCACTAAAGAACAAGAGTCTACCAAGATCAAATAGTCTTCTACTACTTGGGACTTTTACAATACCATCATGTATCTGGGACATTGCAAGTGGGCTTTTCCTCCCACTAAAACCATTATCTTGGAATCCTAAATCTATTTGGGTAATAACAACAAGGATTCTTCTAATGTCAAAAGGATCCATTCCTTCTAGATATGATACAACATCGATCCTTGTATCCTTCAATTCATTGCGACCACTTTGGGTCTCAAAATTAGACAGTCAAGCCCTTAACATTTGAGCAACTGCTTGGTACATGGTATAAAATAGATGAAACCTTATAAATTCACCAAACTTACACCCTTTCCCAATGGGAGGGGGATAAAAATAAATATTCCAATGACTTTATGAAATAGTCTCCCATAAGATAAATCCAAGATAAAGCATGAGCTTAAAAGGAATACAAACACACCCAACCCTTGAAATGGTAGACTCTAAACTTTTGCCATTCCTTTGTCTTTCCCATCACAGTTGAAATCTTATAGATCTGCTACAGGGAGGTAGTAACCATTCTATTATGTTTCCTTTAGAGTACCTCCTTTTTGTATCAAAATTTATACCAGTGTGTTGACCTACCAGACTCAAGTTAAAAGCTTTGGGTCTGCTACTTAACCTCAACAAGACATTCACTTTGGTTTTCTTTGCCATGTTGTTCCCAAAAACTTCCTTCCACCTGTCTTCAGATCTAATTATTATCCACCTAGTCGGGCATTTAGTTTTTTAGGGGATGGCATTGATGAGGTAGATAACTTCTAGTCCTCCTAGATTTGGATCATCTTCTTCTCATCCTTCCACCTGACGAACCTCTCACCCACATTCTATTTTAAATAACCTCCTCCTACCACTAGAATAGAACCACCTCTCTATCATGGACCTTCCTCCAATCTATTTTTAAGGTTTTCCACTTAGCCTCGATGATTATTCCACTAATATTTTTATAAAATACTCCATCTAGAATCTTTTGCTCCATTATTTAGCACCTGTCAGTCTTGCACTCTAAATCTCTCACACCTAGTAGGCGATTCAAACTTTTGGGGGATACCATTAATGGCATAGATAACCCCTAGTTTACCCAGATATAGGTCATCTTAATCTCTTCCTTCCCATTAATTTTCTTCCTTCCCATGTCCTATTTGAAGAATCCTCATTCTACTCCTTTCACACCCATCCATGTCTATATTGATGTTCTAGTTTTCCCGCTCAAATTGAAATTCAAAATGTTGAGGGTCTTTCGCTCCTTCTATCAGCCATCAACCCAAATTCAAAATGTAAAAATATAATTATAGTAAAATTAAATATTATATAATATATAAATAGAATAAATAATATCTAATCAATTGATCAATCAAACATGTAAGGAGAAAAAGGGTTTTTAGATTTTTAGAATGTTGTTATAAATATATTATCATGATTTGAAATTTTAGTACTAATAATTAAATGGATGAATTTTTTCACTTGTCAAATCTAAATTCTAAATACAATAATGTCAAATTTATATAAACAGTCTTGATCAGGTCTTATAAAATTGCAATATAAATATTTGATCTTGTTCATTTGTCTTCAATCTTTTTACTTCCTCTCTTGAATTTGTGTTTCAAATTTTGACTCTCCAAAATAGAAAAATATTATAAAATTGAATTTGATATGAGTTTGGTTTGGGTGTTTTCCTAAATATGATTTATTTTATCCCCTCTAATTTATCAAACACCTCAAAGTAAATAAAGAAACTACAAATTGATAAAAATAAAATATATAACAATATAGTGTTAGTAAACTGCTCTCAATAAAATGTTTAAAAAAATTGATAATTATTTTATGATTAAAAGAACCTAATCACATGTGTATTTATAGGTTGAATAAATTCAAACTTTGAAAAAAATAGTGCACATGACTGACCTATAATGACTAAAAATAGAAATTATGTTAAAGATGAATAGTTTAGCTCTATTTTAAGGATGGCATAGAAAATAATGCCAGGAATAGTGGAATAAAATAAGCACATGATAAATGTGTGAGTTTCTCAAAGATGCATAAAATAGGTTTGAAGCTTCATGATTGCCATCATAATTTAATAATGTTAAATTTGGACCATTCACCTATAAATAGACAAATACAAATAATAAATATAAAATCATTTGCAAAAAATGTCAAGGTTGAATTTTTGAAGTCTATATTTTTACCACTTTGAGGTGTGTGTTTAATCATAAAAAAAGTGGACACAACTCAAATTAGAACATATCAAAAATATATAGATGTTGCTGCAAATTTGAGTTTCTAATTGCCTTCATATTGAGACTTGGACCTTGCAAAACTATGATTATCTTTCCTACAAAAACATAGGTTAGTAAATTAATTAATGTTAATCACAACTTAATATATTTTGTTTGTACCTAATATACAATAGAAGTCTTATAAGTTTTTCATACTATACAAGGAGGTAGGAAGTGGAGTGGAGTTAAAAACCTTGTGTTGTGAGGGCATCAACCTCTACATTTGAGATTGAATTTGTCATTGAGTGATTAAATATTGGTAGATAAAGTTGAAACCATATCGTCATTAGAATATGGGCCGTTAATCCCATATCATATGAATAATTTATGTGCAATGAGACATGAAAATAATTATAATAATAAGACTAATAAATGTGAATTATGATTATCTCCATAAAATATGAGTGGAACGAATGAAACATATTGAAGCACATATCTTGAAAAATCAAATTTTCATTCATGATAAGGGCATGAACATATATAGTACATATTTTCAATACCCATGATGTTAATTATCAATTAGTATCATATTAAAAGTATTGAAAATTATGATTATCAACAAATAAAATATTAAACATTGAAAAGACATTGTAAATCACATTTGAATCTATATATTAAATATCTTCATGAGGCATCATGAAATAGTGTATCATAAAAAATAAAAAAATATTAGATAAACAAATATTATTAAATGAACTTGTAATAGAGCATAAAAAAAATGAATTAAAAAAATACCTTTAAGGTTTCTTTATATTAGATAAAGTAAAATGAAAAAAGAAAGTTGTTTCATTCTTTCTTTTTTTTTAATTGTTGAGAAGCCCAATTATATATGTATGTATTTTTATGTTTTGGATTATATATAGTTAATTATAACTGATGAGTAAGTGTATAGCTAAATCAAATTATTCCTTTGACTAGGTAGTCATGATTAGGGGATATTCAATCCATCAAAATCACCAAGAAAATGATCTTGAATCTATCCATTTAATTTTTCCTCTCAAATATTAGAGAGATTTATATCTTGGTGGATGGTATAAGAAACCATCATCCTCACTAATCAAACAATAATCCTTTCAATCTCATTCTTACCTTTTACTTTTACATTAAAACTTTAGAGAAGAATGTTAACATGGGCACCCAGAGAACATTTATTATATACTAATTATATATCATTTGAAGGTCACTACTATGCCAACATATAGAGTAGGGTACAATATTTGTATATTTTAAAATGGTAGGAAATCTAGGTGACTTCTCTTAGTCAAAACCTCTTCATATAAGCTAGGGGTCACTTCCAACACTCATACAAAAACCCATGCATCCAAAACAATAAGAACACATATTTTAAATGAAAAATACCTTAAGGAGGTAAGGGGAAAAATAATCCCAAGATTTTAATATGATTTTATAGCCCACAAGAATGATTTTCCACTTCACAATTCTAAAGCGTAAGAGAAGGAAGAATTTAGGATAATGTCTCACATTTGCATAAACCCTTCTGCCAAAGTAAGAAAGGAAAAATTTAGGATAATAACTCAAAACTTTCCTAACCTTACCACAAATATAAAATAGGAAGACTTTAAATAATAGCTCTCATTTTTTCAACCGTACCATAAAATAAGGAAAACTTTCCAAACAAGTCAATCCCATTTGGGTAACACAATCCTATGGTTTTAAGACACAAAAAAGACTCTAAAAACATAAAGATAAATGGAAAAACATATCCAATTTTCCATTAAGTGGTCTAAAAACTAAGTCATCCTTAGGCCCAAACAAGATGAAAAAAGAAAGCAAAGATTACAAACCAAGAGGTCGTGTCAATCCCTAAATTTTGAAAACTATTTAAGATAAAGAACAAGATATTTATAAAATAAGTAAAAATATACAAGAGTTTAATCATGAATTCCCCACCTCATATCCTTCAACTGGGTAATGTAAAACATTGCTCATTTAAGGCTTTCAATAATTTTTAACACCTATCTTTCAAACTTTATCTCTTTCTTCAATCTATAGCTCTCCAAACTCAAATTTCAAGAATAGAAAATAATTTGTACATAAGGATAGCTTTCCCTTCACTAATAGGAAAATATTATAAATATTTTTCCAATATAAAGGTGACATATATCCCTTCCGATTCCCTTGCCTCTCTATACAAGGACATTAATGGGAGCTTGAGTTGCCCTATAATTCCTCTAAATCTGCTTTATAAACTCTTAGGCTCAAAATTTGGTCAAAATGTTTTTACTTCTACCTTCAAAAAGCCTCTAACTTGCTTTTCACACAACTCTAAAAGTTGGTTATATTTTTCATTCTAATTTTTCAAGTGGGCCAACCGGTGTTGACTCTTTGTCACTCCCACCTGACTCCCTAGAGGTTTCTAAAAGTGTCTTGGGAAAGGGTGTGCTTAATTTATTTTGAATTGAATGGGTCAAACTAATAGATCTAAACTATTGAAATTGATATACAAGAATTATACAGATTTGGAATTGAAATACATTATATATAAAATTAGAAATTATCTAAAAATAGTATATAAACCAATAAATATGCAAACCTCCTTAAAATAAATATTATGCTGACTATGTATGCTAACTATGCTTGCAAACTACTAGAAAAGACATGAAAACTATGTTATGTCTAAAATCAAGGATTCAAACTATCATGGGACAAGTCCATAATAGGGGAACATAGATGATCTATGACCTTGTTTATTGACTTCAGTTGTATCCTAATTGACTATATGCCTAATTTTGGATCTAGGCATGTGCGATTACCTATGAGGGTCTATTGATTAATTTTATGTCTTGAGTCTCTATGTAGATGACCTAAAAAACACAAACCTTCACTCCTACACAATAACAACAATACATATCAAATGCTAAAATTTGGGGAATAAGGTTAGGGGAATAGCTGATCTATTTTAAAATAACTTTGTGTAATTTGAGTTTTGTCTACTAGCCTAAATGGGCCTCAAGCTGATGTAGTTATCTTTCTTGGGGTGAGTGTGTGATCCATGATTATAGAATTATATAAATGTGGCTAAGAGATTGATTGAAATTTTTGAGAATGGATGACATTGACATATAATAAAATATATTTAGACTTGGCTTATAATTATTAGAATGCATCAGAATTAAAATTAGAATAAAAAGTGTTGTTTAACTCAGTGTACATTAGAATTTTAAAGTGATTGTTATGTGTTTTAGAGAAAGCCTTAATGTGCTTTAATATAATGTAATTTTTAAAATATTTCTGTTAACTAGCCTTTTTAAATTCATTTTAGGTGTAAGTGCAATGTATCAAATTTAAAAAGCTACTACTAGATTGTGGGGGATAAGGCCACACTAGTGGACAAGGACACAGTGTGACCCTATCTAACCTAGCATGATCATGTCCCAAAAGGATAATGACTACCAAAAAGGTTTGATAGGTGATTGTAACTAAAATAGGTATGTCTAAATGATGTTCTATGTATTTACAAGACAGGATTTAGAGTAGTGAATGCTCTTGTATAGATTGTAAGTTAACGGAATGGATAGTAAGCCAAGTTAGGGAAGGATGTCTAGATTAAACATTTTCAACCACTTGAGGATTAGGTTTTTATATAAATTTACCCCCACCTTATTCTAGTGATGTAATGAAGTGAAAATTCTAGAGTAAAGTAGATACAAACCTAAGTGTGTATACACACATTATATTTTGATGCGAATCTTGATGGTGCAAGAATCCTTATACAAAACCTATAATAATTCCACTAAAAGTAGTTATTTTTCATTTTGAAAAATGAAAACCTAAAACTTGAATTTAAATTTGAAAAGAGAGCAAGGAAAGTATACATCTCAAAGAGTATTAATCTATTTTCCATGTAACTTGAAAATGGATAATCGTATGCCCCTTTGTTAAAGCATTTGGATAAATGTTAAACCTATGGAAAACTGAGAGTAAATAAAATCTCAATTCGGAAACTTTTGAATGTCTTTGATTTGGAAAGATTGTATGCTTTAACTCTCATTTGATTGTGTAGAGTACTCTTTAAAATAATTAAAGGAGTGGAACCACCAACTATCACTCACTACATAAAAAAAGTACAACCATATACATTAAGTGTCACTAGACTCTAATGTGGCCCACTTGCAACATGAATATGAATCACACGACTGCAGATAGATCTAGATATGTTGAAATTCTAAGAACTATATAATGTCATAAATCTAAAATTTGCTCATGAGGATTTAGCTTCTCAAGATAAACTCATTATGATGCCTCCATAATGAGAAGGGAAACATATGTAGCATGCAAGTCAATTATCTCAAAAGAATATTTATATACTATGTGAAAATTGTACTCATGCAGTGCTGCTATAAATTTTGAATTGGATTGCATCATAGTATTGAATATAGTATTGAGTTATATATGAAACATGTGTTAGATATATATATCATTGAATTACATAAGCATCATGAAACCAAAGTAAGAATACAGAGTAGTAGTAATGCATGATATGAATCATGGAACTCAAATAATAAGTAATTAACAAATAATAAATATAAACATAAGACCCAACAACAAGATTGACATACAAAAGAAACCATCTAAAACATGACTTTTTAGGTTCAAGGTAAGAGGTCCATATAAATTGAAATCTAAACATCCAATTATAAAGGGGATCACAAACATACCACAAATGATTAATAATGAGGTAATGTATTTTGGATAAAGTGAGTTTATCATACAACATCTTAGTGGTGAATTTATCAAGATGTAGGTCATTAATCCATTTAATGTTACCCCAAAAATCACTCTCCTCATAAAAAATAGTCAGACCTCTAGCCAATTAAATAACCTTAGATATCAAGGCATAATTCCTTCCTTGAAAAGAAAGAACTTTAAATTTAGCTTTAATTTCAGCCCAAAAAACCCAACCATTATGAGAGAAAAGGTCCCTAAGGTTCTTCAGACCCTTGGAGAACCAAAGAAAGGACAAACACCCCATAGTTAATGTAAGAAGCCATCTATTACCAATAAGGTTCCACAATAGATACCTATACCCCTAGCACCTTGAACACAACCCACTAAAAACTGGAGGAACAATAACCAAAATTTTAACCATTTTCGAGGCATTCCAAATAGAGTAAAAAATAAGTGAGCCTGTAACTTGAATAGAGAATGACCCCACAAGTAAGTCAAAAATATAGAATCATTTCCACTTTAGCTTACCTTTAGGGAAATCTCTCAAAATATTATTCCTTATCAATACCTTCCAAGGTTCATCTCATTTTGAATCCCTTTTGATCTATGTGGCATCAAGATTAATACCTTGTAGCCTAAGATTCTTCAAATTGAGTCCCTCAAATTTTTGGGGAATACAACAAATCTTCCATGCCACTGTATGCCTTTTCTATTACCCTTTCCATTAGACTAGAGGAAGTCTCTTATGATTTTGTCAAGAGATTAATTTGAGACTTATTGAAAATCCAACATGAGGCATCGTAGATATAATATGAGGAAATCACTTTTTGGCAAACTTGAATTCTTCCTTGGAGTGATAGATGATGGCCCTACCACTTACCAATTTTATTATTAATTTTAACATATAACAATTCCCACATTTTTTTAAAGTAAGGTGACAAGGAAAAGAGAATACCAAAGAATATGACCAATTGATTTGGGCATTTATAAACCCATCCAAACCTACCCAACCAATTTGATGGAGTCTCATCCTAACCAATCATATAATATTTATGTAGGGCCATACTTGACCTAGAGGCAGAGTATTAAATATCAAGATTATTAGAAACTTGTTACAAGTTTTCCATCTCAAGCCTATTTGAAAGAGTGGTATCATTGTTGGAAATATTGTCATTGATGTCAAAGGTTTAGCATTATTGGTGATAAAGGCCCCATTGCATTTAATATTGTTTATCTTGGCTAATGTGAGTTAATATTTATTTAATATTAACAAATATATTTTTGGTTGCATATGAGACAAAAGAAGGGCCCATGGAGAAGTCAAAGAGCCATGGGGTAAAGACAAAAGAAGGATGGGACACATTTTCCCATGAAGAGTCATCTTGGGGAATACTAAGAGTCACCAAGTGAAGACAAAAGAGTAAGGGTGAATTTCTCATGAAGGGACACTTTAAGGAATACAAAAAGTCACCAAAGATAAGGACAAAAGTGGGAAAGACGTTTTTGGTCATGAAGGTTCACCGCATGACTTTTCAAAGGCTTGAATATGAATGGTCATCCAAGATTGGTGCCATTTTCCATGAGGATTGAAGGGTCACAAAGGGGGAAGGCCAAAGGTCATTTGGAAAGCTATAAATAAAGGCTTGAGAAGGCATTTGTAGTGTGGAAGTGAGAGGTTGATTTGATATTGTAGTATCTAGCTTAGAAGAGCAATTGTGAGAGATGAATATGATTTGTATTTGTTATATCTAGCTTAGAAGAGAAAAGGTGAGAGAGAGGAAAGAGATGTTGTATTGATCTATCATTTGTTGAGATAGCAACATTGAGAGATAGGTGTGTGGTATACACAAAGGTGTTGGTGCTCCTGTGGGTTGATGCTCATGAATTGTTTCTGGGTTGGTGCTCGATAAAGGGGTTGGTGCTCCTATGGGTTGGTGCTCATGAATTGTTGCTGGGTTGGTACTCGATAAAGGGGTTGGTGCTCCTGTGGGTTGGTGCTCACGAATAGGTGCTGGGTTGGTGCTTAGTTAAGGGGTTTGAAGCTCCTATGGGTTGGTACTCACGAATTGTAGCTGAGGTTGGTACTTGGAAAAGGGGTATGGTTCTCATGTGGGTTTGTTCTCATGAATATATTTGAGATTGATTCTCCATGGTTTTTCCCACATTGGGTTTCCACATTATATCTGGTGTCTCTCTCTATCTTGTGTGATGTTTATTGTTTGAGTTTTATTGCATATCTTGAATGTTTGATTAAGTGGAATTTGGTTAAGGGAAAGATTTATAAGATATATAATATACTGATTCACCCCCCCCTCTCAGTATATTTCATGCTTAACAATCATAAAAAAAGGACATCAATCAAATCAAAATCATTGGGAAATAAAATACCTATAATCAAGGGACAACAGTAGTACTTATCAATAAATAGTGTATGGATTCAATCATTATGACAAATAAGGAGGGGGCAATGGGGCATCCTTGTATAATTTACCATTGATTATCAATAGAATTAGTAAGCTCTTCATTAACCTGGATGATAGCATAGGCATCCTTGAACATGACATTCACCATTTGGAAAAACCTATCTTGAAATCCAAAGGCTTACAACATCAAACCAATAAATCTCCATTCAATTCTATCATCAGCTTTTTAAAAGTCAAGTAAGATCATCCCAATATCTTGACCAGAGTCTTGAGCCCAATGGATGCCTTCCCAGTTAGATATGAGGTTATCTAGGATATATCTACCTTCAATAAAACTAGTTTGAGTTTCTAAAATGATAGTAGGTATAAGAGATAAGATTCTCCTAGCTAGAATTTTAGCCAAGATTTTGTAAGAGTCATTAAGTAGAGTGATTGGCCTCCAATTCTTAATCTGGGTTTACTCTCCATCCTTTGGGATGAGTTTGACAACTCCTTTGTTCATATCAAGACCCACAAATCTAGGCTCAATGGCTTCACTATAAATACCAAGGCATTTAAGTGAAATCCAATCCTTTTTATATTTATAGAACAAATATGGAATCCATCAATCCTTAGGGCTTTGTCATCTTTCAAAGAATCAATTGTAGTTATATTCTCATCTAGGGAAATTTCATTGTCAAGGAAAGTAGCTTGTTCACTAAAAATTTTCTTAGGAATACATTTAGTACAAAGATCCCTATTAAGATCAATTTGAGGATTCGAGCCATTTGATGAAAAGAGATTGGAGTAGATGGAGAATAATTTTAGTTGGATCACTAGACACAAAACCACCATAGTCAATCATAGAGATCTTTTTTCTACATTGTTTCACTTTCAAGAATTTAAAGAAAAATTATGAGCCTTTATCCCTCAACTTGAGCCATTTTAATCTAGATGAAACATGGGTACCTATGGCTACAAACATTTGGTATTATTTGAGCTCATGATTAAGCACAAAAAGTTTGATTAGAAATAAAACATTATTAAAATCATTATGTAGGGTGATATGAGCAAATTATATCTCATCTTAGCCTTATGCTAACCATAGGTTTGGGTAATATTTTTACACAATTCCATACTTTTATTCCACCTATCGATATTAGAGGAGTCCATCTTAAACTTATCAATATTCCATGAAGAACATATACCCCTATTGCAATCAAGGTCATTCAAAAGGGAGACAAATATCTTATAAAGGCCTTTCTAGTTAGAAGCACCCACCTCTTGGTCATAGGGTTTTTTTTAGTGGTGAATCTTCTTTAATCTATGAATATTCCATTTTTTAAAGTTGGCATTTGGCATTTTTTGTGGAGTGGCCTATAGGGCAGGATCACCTAAATTTGAATATAAATTTCTTCATATAAATGTAATTCGCTAGTACCTCAAAATCCAATCTAGAGGAATTCGCCATATACCTTTGGGTGACTTTAGATTTTTTTTTTATGGTTTGTATTTCAGGTCAGAGGAGTCCTTCAAGAATCAATAGTTCCCAGGAAGGTATGCAACATTTTTTACAATATAATTTCTTAATATTTTTTTAACTGTAATTCCATTTACTATTCTTTAAGCGCCATCATGATAATTAAACATGAGGGCATACAATGATAGAGTATGGGTTCTTGATGACATCGTGCAAGTGTGGGCACTCGATGACATCCTATGAGTGTGGGCAACTGATGGTAGCCTATGGGTACTTGGCATCAATCTACTAGCACCCGATGGTAACATGCAGGTGGATGATAATAGGTTGTAGGAAGATGACAATAGGCTACCTATAGGCAAATGAAGATAGGCATTAGGTAGACATTGATAGATTATAATCAAACATCGACAAATTATAGATGGATGTTAGTATTCTATAGGCAGATGTTGGAATTCTATGAGCATACATCGATATCCTATAGGTGGATGCCTACATCTTGCAGATGATCATCATTAGTTTAAAGGTAGACACTGATATTCTATGAGCATACACTGATAGCCTATAGGTGGATATCTATTGTTTCCATTCAAACATCAGTAGTCTACAGGTAGGAATTGTTTATCTCTAGTCAAGCAATGTCATGTTGTAGTCAAGCACCCATAGGCTACCATCAGGCACCAATAGGCTATAGTAAGATACCAGTAGGTTGCCATCGAACACCCTCATATTTGATTATTGTCATGATTCCTTATTTATTTTTCAACATCTTTATTTTTTATCATTCATCTTCATTTTGTTGCTAATCCTCTTTCATCCATGGATCTGATGGTGAAAGTCTATAACATGCCACCATGCATCTATATTTTGTCAATGTTTGTTGACATCATGTTAGCATTCATCTGTGTGGCACTATTATTTATCCCCATCATGTTGGTGTTCATCTGCATAATGTTGGCATTCATCTATGTTATGTCAATGTTCACCTGTGTTTTACCATCATTCATCAGCATTAAGTCATCATTCATCTACATTTCTTGGGTTTTTGATTGTGTTTAATATCCTCCATCGACAATTTTGTGACAAATATATCAGACCTTGTATGATTCACTAGTGGCATCACATGATTTGTTTGTGTAATGATACGCCTTCCAAACTGATTCATCACCATTATGAATCTGATTCACCTTGAGACCTCCATGGATTTTTTATATGGCCCACTAAAATGAACCCTACCTGGTTAATTTTTAGGAAGACGATAATCTCTATGGGGTGGTGATCTAAGATGGTGAAAGGGAACTCCTTCAATGAGTTATTATTTCCATCCTCGTAAGTTTTAAATATATCCTTATTAAAATTTAATTTGTTAATCCTATAATACACCCTCTTAGGATTGACTTGGTTATTGCACCATGTAAATGAACTGATTTTGCTATGTATTTTACCTTGGTTAAGAGGATCAAAGATCTTATGAATACGCTTGAGCTTCAACCAAAATAAAAGTGTATTACCTTTCTAAACATGTGGTTAACCAACTTGATGATCCATTTTCTCCTCAACCATGTTAAATCCCTCCCTATAATCCATGAGACGTCTTTCAAGTTAGAAGCAAGCCAATTCCACAAATCATCCCTTTCCTTGTAATCATTTGGAGCATAGACATTACAAATACCAAAGGTCTGATTATCTTTTTTTACCAAAATTAAAACCTTGTATGTGACATGGGGATGATCCATGCTCATCCATAGAACCCCTCACTTAATATTAACAAGAATTGAGGCTCCACATTTCCCTTTAGAGTGGCATGCAGAGAAAAGGGAAGCATTTGGCCAAATGAAATTGAGCACACAATCTAGCTTAAATCCAATTTTCTTAACTTCCTGAAGAAGTAAAAAGTCAATATAATCCCTTGAATTCCTTAACTATGTAACAATAGGTTTATGATCAGGGGATTCAAGGACCCTCACATTCCACCATATAATCTTCATAAAAGGGAGGAGGGGGGTATACCTTTGTAGATCAAAGGCCTTAAATACTCCTTTGTTTTGATATAACCTTGTGAAGAATTGAGGAAATTTATTCTCTTTAGCTCTCTTTTTAGTGTCCTTGACACATCCTTTAGATCCCTTAGGTTTCTTACCGTTCTCCCCATAGGATGAGCCCATGAAGGGTCAAAATTGGATTCAATTTTCAACCTTTTAACACTAATCTTAAGTTTTTCACCCAAAAGGCAGTTAAAATCCAATGGATTCAATGAAACATATTTATTCAATGGGTCATCATCTTTAATAACAAAAATAGGGGTTAGAGAAACAACCATAGGGACCATCTCACCACTTACACCTTTTGTTTCCATAATTAAGGGGTTAGGGGTAAGGGTCTCCTTTCCTAGAGGATTAGCCAAAATAGCAATGCAATCATCTAAGGTTCTTCCATTATAGACCAAAGAAACTTCACTTGTAATTTATCCTTGATCATCTTGGGCCAATAGAAATTGAGGGACATAATCCTTCTTCTCTATGGGTAGGGGGAACACTTCCTTACTACCACCAAAAAAAATAGATCATTTTTTAGCCTCCCCCACACCCAAAGAGGGAGCGTCAACTAGAGGGGACGAAATGTTGACATAACCCATAGACATCTTAAATTTATTCTCCTTATCTTGATTGACAAAGGGTGTTAGGCCTTTATTAGGTTCTAACACAAAGTAGTGATTATATCTTATAATAACATTTTCCTTGGTGATTAAGGTAAGCTTATAAAAACATCATTATTAAGGGGAAGAGGCTTACTATTGACCAAATTTCACCTCAGTACAATTTGTTTATCCATTTTCATGAAGAGCCGAACAACAGTTTTAAGAATAGGTCATTTTAGAGATCTAAAATTACAAGTTAAGGAGGCTAAGGTGTTTTGGCTCTTCATTGTAGTGTATGTTGGGCCCTCCACAAGTCAAGTCTTGGCCTCTCATAAACCCAAGTTACTCCTCAAGACCATGTCAGGTTCTCTTAATGACTTGACTTATTAAAGTTTCATGAGTAGAATTAATCTAGGTTTATGAACCTGAATTAATCCTTCCAATGCTTTACAGGTTTTCAATGATGCATGACTTTGGGTTTTCCAAGGAACAAGTCTTATGACTTTATAATCAAAATCATTTAGAAAACCTAAAATGGTCTTGATTCTTGTCTCTCGAAAGTGGCCCTTCAAAAAAAATTGAAGGGCCTTTCTTGCCTTGTTCCCCCCCAAGTGTCCCTTCAAACTTTTTCAAAGGGCACCTTGTTTTCCAAAGTGTCCCTTCAGACTTTTCTGAAGGGCGATTTTCTTCTCAAGAGCCCCTTTAGAATTTTCTGAAGGACACTTTTCTTGTCCAAGTGACCCTTCAAAATTTTCCAAAGGGCATTTTTCTTCCAAGTGACCCTTCAAAAAAGTTATAAAGGGAACTTTTTAACCCAAGTGCCCCTTCAAACTTTTTTGAAGGGCACTTTGTTGTCCAAGTGACCCTTCAAAAAAGTTCCAAAGGGCTCTTTTCTTCCCAAGTGACCCTTCAGAGTTTTTTGAAGGGCACTTTGTCTTTGGAAATGCCCTTCAATTTTTTTTGAATGGATCCTATGCCTTTCCCAAGTGTCCTTCAAAATTTTTCCGAAGGGCACTTTCCCAAGTGTCCTTTGTAGACACCTAAAACTAGCCACTGATAACCTTCAACCAAGATTTTGGACAATTTCCACTTAAAATGCATAATTTGGCATAAAAACACTAAAATACACTAAATGAGGTGAAACTAACATATTCAAGTGTTAATTTTGGCCAGGGTATCCCTAAATGGGGAATGAAATTTATGGGCTAACTAACTTTGATCAGATCATTTTGAGTCAAAATGCTAATTTTCCACCTGGGTGCTATGGATTGCTCTTTCCTATCAAATCTTCTACACAAGACACGTGCCTTTGTTATTTGTTGTTGATAACATCTTAAATGGGAATATGGTTCCAACACATCTGACATTGAATTCCAATTCTAATCTAGTGTAATTTTGGACCAATAGAAAGACATTTTGATCAAATTGAGTAATTTGTGCATAAAGTGCTTAATCATGCTTAAGAGTTAACCCAAATCAAGACCTAATTAATAATTCCATGGAAACTTGTTGAAAACTTGTTTTTAGAAATGAATATTTAATATTTGTATCATCAAGTGACCTCATTTCTTAAGAAGACATCCCTAGGCCATAAATGCCACAAAGATTAGGATTCATACCCTCCATGCCTCATCAATGCCTTCCATGATGCCCTCTGTGCCTCTTAATTTCCCCTTCTTCTAATGTCATGATGAGGATAATTAAAAAAATAATTCCAAAAATTGAAATAATCCTCAACCACACATCTCAATCTTGAGATGGACGGTTCATGTTGATTCTGATCAAATCCAAAAATCTATAAATAAAGAGGCCATGAACATCATTTCTAATCTATTTTAGTGAAAAGTTATAATGCACAAATATCTTCAAGGAGCCATTTCAACTAGTGTTACCATGCCAAATTAATTCCAAGCCAAGCCAATCCAAAGCAAAAGGTGCCAAGGAGAGATGGAAGTAGCCAAGCTATCATTACCAAGGAATTCATGAGCACAAACCAAGAAAGCCACTACTACAAAGGCATTTGGAGCATCCAAGGAAGGTGAAGGAATTCTTGTATTTGATTCCTTGATTTTTAGTTGTGTTTGTCATTTTCTTTTTATTAACTAAGCTCTGCCTAGTGTCTAAGCCTAGAGACGTTATGTTATTATTGTGTTTCTTTCATTTTGTTTTCATTTTGAAACTAACACCATACTAACCATCCTCTCTTGAGTCAAATTCCTAGATCACATCCTTTGGTAAAATTTATCAAAGGAACCAGCCACTGCCTTTCGAGCAAAATCCCCAAAAGAATTCTTTCAAATAAATTATTTGAAGGAATTAGTTCATGAAAATTTCTTAAAACAACAAACCTAACCTGATGGATCCCCATGATGTGCCACAAGATATCAAGTTTAATACAACCAACTAGCCATTAGGGTGAAAATATGATGTGCTACAAGACACCAAATTTAGGGTGGCTAACTAGCTATGGGGATTTAAAGGCACGACGTGTTGTAGGACATCAAATTTAGGGTGTCCAACTAGCCATTGGAATTCAAAGGCATGACGTGCCACATGAATTCAAATTTAGGGTGGCAAAGTAGCCATTGAGATTCAAATATGACATGCCACAAGATGTCAAATTCATGTCTAAAGTCTTCAAGCAAGGATTAAATCCATTCAGAGAACCCAAAAGGGTCTTAAACAAAGATAGTGCAAATTAACTTTCCCAAAGAGCTTTGCTTATGAATTTTACAAGTCAAAAAAATCAAAAAGCCTGAAAATGAAGAGACAATGCTTTATAGGTTTTCAAAAGAGCTTTGCTTATGACTTTTATAAGTATAATCAATCAAAGAACCCGAAGAAGCAAGTAAAAGTAAAGTCACTTGGAAAACCCAAATGGGTCTACAGTGCAAAATGTGGGATCTCTCCAGAAGAATCTAAGGTTCGTAGCAGTGATCCAAGCCATTTATTATGGAGGGTCATCTCACCATTGATTTTTTAGTAATCCTAGTCATTTCAAGAGGGTGAATCAAAGAGAAGGACAAACTCCAATTGAATTAGAAAATAACTAGAATCAGTTTCAACAGGATGGCGACTATAAACCATTTTGAAGTCTTTTATTTTGATGCCTAATAGCTCTCTCTTATCTCCCTCTTTTGATATAAATAAGACCCTTAGGTTCTTATTTTATCATCCACAGATAGTACGATAAAGCCCTGTTGGAATATTTTACCATTTTCTTGCCTTTGAGCAAAGAAGCATAAGTCTATTTTATTTCTAAGTTCTAGACATTTGCCTGGGCATGTAAGAGACACAAAGTGATATCAAGTCATTTTTTATCTTTATGTTCTCTATCCTTCATGTTTTTTGAGCAAAGAGTTGACCCAACAGGTCATGTAGAGTGCATTCTAGCTGTATGAGATTTTGCACATGTGTAACCTTTTTTTGGTATATACAGGTTGTCTTTTTCAATTATTTACCTTGTGTGATCTCATTCATTTTGTCTCTACATTGAAATACATATGTTGGAATATTCTAGAGCTTGAGTTATAGACTATATTATGCTATATTGTGCATAAGTATAGGGCATATATGTGGATACTAATTATTGGTGTATCACCGACTTAGACTAGGCTTTTCATTTATGCAAACTCCTGACTCTTTTCACTCATACAAACTAGTTCAGTAGTTTTATTTCACAAAAATCTAATACAGGGAGCTAGCCCTTTCAACCTAGAGGTTCATTTCCACTTATAGGTACACCCACAGGCTTAGAAATGTCCCAACATTGCCCAAATCTGGAGGAGGCCTGAACAACCCTCTTCTAGGGTGCAAGATTTGGAGACAATACTTTACATATTTTTGTTCAATGATCCAATTTTAACCAATAGGGGATAATCTTTTTAAGGTGACCATCCTTTTTATAGAAAAACAAGTATTGATACCTCTCAAACCTTTAATGGAACAAGTGTAGGACTCTCCTCTGATATTGAAAATTAGGCTTTTTAGGAAGACATATAATGGTTAAAAGGATATAAGGACTCTAAAATGCATATGTGCCAGACACCTCGTATATTCAATCCTTAATACTTCCCCTAGGGTTTTAAGAGATTGAGGCATAAAATTTCAAAGTTGTATAGGAATGTCCCCTATATCATTTCAATCCAACTTTAGGTTCCAAGGTATTGCCTTGAAAATTGACTGACCCACATTCCAAAGGGGCTTACTGTTAACACACATTTACATATTAGAATTTTTGAAAAAAATCATAAATACTCCCTTTTTAAACATTCTAAAAAAATAAATATAGATACCCATTTTTCTTCCCCCACACATCATTAAGCCAATTGTCAAATAATTTTCTTGAGGGCAAGGAATTTCTATTCAAGCATTAAAAATAACTCAATATTCTTTAAGAGAGACTCTTCCAATTGTAAATCTCTATCCATATATTCATTAGGAAACAAAGATAGGGTTCTTCCTAGACCAAGGGGATTACCATCTTTGATTGGGAAGTGCTTGTTGGCTCAATCTTTAACTATTTCACAATTGTTGAGGATAAATTATGCACCCTTTGAATTCTTTGTGACCTCCTCTTGATGAAGATTTTTTAAGAAAAGTTTCTTTCTTGATTCCTCTATCCCTTTTATCCAGCCATCCAAATTTGCTTCAATGATCTAACCAAGGTAGTTTTCAAGATCTCATGGTACCCTATGAAAAACATTAAAACCACCATCATTCAATATCTCCACATGTGTAGTAATTAATGCATGTAGACCCAAAAATCTCAAAACTCCCCTATGACACACAATTCAAAGGCAAACGGGTGAAGAAAGGAAAGATTAAAAAAATAAACAACCAAAGACCACAAAGTAAGGAAAACTAAAAGCCAATGACCAATAATAGCGATGCATCACAATCCAAACCAAGGTAAAAAGCTACACAACCAATGAGGCAAGGGGACCAAGGAAGCAAATAGGTAATGAAGAGTGTTAGAAGATTATTAAATGGAGAATGACTTTTCATCTTCCCATTTATAGAGATCCAAGCCTCTTTTTCCTAACTATGATCCTAGAAATTATTGAGTGCTTGAACTTCAAGCTCTTACAAATTAATAAATCAAATTAATTTATAACCTTCATTAATGATAACTCAATAAAAACATGGGTAGATTTCTTGATTGTGAAATCAAAGGTATTTGAAAATTTGGTAGAGTTCAAGAAGTTGGTTGAAAAATAGAGTGAAAAGTACATCAAAGTGATTAGGATAGACATGGAGATGAATATAAGTCAAATCAGTTTTAGGATTTCTATAAAAACCATGGAATCAAGATGGAATTCACTACTTCCTATAATCCACAATGAAATAGAGTAGTTGAAAGGAAGAATAGGATTTTTTTTGAAATGAAGAGGTATATGATGAAATAAAAAAATAGGTATAGAACTTTCTTAGGTGAAGTAGTAAATACAATGGTTAATCTTCTGAGTAAAATTCCTACAAAGGAAATAAAAGGAATGACTCCTAAACAAGCATGGTCTATAAATAAGCCAAGTATTGATCACTTAAGTGTGTTTGGATATGTTTCTTATGCACACATACTAAAGGAAAAGAGGTATAAATTTAATGACAAAGGCATAAAGTGCATTTTTATTTGATATATTTCATACAATAAGACATATAGGTTATATGATCTAGTAAGCAATAAATTGGTAATTAACAGAGATTTGATAATCAAAGAAGTGGAAGAATATACTTAAGAATAAAAAACAAAGGAAAAATAAGTTATGATTGACAAAATTATAGAAGCACCTGAAAAACAATATAACTCTATGTAATTTGAGTTTTGCCTACTAGCCCAAATGGGCATTAGGCCAATGTAGTTATCTGTCCTAGGATGAGTGTGTGATCTGTGATTATAGAGTTGTATAAATGTAGCTAAGAGATTGATTGAAATGTTTGACAATTGATGTCATTGACCTCCAATAAAAGATATTCAAACTTGACCTATGATTGTTAGAATTCAGCATAATAAAAACTAGAATAAAAAGTGTTATTTAACTCAATGTGCAGTAGAATTTTGGAATTATTGTTATATGAGTTTGGAGAAGCCTTAATGTTCTTATATAGGGAATTTTTTTGAATATTTTTGTTAACCAACCTTGATAAATTCATGGTAGGGGTTAAATGCAATGTATTGAATTTAAAAATTTATAATTAGAGTGCAGGGGATGAAGCCACACTAGTTGAAGCACTCGTGATCAAGACAACGAAGGCGTAGTTAGAAGAAAAATAAGGCCTTGTAGTGGGTAGTTATTTTTATATTCATAATTATTTTTGTTTAATTTTTTATGTAAATTTGTAATTAATTAAATTCATATTATGAGCATATAGATTTTTTTTTATTATGGGTGGATATTTAACTATCTAAATTTATCAAACAAATAAATAGATGAAAGAAAGATTAATAAATAAACTGATAAATGCAATCAAAATAGTTACATACATTTTAATTATCATACTTACAAATTTTTAAAAATTAAATATTAAAAAATGACAGAATTAAACATTTGTAATATTTTCATTGATTATATAAAATAGTATTATAATCTAATACAAAAATTAAAATATTATAATTGTTAAAACTATTTTAATATCATAAATCATGTTAAAATAATTATTTGTATACGAATCAATATTATAAGAATAATTATTTATGTATCCTTAAATAAATGATATTATAAAATAGAATTAGTGAATAGAAATTCCTTGAAATATTGCCTTATTCATGTTTATAAGGGAATGAAAATAATTAAATTAGATGTTAAAGGAAGCAAAATTCATGTACAAGACATCTTTAACTTAGAATAGGTCGACTATATAATTTTGTTGTTTATAGATAATTCGTTTATATTAAAGAGTAGTTATAAATATTTATTATCTCATCATTAGAAAAAAAATTTGATCCCTACTTGTGTGGTTGGTTACAATTTAAAATATATATACTTTTGACCAGATAAAACTGCCTTGTCACTCATGACAAATTTTATTCTTGGAACAAAAGGTTGTAACTTAAAAGTGCATTGCATCTGAATGACAAGAATGCAAATATATTTTGAATCCCAAAGATAGGTGTAATGATAGCCTACTTTATATTGTTGTTTGAATGCAAAATGTTTTCATCTTCTTATATTATAGGTAAACTATTCAATGATTTTGTGTTTATCTTATTCACAAGGAAACCATTATTTGATTTGGTGCACACAATATCTAAGCATTCCATTGTAGAGAATAACTATGTTGGCCAAAATATTGGTATCTACTCTCTCAATTACAAAATCTACTTTGGTAGAGCATTTCGATTTAATATTTTTTAACTTCTCTTCGCTCGATTTTACTTCCACTACCACAACCTTTGAAGCAAAATGAACTTTCTTCTTATCCTTTCATGCAAAGAATATAAATAAATAGTTTAGAAAAGAATTAGATGGAATGGGTTTGATGAGCTTGATCTTGAACTTATAGCCCGAAACAAGAAGAACCACAACCCCAGACACCATTATCACCATCAAAATTCTCATCCCTCCTCTACTATTCTATAAGTTGAAGCAAATTACTTGTACATAAATTTTGTACAAAAAATAAGTTGGAGAGGTAGGCTACTGAAGGAGGTCCCTGTCATGACCAAAAATATTTAAGATAGTATGTTTTGTTTCCCACAAAACTAGATTTCATTGGATATAATTATAATTAATACCAACATTGTTGACTCATTCATCTATTAAGATGTCACACCAAAATTACAAGCAAAACATGGGAAAGTACATGGTAGGCAACTAAAATTATTGTAGATTCTAAAGAGAAGGCCCACTTTTGGCATTATTTATTTTTGAAAGGTGATGCATAACCCCGTACCATGTAAGTTATATTATCGTATGCCTTCACAAATCCCTTTAGTGGATTGGCCCTATGTTAACTATCATTTGGTACAGTTGCATTAATGAATGGAATAATTAATGGGGATACACATTGCTATTAATAATAACTTTTCATGGTGTTAGCAATGGAATATGCATAAATAAAATTTATATAATATTCTAATGTTTATTTACCAAACTTTATGCTACTAAACTTTGAAACTGGTAAAATAATATGTATTCTAAATTTTTCATTAGTTAAACAAAAATTAATTATTTGAAAACTGATTCCTATATTCCTACCTTAACAGAGACAAATAATACCGCATGAAAAATAAAGGAGTATAAAGGGAAAAAATTAAAAATCAAGTCATTGGCTTGCTCCTTCTCCAATAGTCATGTTTAGAGATTTGTAGGAGTGGTGCTTCAAGGTTCGATTCTGATTTTGGGTTCTTGAATGATGCACTAGAATAAGATAAAGAGGAGGCTCTATCCTGGAAGAGGATGGAGGTTATGGTTTGTGGCAAGCCCTTATTTAAATCCTTTTGTTTTAGGGAAGAGTCTTAAAAGGCCAACACTTCCTCAGGCTTCAGATCTGATCTACAAAGGAGATTCCTGAATCTCATCAAATCCAAGAAGATTGATCTCATTTTAGGCTCAGTTGTTATAGCCAATGTTTTAGCGAAGACTAAGACTTTCTCTCAACTCTTGGCCTATCCTCTCCCTTGTCAGTTCATGATTTTTATGACACATCTAATAGCCCCCAATGTGTTTATCTCTACTTTTTATAGAGGTGATGGTTCAGTGGTTATGCAGCCTCACATTACATAGCTTGCAAGTAAGAAGAAATACAAAGTGGTTATGATTGTTGGTGAGTCAAGTGTTGTTGTTGGTGATAGGGAAGTTATTATACCTTTGTTCCCTTTAAAAATTTGTTTGCCTTGTCACCCTATTGATTTTTATGTAAGTTTCTCTAAACAAAGGTGGATTTACATAGACTGTAAGAACATTGAGAATATATATCATGAATGCATGCCTTTTGTTGATCCTAACTTTCCTTTATCTCTTTCAGGATTGACCCATCCATGGTTATAGTAGAGTCCAGTGTTTAATCACCTCCTGCCTATGCTTTTTCCTACCCTCATTACACCTTCTTGTTGGGTGATCTCTATGTTTCTTTATTAGAGGAGGTCCTTGAATTGGTGTTCTCAGACTAGATGATTTCGATATTGGATTTGGGCATTAGGTGCAGCTGCTTATTTGGAAAGTGTGTGGGTTCTCCCCTTCCACTCCATGATATTTTCAAGTGGGATTCAGAGGTTTGAAGAACCTTATATGCTCCTTATTTCTCTTTACTCAATTAGGGTTTCTTCAAAGTTTTCTTTCAATGTGCCACTGACTGGGATTTTGTCTGGTATTTAGGATCATGGTTTTATGACAAGTTTGGGATATTTTTTTCCCTTGGTTCCCCTTTTTTGATCCATCTAAGGTAGAAATTTCAATTTCTCCCATTTAGATCAAGTAGTATAATATTCTTCCTGTTATAAGGGAAGAGGAGCACATTAAGTTTTTGGTTGAACAGGTTGGCTCCTTTGTCAAGATAGATAAGAGTTCTATGGGTAGGAAGTTTGTGTGTGCTTGCACAATTATTGATATTTCCAAACCACTCGCCTATTTTTTCATCCTTCATTCTTCTCAAGGCTTGTGGACATAGTTTCTCAATTTTGAAGGTTTCCCTTTTAGATGCTTCTAATGCAATCTCCTCGAGCATCGTGCAATAGGGTGTTCCTCTAAGAGCCTTCATCTTTTGTATTCCTATCCCTAACTAGTTTAGAGAAAGAAAGAATGGGTTTTAGATCAGGGATTCATTTTATGCACTCATAAAATTTTCCTTCTTTCGACAGGTCCTTCCCCTCTCAGTTCTTCTAGAGACCTTCTTTCCTCCCCTAGGAGGGAGGCTCCTATGAGGATAGAGAGTGATCCTATTGCAGATTTAAGCACTCAATTTTTGGAGGGCAATGTTACTTCCCCTTTTCCTTAAATTTGAAACCTAAAGCTCTTTTTGAACTGACAATTAAAAAGAAGGCTTGGATAATTGAGGCTAAAATATTGAGATGTAATTTTAGAGGACATAATGAAGGATGACACTCAATGGATGATGGAAGGTCTCCTTTTCTAACAGGGAAGTAGATTAATTTCAGTCACTAATTAGTTATCATTTCCTTTATCTTTTGAGGAGTTAGTTGTTGGTTAATTTTTTTCTATCATAATCTTTTGAGAGAATTTTTTGGCTAAACATTAGCCAATTTTTAAGTGGTGATTAGTTGATTTTTGGTTGAAGGCTAGTAGCTTCTTGATGGTTGGATAATTTTTGGATGATGGTTCTGATATGGTTTTATTTTTGGGTTATGTCCCAGTTGTTTTGTTGATCAATTAGTTGATTATTGTCTTTGTTGTTCCTTCTGGTTTATTTTTAAGTTTTTTATGATGGGTTATGGGGCCCTGTCAAAACCCTCACCTTTGCCTACATCTAAATAAAAATATAAATCAAGTTTATTCTTCTTAATACATTTTTATTTATTATTTTATTTTTTATTTTTTATGTAAAAAGATTCAATCTATTTTATTATAAAAGTGTCAAATCTTTAAATACAACTTTAAATTTTCCTTCCTTAGAATTGAGATATCTAAACTTAAAAAATAGAAGAGATGAGTAGTTAAATAATAAATAATGAAGTTTATCGATGTTCGCTAATGTGATATTGGAGTGTGATCCTCAAATCATTATTTTATGAATAGCTTTGTAATATATAATTATATTTGGGAAAAAAATAAAAATAATGTTTTCTCATCTTTAAAAGTTTTCTAGAGTGGTAAGTTTAAAGTTTTATTTTCTCAAAAACTTAAATAACAATACCATTAAGTTCCACATTCTTTTTATTTTATTCATTTTCATGCGTAGTTCATTATATATATATATATATATATATATTTGTTATTGTATACATAAAAATATGCTCATTATTCAAAATAAAAATTTATAAATATAGTAAACTTTTTAAATTTGATGTGATAAACATTTTTGAAGTTAGAGCTATGAACCAGATAAGTGAGGGTTTTTGTAACTGGACCCAAAACTAGGGAGAGGATTTTAAATGATGGTCCCACAACTAAACATGATAATGCACAATAAGAGGGTTTTAAGGATCCCACAACCATACCATGTACAATAATAGGGTTTGGAGGATACCCCGATATTTACAAAGAATATCTAGAAGGTTTTAACGATCCCACAACCATAACCAGCACAACAAGAGGGTTTGGAGGTTCCCACAACCTTAACTATTCATGTTGGTTTTAAGGATCCCATAACCATAAGATGAGGGTTCTAAGGTTCTTGCAACCTTAGTAAAAACAAAAATGTTACAAATCAATGGGACTCGTAATGTTGATGCCCTTCAGTAGGACATCCCTAAAGTTTACACTATAAAACAAGAGTCTACAAGGAGTATAAGGTCTTCTGCTACATGGGACTTCTGCACAACCACCACACATCTGAGATACTACAAGTGAGATTTTCCTCCCACTAAAACCATTAATGGATAGGTTGAAACAAAGGCCTATCTAGTCCATTCTCAACATTTTGGTTGCATCTTGAAACAAAATAAGGTTTTTTATCCAGTCATGAATAATATCCTTAAATTCATCGTCAAACCCTATGGCCTAGAAAAGGTAGGAGTAAATTCCTCTATCATCTGCTCTGATAAAGAAATATTTTATTTGGCTTCCTCTATCCTCCATGATCAAATCTGAGTGAGATTAAAAGTATCCCCCCATAATTCTGGTATTCAATAATATATTCATCTATCCTCCATAGATTTTATCAGCTATAAGTGACCCTATATAATCATTCAATGATACCACCACCCATGTTTCATATTAGACTCTATAAAGTTTTATGAATATTCATCTATCTTCTTCATTAGCCATTAAACCTGAGACTGGCCAAATAGGGTCTTTAATAGTTTTTATATATAAACATAGAACCTAATTGATGTCTTCAACATGGCTTCCCTAAACATTACACTATAAAACAAGAGTCTACCAGGAACATAAGTTCTACTACTTGGGACTTCTACAACACCATCATGTATCTGGGACACTGCAAGTGGGCTTTTCCTCCCATTGGAACCATTATCTTGGAATCTTAAATCTATTTGGGTAACAACAACATGGATTCTTTTGATGTTAAAGGGATCCATTCCATTTATATCTACTACAACATTGATCCCCGTAGCCTTAGATTCATTTCAACCCCTTTAGGTCTCAAAATTAGATAGTCAAGCCCTTAAAATTTTAGCACTTGCTTGATACATGGTATAAAATAGATGAAATATTATAAATTCACCAAACTTACTCCCTTTCCCAATGGGAGGGGAATAAAAATAAATAGTTGAATGACTCTATGAAATAGGGTCCCATATAATAAATCCAAGATAAAGCATGAGATTAAAAGGAAGACAAACACACCCAACCCTTGAAATGGTAGACTCTAAACTTCTACCATTCCTTTGTCTTTCCCATCATAGTTGAAATCTTGTAGATCTACTATAGGGAGGCAGTAACCCTTCTACTATTTTTCCTTCATAATACCTCCTTCTATGTCATAATTTATACCAGTGCATTGACCTATCAAACTCAGTTTAAAAGCTTTGCGTCTACTACTTAAGCTCAACAAGACTTTCACTTTGGTTTTCTTTGCCATATTACACTCAGAATCTTCTTTCCACCAGTCTTCAA
Source organism: Torreya grandis (assembly GCA_037957365.1). Classification (NCBI taxonomy): domain Eukaryota; kingdom Viridiplantae; phylum Streptophyta; class Pinopsida; order Cupressales; family Taxaceae; genus Torreya; species Torreya grandis. The sequence goes on from JARHVA010004788.1 coordinate 277,629, forward strand.
ATCTAATTATTTTCCACCTGATAAGACTTTTAGTTTTTTGGGGGATGGCATTGATGAGGTAGATAACCTCCAGTACTCTTATATCTAGGTCATATTCTTCTCATCCTTCCACTCGATAAACCTCTTGCCCATATGCTAATTTAAATAACCTCCTCCTACCACTGTAATAGAACAACCTTTCTGTCATTGACCTTCCACAAACAATTTTTTAGGTCTGTCGCTTAGCCTTAATGAGTCTTCCACTAAATTTTTTTTGTAGTACTCCATCTAGAATCTTTTTCTCCATTATTTAGCACTTGTCAATCTTCCACTCTCAATCTCCCACACCTAGCAGGTGATTCAAACTTTTGGGGGATACCATTAATGGCATGGATAACCCCCAGTTTGCCCAGATCTAGGTCATCTTAATATCTTCCTTCCCATTACTTTCCTTCCTTCCCATGTCATATTTGAAGAATCCTCATTCTACTCCTTCTGCTCCCATCCATGTCTATATTGATGTTCTAGTTTTCCCACTTGAATTGAAATTTAAAATGTTGAGGGTCTTTCGCTCCTTGTGTCAACCATCAATCCAAATTCAAATTGTAAAAATATAATTATAGTAAAATTAAATATTATATAATATATAAATAGAATAAATATAATCTAATCAATTGTTCAATGAAACATGTAAGGAGAAAAAGGGATTTGACATTTTTAGAATGTTGTTGTAAATATATTATCGTGATTTGAAATTTTAGTACTAATAATTAAATGGATGAATTTGTTCACTTGTCAAATCTAAATTCTAAATAGAATAATGTAAAATTTTTATAGACAGTCTTGATCAAGTCTTACAAAATTGTAATATAAATATTTAATCTTGTTCATTTGTCTTCGATCTTTTTACTTCCTCTCTTGAATTTGTGTTTCAAATTTTGACTCTCCAAAATAGAAAAATCTTATAAAATTGAGTTTGATATGAATTTGGTTTGGGTGTTTGCCTAATTATGATTTATGCTATCCCCTCCAATTTATCAGACACCTCAAAGTAAATATATAAACTCCAAAATGATAAAAATAAAATATATAACAATATAGTGTTAGTGAACTGCTCTCAATAAAATGCTTAAAAAAAATTGATAATTGTTTGATGATTAAATGAACCTAATCACATGTGTATTTATAGGTTGAATAAATTCAAACTGTGAAAAAATAGTGCACATGACTGGCATCTAATGACTAAAAATAGGAATGATGTAAAAGATGAATAGTTTAGCTCTATTTTAAGGATGACATAGTAAATTATACCAAGAATAGTGGAATAAGATAAGCACATGATAAATGTGTGAGTTTCTCAAAGATGCATAAAATACGTTTGAAGCTTCATGATTTCCATCATAGTTTAATAACGTTAAATTTGGACCATTCAACTATAAATAGACAAATACAAATAATAAATATAAAATCATTTGAAAAAATTGTCAAGGTTGCATTTTTTAAATCTATATTTTTTCCCACTTTGAGGTGTATGTTTAATCATAAAACAAGTGGACACAACTCAAATTAAAACATATCACAAATATATAGATGTTGCTACAAATTTGAGTTTCTAATTGCTTTCATGTTGAGCCTTGGACCTTGCAAAACTATGATTATCGTTCCTACAAAAACATAAGTTAGTAAAAAAATTAATGTTAATCACAAATTAATATATTTCGTTTGTACCTAATATACAATAGAAGTCTTATAAGTTTTTCATACTATACAAGCAGGTAGGAAGTGGAGTGGAGTTAACAACCTTGTGTTGTGAGGGCATCAACCTCTACATTCGAAAATGAATTTGTCATTGAGTGACTAAATATTGGTAGATAAAGTTGAATCCATATAGTCATTAGAATATGGGCCATTAATCCCATATCATATGAATAATTTGTGTGCAATGAGACATGAAAATAATCATAATAACAAGACTAATAAATGTGAATTATGAATATCTCCATAAAATATGAGTGGAATGAATGAAACATATTGAACCACATATCTTGAAAAATCAAATTTTAATTCAAGATAAGGGCATGAACATATATAATACATATTTTCAATACTCGTGATGTTAATTATCAATTAGTATCATATTAAAAGTATTGAAAAGCTTAATTATCAACAAATAAAATATTAAACATTGAAAAGACATTGTAAATCACATTTGAATTTATATATTAAATATCTTCATGAGGCATCATGAAATAGTGTATCATAAAAAAGAAAAAGATATTAGATAATAAAATATTATTAAATGAACTTGTAATAGAGCATCAACAAAATGAATTAAAAAAATACCTTTAAGGTTTTTTTACATTATATAAAGTAAAATGAAAAAAGAAAGTTGTTTCATTCTTACTTTTTTTTAAATTGTTGAGAAGCCCAACTATATATGTATGTATTTATGTTTTTGTTTTAGATTATATATAGTTAATTATAACTGATGAGTAAGTGTATAGCTAAATCAAATTATTCCTTCGACTAGGTAGTCATGATTAGGGGATATTCAATCCATCAAAATCATCAAAAAAATGATCTTGAATCTATCCATTCAGTTTTTCCTATCAACTATTGGAGAGATTTATATCTTGGTGGATGGTATAACAAACCATCATCCTCACTAATCGAACAATAATCCTTTCAATCTCATTCTTACCTTTTAATTTTACATTAGAAATTTAGAGAATAATTTTAACATGGGCACCAAGGGAACATATATTCTACACTAATTATATATCATTTGAAGGTCACTACTATGCCAACATATAGAGTAGGGTACAATATTTGTCTATTTTAAAATGATAGGAAATCTAGGTGACTTTTCTTAGTCAAAACCTCTTCTTATAAGCTAGGGGTCACTTCCAACACTCATATAAAAACCCATGCATCCAAAAAAATAAGAATAAATATTTTAAATGAAAAATACCTTAAGGAGGTAAGGTTAAAAATAATCCCAAGATTTTAGTATGAACTTATAGTCCAAAAGAATGATTTTCCACTTCATAATTCTAAAGGGTGGGAGAAGGAAGAATTTATGATAATGTCTTACATTTGCATAAACCCTTCTACCAAAGTAAGAAAAGAAAACTTTAGGATAATAACTCACAACTTTCGTAACCTTACCAAAAAAATAAAATAGGAAGACTTTAAATAATAGATCTCATTTTTTCAACCGTACCATAAAATAAGGAAAACTTTCCAAACAAGTCAATCCCATTTGGGTAACACAATCCTACGGTTTTAAGACACAAAAAAGACTCTAAAAACACAAAGATAAATGGAAAAACATATCCTATTTTCCATTAAATGGTCTAAAAACTAAGTTATCCTTAGTCCCAAACAAGATAAAAAAATAAAACAAAGATTAAGAACCAAGAGGCCGTGTCAATGCCTAAATTTTGAAAACTATTTAAGATCAAGAACAAGATATTTATAAAATAAGTAAAAATATACAAGAGTTTAATCATGAATTACCCACCTCATACCCTTCACTTGGGTAATGGAAAACATTGCTTCTTTAAGGCTTGCAATAATTTTTAACACCTATCTTTCAAACTTTATCTCTTTCTTCAATTTAGAGCTCTCCAAACTAAAATTTCAAGAACAGAAAATAATTTGTACATAAGGATAGATTTCGCTTCACTAATAGGAAAATATTATAAATATTTTTCTAATAGAAAGGTAACATATATCCCTTCCCATTCCCTTGGCTCTCTATACAAGGACATTAATGGGAGCTTGAGTTGCCTTAAAATTCCTCTAAATCTTCTTAAAAACTCTTAGGCTTAATATTTGGTCAAAATGTTTTTACTTTTACCTTCAAAAAGCCACTAACGTGCTCTTCACACAACTCTAAAAGTTGGTTATATTTTTCATTCTAATTTTTCAAGTGGGCCAACTAGTGTTGACTCTTTGTCATTCTCACCTGACTCCCTAGAGGTTTCTAAAAGTGTCTTGGGAAAGGGTGTGCTTAATTTATTTTAAATTAAATGGGTCAAACTAATAGATCTAAACTATTGAAATTGATATACAATAAATATATAGATTTGGAATTGAAATACATAATCTATAGAATTATATATTATATAAAAATAGTATATAAACCAATAAACATGCAAACCTCCTTAAAATAAATATTATGCTGACTATGCATGCTAACTATGCTTGCAAACTACTAGAAAAGACATGAAAACTATGTTATGTCTAAAATCAAGGATTCAAACTATGTTGGGACAAGTCTATAGTAGGGAAACACAGATGATCTATGACCTTGTTTATTGACTTTAGTTGCATCCTAATTGACTATATTCTTGATTTTTGGTTCTAGGTATGTGTGATTACCTACGAGGGTTTACTGATTAATCTTATGTCTTGAGTTTCTATGTGGAAGACCTAAAAAACACAAACCTTCACTCTTACACAATAACCACAATACATATCAAATTCAAAAATTTTGGGAATAGGGTTAGGGGAATAGCCTATCTATTCTAAAACAACTTTGTGTAATTTGAGTGTTGTCTACTAGCCTAAATGGGCCTCATGTCGATGTAGTTATCTCTCCTAGGGTGATGTGTGGTCCATGATTATAGAATTGTATAAATGTGGCTAAGAGATTGATTGAAATTCTTGAGAATGGATGGAATTGACATACAATAAAATATATTTAGACTTGGACTATAATTATTAGAATGCTTCATAATTAAAATTCTAATAAAAAGAGTTATTTAACTCAGTGTACAATATAATTTTAAAGTGATTGTTATATGTTTTAGAGAAGCCTTAATGTGCTATAATATAAGGTAATTTTTAAAATATATTTGTTAACTAGCCTTTTTAAATTCATGGTAGGTATTAAGTGAAATGTATCGAATTTAAAAAGTTATTATTAGAGTGTGGGGGATAAGGCCACGCTAGTGGACAAGGACATAATATGACCCTATCTGACCTAGCATGATCATGTCCCAAAAGGACAATTACTATCAGAAAAGGTTTGACAGGTGCTTGTAAGTAAAATAGGTATGTCTAAATGATGTTCTGAGTATTTACAAGATAAGCTTTAGATTAGTGAATGCTCTTATATAGATTGTAAGTTAATGGAAAGGCTAGTAAGCCAAGTGAGGGAAGGATGTCTAGATTAAACATTTTAAAAAAATTGAGGATTTAGCCCCACTTTATTCTAGTGATGTAATGAAGTGAACATTCTAGAGTAAAGTAGATACAAACCTAAGTGTGTATACACACATTGTATTTTGATGCAAATCTTTATGGTTCAAGAATCCTTATACGAAACCTATAATAATTCCACTTAAAGTAGTTATTTTTCATTTTGAATAGTGAAAACCTAAAACTTGAATTGAAATTTGAAAAGAGAGCAAGGAAAGTATACATCTCAAAGAGTATTTATCTATTTTCAATGTAACTTGAAAATGGAGAATCGTATGCCCCTTTGTTAAAGCATTTGGATAAATGTTAAACCTGTGGAAAACTAAGAGTAATCAAATCTCAATTTGAAAACTTTTGAATGTCTTTGAGTTGGGGATATTGTATGCTTTAACTCTCATTTGATTGTGTAAATTACTCTTTAAAATAATTAAAGGAGTGGAACCACCAACTATGGCTCACTACATAGAAAAAGTACAACCATATACATTAAGTGTCACTAGACTCTAATGTGGCCCACTTGTAACATTAATATGAATCACACCACTATAGACAAATCTAGATATGTTGAAATTCTAAGAACTATATAATGTCATAAATCTAAAATTTACTCATGAGGATTTAGCTTCTCAAGATAAGCTCATTATGATGCCCCCTTTATGAGAAGGGAGACGTAGCATGCAAGTCACTTATTTCAAAAGAATATTTATATATTCTGTGAAATATTGTACTTGTGTAGTGCCACTAGAAATTTTGAATTTGATTTCATCATAGTATTGAATATAGCATTTAGTTATATATGAAACATGTGTTAGATGTATATATATTTGAATCACATAAGCATCATGATACTAAAGTAAGAATAGAGAGTAGTAGTAATGCATGATATGAAAAAGGGAACTAAAGTAATAAGTAATTAAAAAACAATAAATATAAACATGAGACCCAACAACAATATTGTCATACAAAAGAAATCACCTAAAACAAGACTTTTTAGGTTCAAGGTAAGAGGTCCATATAACTTGAAATCTAAACATCCAATTATAAAGGGGATCACAAGCATACTACAAATGATTAATAATGAGGTAATGTATTTTGTATAAAGTGAGTTTATCATACAACATCTTAGTGGTGAATTCATCAAGATGCAGGTCTTCAATCCATTTAATGTTACCCCAAAAATCACTCTCCTCATAAAAAATAGTCACACCTCTAGCCAATTGAAGAACCTTAGATATCAAGGTGTAAGCCCTTCCTTGCAAAGAACTTTAAATTTAGCTTTAATTTCAGCCCAAAAAACCCAAACATTATGAGAGAAAAGGTCCCTAAGGTTCTTCAAACCCTTGGAGAACCAAAGAAAGGCAAAACACCCCATAGTTAATGTAAGAAGCCATCTATTACCAATAACGTTCCACAATATAGACCTATACCACTAGCACCTTGAACATAACCCACTAAAAACTGGAGGAACAATATCCAAATTTTTTACCATTTTCCAATCCTTCCAAATAGATCAAAAAATAAGTGAGCCTGTAACTTGAAAAGAGAATGACCCCACCAGTAAGTCAAAAATATGCAATCAATTCCACTTTAGCTTACCTTTAGGGAAACCTCTCAAAATATTATTCATTATCAATACCTTCCAAGGTTCATCTCATTTTAAATCCCGTATGATCTATGTGGCATCAAGATTAATACCTTTCAATTCAGCCTAACATTCTTCAAATTGACTCCCTCAAATTTTTGGGGAATACAACAAATCTTCCATGCCACTGCATGCCTTTTCTATTACCCTTTCCATCAGACTAGAGTAAGTCTCTTATGATTTTGTTAAGAGATTAATTTGAGACTTATTGAAAATCCAACATGAGGCATAGTAGATATAATATGAGGAAATCGCTTTTTGGCAAACTTGAATTCTTTATAGGAGTGATAGAGATGGCCCTACCACTTACCAATTTTATTATTAATTTTAACATATAACGATTCCCACATTTGTTTAAAGTAAGGTGACAAGGGAAAGAGAATACCAAATAATATGACCAATTGATTTGGGCCTTTCTAAACCCATCGAAACTCACTTAGCCAATCTGATGGAGTCTCATCCTAACCAATCATATAATATTTATGTAGGGCCACACTTGACCTAGAGGCAGAGTAGTAAATATCAAGATTATTAGAAACTTGTTACAAGTTTTCCTTCTCAAGCCTATTTAACATAGTGGTATCATAAAAAAAGGACATCAATCAATTCAAAATAATTAGGAAATAAAATACCTCTAATCGAGTGACAATAGTAGTAATTATCGATACATGGTGCATGAATTCAATCATTATAACAAATAAGGAGGGGGTAATGGGGCATCCTTTTCTAATTGACCATTGAATATCAATAGAATTAGTAAGCTCTAAATTAACCTCAATGATAGCATAGGCATACTTGAACATGACATTCACCATTTGGAAAATCCTATCTTGAAATCCAAAGGCTTTCAACATCAAACTAATAAATCTCCAATCAATTCTATCATCAGCTTTTTCAAAGTCAAGTAAGATCATCCCAATATATTGACTAGAGTCTCGAGCCAAATGGATGCCTTCCAAGTTAGAGATGAGGTTATCCAAGATATATCTACCTTCAATAAAACTAGTTCAAGTTTTTAAAATGATAGTAGGTATAACAGATAAGATTCTCCTAGCTATAATTTTAGCCAGGACTTTGTAAGAGTCATTCAGTAGAGTGATTGGCCTCCAATTATTAATCTGGGTTTACTCTCCATCCTTTGGGATGAGTTTGATAACTCCTTTGTTCATATTAGGACCCACAAATCTAGGATCAATGGTTTCACTATAAATACCAAGACATTTAAGTACAATCCAATCCTTTTTAGAGTTATAGAGCTTAATATGGAATCCATCAATCCCTAGGGCTTTATCATCTTTCAAAGAATCAATTGTAGTTATAATCTCATCTAGGGAAATTTCACTGTCAAGGAAAGTAGTTTGTTCACTTAAAACTTTCTTAGGAATACATTTAGTACAAAGATCCCTATTAAGATCAATTTGATGATTCGAGCCATTTGATGAAAAGAGATTGGAGTAGATGGAGAATAATTTTGGATGGATCACTAGACACAAAACCACCATAGTCAATCATAGAGATCCTATTTTTAAATTGTTTCACTTTCAAGAATTTAAAGAAAAATTATGAGACTTTATCCCTCAACTTGAGCCATTTTAATCTAAATGAAACATGGGTACCTATGGCTACAAACATTTGGTATTATTTGAGCTCATGATTAAGCACAAAAAGTTTGATTAGAAGTAAAACATTATTAAAATCATTATGTAGGGTATTTTTAGAGATGATCATCTTTTCATGGGCGATATGAGCAAATTTATATCTCATCTTGGCCTTATCCTAACCATAGGTTCAGGTAATATTTTTACACAATTATATACTTCTATTCCACCTATCGATATTGGAGGAGTCCATTGTAAACTTATTGATATTCCATGAAGAACATATATCCCTATTACAATCAATGTCATTCAAAAGATAGACATTGATTTTATAAAGGCCTTTCTAGTTAGAAGCACCCACCTCTTGGTCATAGGGGTTTTTTAGCAGTGAATCTTCATTAATCTATGAATATTCCATTTTTTAAAGTTAGCATTTGGCAATTTTTGTGGAGTGGCCTATAGGGCAGGATTTCCTAAATTTTTGGAGTCAAAGTTAATTTCAAGGACAGGTTCACCTACATTTGAATATAAATTTCCTCATATAAATTTAATTCATTGGTACCTAAAAATCCAATATGGAGGAGTTAGCCATATACCTTCGGGTGACTTTATAATTTTTTTTAATGGTTTGTATTTCAGGTCAGAGGAGTCCTTCAAGAATCAATAGTTCCCAGCAAGGTATGCAACATTTTTTTACAATATAATTTCTTAATATTTTTAACTATAATTATATTTATTATTCTTTAAGTTCCATCATGATAATTAAGCATGAGTGTATACAGTGATAGACTATGGGTGCTTTATGACATCCTGCGAGTGTGGGAAACTAATGGTAGCCTATGGGTGCTTGGCTGCAATCTATTGGCACCCAATGGTAGCATGTAGGTGGATGATATTAGGTTGTAGGAAGATGAAAATAGGATACATATAGGCAAATGAATCTTGGAATCGGGTAGATGTTGATAGACTACAAGAAGATAGTGACAAACTATAGATGGATATTAGTAGTCTTTAGGCAGATGCTAGAAGTCCATGAGCATACATTGATAACCTGTAGGTGGATGCCTATAAATTATAGATGGACATCATTAGTTTATAGGTAGACACTAATAGTATATAAGCACACATTTATAGCCTACATGTGGATGTCAGTTGTCTCTAGTCACACGTCAATAGTCTATAGGTGGGCATTAGTTATCTCTGGTCAATCACTGACATGCTATAGTCAAGCACCCATAGGCTCCCATCTGGAACTAATAGGCTATAGTAAGATATCAATAGGTTGCCATCGAACACCCTCATGTTTTATTATTGTCATGATTCCTTATTCATTTTTCAAGCATATTTATTTTTTATTAATCATCTTCATTTTGTTATTAATCCTTTTTCATCTATGGCTTTGATGGTGAAAGTATATAACATGCCACCATGCATCTATATTCTATCAATGTTTGTTGACATCATGTCATCATTCATCTGTGTGACACTATTATTTATCCCCATCATGCTGGTGTTCATCTGCATAATGTTGGCATTCATCTATGTTATGTCAATGTTCACATGTGTTTTACCATCATTCATCAGCATTATGTCATCATTCATCTACATTTATTAGGTGTTTGATTGTGTTTACTATCTTCCATCTACAATTTTGTGACAAACATATCAGCCCTTGTATGATTCACTGTGTGGCATCACATGATTTGCCTGTGTAATGATATGCCTCTAAAACTAATTCATCACCATTAGGAAGTTGATTCACCTTGAGACCTCCATGGATTTTTTTATATGGCCCACTAAAATGAACCTTGCTTGGTTAGTTTTTAGGAAGACAATAATATCTATGGGGCGGTGATCTAAGATGGTGAAAGGGAACACCTTCAATGAGTTTTTATTTTCATCTTGGTAAGTTTTAAACATATCCTTATTAAAATATAATTTTTCAAGCCTATAATACACCCTCTTAGGAATGACTTGGTTATTACACCATGTAAATAAAATGATTTTTCTATGTATTTTACCTTAGTTAAGAGGATCAAAGATCTTATGAATACGCTTGAGCTTCGACTAGAATAAAAGAATATTACCTTTCTAATATTGTGGATGACCACCTTGATGATCCATTTTCTCTTCAACCATGTTAAATCCCTCCTTATAATCCATGAGATGTATTTCAAGTTAGAAGCAAGCCAATTCCTCAAATCAGCCCTTTCCTTCTAATCATTTGGAGCATAGACATTACAAATACCAAAGGTCTGATTATCTTTTTTTACCAAAATTAAAAACTTCTATGTGACATGGGGATGAGCCATGCTCATCCATAGAACCCCTCACTAAAGATTAACAAGAATTGAGGCTCCACCTTTCTCTTTAGAGTGGCATGTAGAGAAAAGGGAAGCATTTGCCCAAATGAAATTGAGCACACAATCTAGCTTAAATCCAATTTTCTTAACTTCATGAAGAAGCAAAAAGTCAATATCATCCCTTGAAATCCTTAACTATGTAACAATAAGTTTATGATCAAGGGATTCAAGGCCCCTCACATTCCACCATATAATCTTCACAAAAGGGAGGAGGGGATTCTACCTTTATAGATTAAAGGCCTTAGAGCCTCATTTGTTTTGATACAACCTTGTGAAGAATTGAGGCACTTTATTCTCTTTCGCTCTCTTCTTAGTGTCCTTGACACATCCTTTAGATCCCTTGGGTTTCCTACCATTATCCCCATGGGACGAGCCCATGAAGGGCCAGAATTGGATTCAATTTTCAACCTTTTAACACTACTCTTAATTTTTTCACCCAAAAGGGAGTTAAAATCCAATGGATTCAATGAAACATATTTCTCCAATGGGTCATCATCTTCAATAACAAAAATAGGGGTTGGAGAAACAACCATAGGGACCATCTCACCACCTACAACTTCTGATTCCATAATTAAGGGGCCGAGGGTAAGGGTCTCTTTTCCTAGAGGATTAGCCAAAATATCAATACAATCATCTAAGGGTCTTCCATTGGAGACCAAAAATACTTCACTTGGAATTTATCCTTGATCATCTTGAGCCAATAAAGATTGAGGGACAAAATCCTTCTGCTCTATAGGTAGGGGGAACACTTCCTTACTACCACCAGACATAATAGAGCATTGTTTAGCCTCCCCCACACCCAAAGAGGGAGCGTCAACTAGAGGGGAAGAAGTGTTGAAATCACCCATAGACATCTTAAATTTATTCTCCTTATTTTGATTGATAAAGGGTGCTATGCCTTTATTCATTATAAGTAAAAGTAGTGATTATATCATATAATAACATCTTCCACGGTGATTGAGGAAAGCTTATAAAAACATCATTATTAAGGGGAAGAGGCTTACTGTTGACCAAATTTCACCTCAGTACAATTTGTTAAACCATTTTCATGGAGAGCCAAACAATAGTTACAAGAATAGGTCATTATAGAGGTCCAAAATTACAAGTCAAGGAGGCTAGGGTGTTTTGGTTCTTCATTATAGTGTATGTTGGGCCTTCCACAAGTCAAGTCTTGGCCTCTCATAAACCCAAGTTACTTGTCAAGACCAAGTCAGGTTCTCTGAACGACTTGACTTATAAAAGTTTTATGAGTAGAATTAATCTGGATTTATGATCCTAAATTACTCCTTCTAATGTTTTGTGGATTTCAATGATGCATGACTTCAAGTTTTCCAAAGAGAAAGTCTTATGAATTTATAAGCAAAAGCATTTAGAAAACCTGAAATGGTCTTGATTCTTGCCTCTCAGAAGTGGCCCTTCAAAAAAAATTTGAAGTGCCTTTCTTGCCTTTTCCCCCACCAAGTCTCCCTTCAAAACTTTTTGAAGTTCACTTTGTTTTCCAAAGTGTCCCTTTGGACTTTTTCGAAGGGCACTTTTCTTCCTGAGTGCCCCTTTAGACTTTTCTAAAGGACATTTTTCTTGTCCAAGTGACCCTTAGGACTTTTCCAAAGGGCACTTTTCTTCCAAGTGACCCTTTGGAAAAGTTTTTAAGGAAAATTTTTATCCCAAGTATCCCTTCAAACTTTTTTGAAGGGCACTTTGTTGTCCAAGTGACCCTTCAAAATTTTTCTAAAGGGCACTTTTCTTCCCGAGTGACCCTTTGGACTTTTTTGAAGGGCACTTTATCTTTGGAAATGCCCTTTAGAATTTTTTGAAGGGACATTGTTCCTTTTCCAAGTGTCCTTCAAAATTTGTTTGAAGGACACTTTCCCAAGTGTCCTTTATAGACAACTAAAACTAGCCACTGATAACCTCCAACCAGGGTTTTGGCCAATTTCCACTTAAAATGCACAATTCGGCATAAAAACACTAAAACACACTAAATGAGGTGAAATTAACATATTCAAGTGCTAGGTTTGGGCAGTGTATCCCTAAATGGGGTAATGTAATTTATGGGATAACTAGCTTTGATTAGAGCATTTTGAGTCAAAATGCCAATTTTGCACCTAAGTGCTCTGGATTGCTCTTTCCTATCAAATCTTCTACACAAGACACATGCCTTTTTTATTTGTTGTTGGTAACATCCTAAATGGGAATATGGTTCTAATGCATCTAACATTGACTTCCAATTCCAATCCAGTCCAATTTTAGACTAATAACAAGACATTCTGATCAAATTAAGTAATTTGTGCACAAAGTGCTTAATCATGCTTAAGAGATAATTAACCCAAATCAAGGTCTAATTAATAATTCCATGGAAACTTGTTGAATACTTGTTTTTATAATTGAATATTGAATATCTACATCATCAGGTGACCTCATTTGTTAGGAAGACATCCCTAGGCCATAAATGCCACAAATATCAGGATTCATGCCCTCCATGCCTCATCAATGCCTTCCATGATGCCCTCTATGCCTCTTAATTTCCCATTCTTCCAATTTCATGATGAGGATAATTAAAAAATTAATTCCAAAAATTGAATTAATCATCAACCACACATCTCAATCTTGATATGGACAGTTCAGGTTGATTCTAATAAAATCTAAAAATCTATAAATAGAGAGGCCATGAACATCATTTCTAAGATTATTTTGTGCAATGTTATAATGTAGGATTGGTTCCAAAATCTTCATGCAACTATTTTTACGATGCCAAATTGATTCCAAGCCAAGCCAAGCCAAAGCCAAATGTACCAATGAGAGATGGAGGTAGCCAAGCTTCTATTTCTAGGGACTTCATGAGCACAAGCCAAGCAAGCCACTACTATAAGGGCATTTGGAGCATCCAAGGAAGGTGAAGAAATTATTGTATTTGATTCCTTGATTTTTAGTTGTGTTTGTCATTTGCTTTTTGTTAACTAAGCTCTCCCTAATGTCTAAGCCTAGAGATATTATGCTATTAGTGTGTTTCTTTCATTTTGTTTTCATTTTGGAACTAACACCATACTAACCATACTCTCTTGAGTCAAATTCCTAGATCACATTCTTTAGGTAAATTTCTTGAAGGAACTAGCGATTTCCTTTCGATAAAAATCCCTGAAAGAATTCTTTCATACAAATTATCTAAAGGAATTACTTCAAGAAAATTTCTTGAAACAACAAACTTGACCTGATGGATCCCCATGATGTGCCATAGGATGTCAATTTTAATACAACCAACTAGCCATTGGGGTGTAAATATGATGTGCCACAAGACATCAAATTTAGGGTGGCTAACTAGCTATTGGGATTCAAAGGCATAACGTGCCGTAGGACATCAAATTTAGGGTGGCCAACTAGCCATTGGGATTCAAAGGCATGATGTGCCACAGGACATCAAATTTAGGGTGGCCAACTAGCCATTGAGATTTAAATATGACATGCCACAGGATGTCAAATTCATGCTTAAATTCTTCAAGCAAGGAGTAGAGCTATTCAGAGAACTCGACAGGGTCTTAAGCAAAGATAATGCAAATCATGTTTCCCAAGGAGCTTTGCTTATGACTTTTACAATTAAAATCAATCAAAAAGCTCAAAAAGGAAGAGATAATGATTTGTGTGTTTTCAAAATATCTTTGATTATAACTCTTACAAGTAGAAGAAATCAAAGAATCTGAAGAAACAAGTAGAAGTAAAGTCACTTGGAAAACCCAAATGGGTCTGCACTTCAAAATACAAGATCTCTCTAGAAGAATCTAAGGTTTGTAGTAGTGATCAGAGCCATTTCTTATGGAGGTTCATCTCACCATTGATTTTGCATCAATCCTGGTCATTTCAATAAAGTGAATCAAAGAGAAGGACAAACTCTAATTGAATGAGAGAACAACTAGAATCAGTTTCACTAGGATCGTGACTGCAAACCATTTTAGAGGCTTCTATTTTGATACCCAAGCACTCTCTCTTATCTCCCTCTTTTTCAATAAATATGACCCTTAGGCTCTTATTTATCATCCACAGATAGTAGGATGAAGCCCTACTGGAATGTTTTGCCATTTTCTTGCCTTTGAGAAAAGAAGCATAAGTCTATTTTATTTCTAAGTTCTAGAAATTTGCCTGGGCATGAAAGATACACAAAGTGATAGCAAGTGATGTTTTATCTTTATTTCTCTATTCTTCATGTTTTTTGAGCAAAACGTTGACCCCAATAGGTCATGTCGAGTGAATTTTAGTTGTATAAGATTTTGCATATCTGTAACCTTTTTTTGGACTATACAGGTTGTGTTTTCTAGTTATTTACCTTATGTCATCTCATTCATTTTGTCTCTACATTGAAATACTTATGTTGGAATCTTATAGAGCTTGAGTTATAGACTAATTCTTCTATATTGTGCACAAGTATAGGGCATACATGTGGATACTAATTCTTGGAGTATCACCATCTTAGACTAGGCTTTTCATTTATACAAACTCCTGACTCTTTTCACTCGTACAAACTAGTTCAGTAGTTTTATTGCACAAAAAGCTAATACAGGGAGCTAGCCCTTTCAACCTAGAGGTTCATTTCCACTTATAGGCACACCCACAGGCCTGAAAATGTCCCAACATTTCCTAAATCTAGAGGAGGACTGAGAAGCCCTCTTATAGGGTGCAAGATTTGGAGACAACACTTACTTTACATATTTTTCTTCAATGATCCAATTTTAACCAACAGGGGATAATTATTTTAAGGTGAGCATTCTTTTTACAAAAAAACAAGTATTGAGACCTCTCAGACCTTTAATGGAACAAGTGTAGGACTCTCCTCTAATATTAAAAATTAGGGTTTCTAGGAAGACATCTAATGGTTCCAAGAATATAAGGACTCTAGAATGCATATGTGCCAGACACCTCGTATCTTCAATCCTTAATACTTCCCCTAAGGGTTTTAGAGATTGAGGTATAAAATTTCAAAGTTGTATAGGAATGTCCCCAATATCATTTCAATCCAACTTCAAGTTCTAAGGTATTGCCTTGAAAATTGACTGACCCACATTCTAAAGGGGATTACTATTAACACACCTTTACATATTAAATTTTTTGAAAAAAATCATAAATACTCCCTTTTTAAACATTCTAAAAAAATAAATATAGATACCCATTTTTCTTCCCCCACATAGAATTAAGCCAATTGTCAAATAATTTTCTTGAGGGCAAGGAATTTCTATGCAAACATAAAAAATAACCCAATATTCATTAAGAGAGACTCTTCAAATTTTAAATCTCTATCCATATATTCATTAGGAAACAAATATAGGGTTCTTCCTAGACCAAGAGGATTACCATCTTTGACTGGGAAGTGCTTGTTGGCTCAATATTTAACTATTTTATAGTTGTTGAGGATAAATTATGCACCCTTTGAATTCTTTGTGACCTCCTCTTGATGAAGATTTTTTGAGAAGAGTTTCTTTCTTGATTCCTCTTTCCCTTTTCTCCCGCCATCCAAATTTGCTTCACTAATCTGACCAAGGTAGTTTTCAAGATCTCATGGCACCCTATGAAAAACATTAAAACCACCATCATTCAATATCTCCACACATGCAATAATTAATGCATTTACACCCAAAAATCTCCAAAAGCCCCTATGACACACAATTCAAAGGCAAATAGGTCGAGAAATGAAATAATAAAAAAATAAACAACCAAAGACCACAAAGTAAGGAAAACTAAAAGCCAATGACCAATAACAGTGATGCATCACAATCCAAACCAAGGTAAGAATCTACACAACTAATGAGGCAAGGGGACCAAGGAAGCAAACAGGTAGTGAAGAGAGCTAGAAGCTTCTTAAATGGAAAATGACTTTTCATCTTCCCATTTGTAGAGCTCTAAGCCTCATTTTCCTAACTCCGATCCTAGTTATTATTGAGTGCTTGAACTTTAAACTCTTACAAATTAATAAATCAAATTAATTTATAACCTTCATTAATGTTAATTTAATAAAAACTTGGGTAGATTTATTTATTGTGAAATCAAAGGTATTTGAAAATTTGGTAGAGTTCAAGAAGTTGGTTGAAAAATAGAGTGAAAAGTACATCAAAGTGATTAGGATAGACAATGGAGATGAATATAAGTCAAATCAATTTTAGGATTTCTATAAAAATCATGGAATCAAGATGGAATTCACTACTTCCTATACTCCAATATGAAATAGACTAGTTGAAAGGAAGAATAGGATAATTGTTGAAATGACGAGGTATATGATGAAATTAAAAAACTGGTATAGAAATTTCTTGGGTGGAGTAAATACAACAGTTAATTTTCTGAATAAAATTCCTATAAAGGAAATAAAAGGAATGACTCCTAAACGAGCATGGTCTAGAAATAAGCTAAGTATCGATCACTTAAGTGTGTTTGGATATATTGCTAATGCACACATACCAAAGGAAAAAAGGTATTTATTGAATGACAAAGGCATAAAGTGCATTTTTATTTGATATATTTCATAAAATAAGACATATAGGTTATATGATCTAATAAGCAATAAATTGGTAATTAATAGAGATGTGATCTTCAAAGAAGTGGAAGAATATACTTAAGAATAAAAAACAAAGTAAAAACAAGTTATGATTGACATAATTATATAAGCACCTGAATCTTATAGTATGGGAGTAATAAAATATCAAATAAAGATAACAAAATATCAACCACCAACTCAAATGTTAGATAAAAAAATTGAGCAAAGAATAATAAGGTCATAAGTAAAAGTGATCTATTCATTAATGTCACAAGTTGTGAAAAATTATGAGCCACAAATTTGAGGAAGCTCAAGAAAAAGAAGAGTGAGTTGAAGTTATGACGAGTGAAATAGAAGTTCAACTGAGAGAAATAACACATGAGAACTAGTCTAGTTACCTCATTGCAAACAATTTGTTAGTATAAAATGGGTGTATAAGAATAAGTTCAAATCAGACAGCAGTATCAATATGTATAAGGCTAGAGTGGTCGCTAAAGCTTAGCATAAAGGTATTAACTATACTGAGACATTTTCACTTGTAGCAATGATAGACACCATTAGACTGATATTCGTTATTACATCTCAATAGGATTGGACTATTTATTAGATGGATGTAGAGAGTGCATTTTTTAATGGATACATTGGCGAGGAAGTATATGTGTCACAACTTAGAGGCTTTGAAATAGCTTCTAAGAAACATTATGTTTATCAATTGAAGAAGACCTTATATGGTCTTAAGAAATCACCTAGAGAGTGGTATTCCATGATAGATTCATTTATATGTAAGAAACATTTTATCAAGATTAAGTCATATTCCAATTATTATATCGATATAATGATATTTTTATCTTGGTTCTATAGGCAGAAGATATCATCTATAAGATGAATAAAATATCTTTGTTCGTAGAGTTTAGAGAAGATATGGTTGCATAATTTGAGATGATAGATTTGGGACATATGCATTACTTACTTTGTATAAAGGTATGGCAAAGTGAAGATGGAATATTCATGTCTTAGAATAAATAAGCTTCAAATATCTAGCATAAATTTTAGATACAAATCTACTGAAGTTGGGCTTAAGTTATCCAGTATAGATGAATTAGATCGAGTAGATCCCACTCTATATAGATAGTTACTTGACTAGATGTCACATGTGCAGTGATTTTGGTATTTAGGTTCACATTAGAATGTAAGGAAATATATCAGAGTGCAATTAAGAGGATTTTATGATATAGAAAAGGGACAATTAATTATGGCCTCAAATTTAAGTATTCAAACGACAATAGATTGATAGGATATATAGATTCAAATTGTGTTAGTTTTATAGATGATCAAAAATTTACTTTTGGTTATACATTTAATCTTCATTCTCGAGTATTTTTTTGGAAGATGAAGAAATAATTGACAATATCTCTTTCTACAGTAGAGGAATAGTACAAGGTTGCAACATTAGCAACTTGTTAGACAATATGGTTGAGGTGATTATTATAAGATTTGTATCATTTACATAATGGAGTATAATGATATAATGAAAATCCCAAGTCATTTTTTTTTTTTTTTTTTGTATTTTGTGTTTTCCAAAACCCACAATCCTTTTTTATTTTAAAAAAAAAAAACCAAACCCTTTGAATAAGTCAATGCATATTTTTGTGATTTGGGTATTTATGAAATGATGCATTATTATTATTTATTTATTTATGATAAAATAGAACTTATATTTTTAATATAAATATATTATGTATAAGATTATTGACAAAAATAGGTTGGTGGTAGAGAGTACGTCATAATAATACATTAGGGCCGATTTAAAAAATATAAGTGAGGTAAAAAGTTAAAAATAAAAATAAAAATAAACCAGGTCATGTTTAGGAAAACTCTTGAACATTAAAAAAGAAACATTTTAAGCAGTAATAGTGAAGAGACTGATCGAGGAAAGATTGTGAATAAGAGGATCACCCCATCTAAAGCCTAGAAGATCTTTCCATTCAACAACAAGGTCCCATCCAGAGTTGGAAGCGTATTAGATATTGTCTTCTTACACCTCAACTTCTTGCACAATGTGTTAGGAAGAAATAGCCAAAGTGAGTAGGGGGAAGCCTTTATCTAGCAACAATTGCCTACCACTATGCCAACTCCACAATGGGTTACTCCATATGTGTTGGTTTGTTAGAGGCAGAGATCCCCACCCCTAAGTCGGCATGGGATGAGGAGGTGGAAAACTCCAACTTGCATGTTAAGCTAAGGGATGAGTGGTGCCATAGTGGAAAACTAGTAGCATGGGTGTCAGAACACTAATGAGACTGACTACGACAAGCACCCCCTTCCACCCACCCCCCCCCACCCCCCACCCCTCGAGGAGTGGCATTGCCTCCTCTTAAAGGTGGGGTCCATGATGGGGAAGGTGGCATGCAATCAATAGAATAGGGGGCATCATCCTAATAAACAAGTAGCTACTATAGATAATCTAGCTCCATAACCACTTTATTGGTTTGCACTTGAATATGTAAAAGCATATTAGAAAGAATTATAGCCTTATTATAAGTGGAAAAGTGAATGTTAGTAGAAACATTAGAGAATAAATATGAATTCCATTATTTCCATATCCAAAACAAAATTTCCACTCTCTTTCCATATCCAAAACAGATTTTTCAATCTAAAATAACACCAAACTTGGGTGAATTGAGGGGGGATTTATGAGTTATCACCCAAAAGTGAGTGAAACCAAATGAAGCAATCTAGGCAAAAAGGCATTAAGAAACCATGTATCCAAACCCAAGAGCTTTGGGCTTTGGGGAAAAATTTAAAAAAAAAACATGAGAGCTTCCATGTGCCCACAAAGGGCAATGGGACTACACAACCCTTAAGTGAATTAGTCCTCTACCTATAGGAATCCCTTGATGAAGTAAACACCATGCAAAGTAAGCTAACTTATGATTAATGTATGTAGTTCACACAGTATAAAAATGTCTCCCCTAAATTATTAGGGAGGACTTAATATTCCAACAACCATTAAACTTTCCAAATATAGGCAGGTGTGGCAAGAGCTATTCATAACCTTTCTGAGCAGTGTAATTCTAGAAAGGGGTATCAACATACCATTTCCAGTCTTTCCACCAAGGATGACAAGAATTAACTATGATTTTGTGAAGCAGTTCTAATAGAATTGCTTCCACAATCTCTTCATAAAATTTTTTACATGTTGAAGAGAGATTAAACTTAACTTTAAATTCATCCTATGGGATCTAAAAATGAGTTTTTTTCTAAAACAAATCTTGCACTATTTGAATTTCCCTTTAGAGGAATTTGAGGGAGTGAATCTAATGTACCTCTTAAAAAGTAGTTGTAAGGAAGTTAATGATAGGGAACTACCATGTGGAATCACCGTCACAAGGCCATCCTTTCATGCACATCATTTGAGGCATAAACATTAATAATGCCAAAAAGAATGCTTTTCAACATTCAAAAGTGCCCAAATGACATGATGTGTAGTCACTTCCAAAATACACAAAATGTGGTTACCATTTCGAAGAAATAAATGTCATAAGGCCACCACAACATAGGTCCTAATTTATTGTCATCACTAAACTATTAGGGCATATCAATTTATTAACAATGAATAGAATGAAACCTGCCACCTTAATTTCTTGTAGGTAGAGAATGTCCTTATCTATAAACTTTTACCTAAAATATCACACCAAATACTTACAAGTTGAGTCTGTAAGACCGTAAACATTCCATGAATAACAATTAATAGATTATGATATCAAGAGACATATATTTGAAATCGACCCCTACCAGGGATTCATATATTCTTCAAGAATTATTCATTATTGGAGAGCAAGAATTCTTGACACTGGAAAACCTGGTTGGTCGCTAGTTTAACCATATACTGTGCCTCTTATGTAGATTCCTAAAAATGGTGATTACTTGAATGAGTCAAGGATTCCCAGGTGGAACTATGCAAGCACTTGTTTGTGCCTAGATGAGAGACAAGATGTGGTGGAAGAGCAAAGTTGTCAAGAGAAAATTAT
Organism: Torreya grandis; assembly: GCA_037957365.1. Lineage (NCBI taxonomy): Eukaryota > Viridiplantae > Streptophyta > Pinopsida > Cupressales > Taxaceae > Torreya > Torreya grandis. The sequence goes on from JARHVA010004788.1 coordinate 298,961, forward strand.
GATAAAACTTGAGAACTAGATAAAACATTTACGACCATGGGCATATTTTAAAAATAAGATTTGGGTAGTTTTACCTCAGAATGACCACACTCAGCATGTTGAGTGTTAACATCAACTCCCTAATAGGTTGAGTCATAGGTAAAGATGTTTGAGGTGGAGAACTGGAAGAAATTTTGTTATTGCTCCCTAACGTCAAGTGAGCAAGCCCCTTGTTATAGTTTTTTTCTGCCCCCCAACAGTTTGCTACCCATCCTCTTGGGTATTGTTAGGAATATCATAGGTGGGCTTGAGAGCTGGCATGTTATGATGTAAATACAACAGACAATACTTGATCTTGTGATCCATGGCTTGACAATGAAGGCATGTGTTAAGCAAGTTAATATATAGGACCCACTGTGAGTGTCAAGATTCATCGACTCAAATCTCTACAAACTCTTTAAGATCCTTTGGTAAATCTAATTCTACATGGACCTATTTTGGGAGGTGGGCAGAGTAGAATCTTGTAGGGTCATGGTAGATCACATGGCCAATGGAATCCATGATTTCATTAATAAAATGACAACAAGGAAGAGGCAACCTAGGAAATTCCACCCAGATGGGGACTTTTAGAGCAACATGTTGTGAAACAACAAAGTCTGTGGTCTGGGGAGAAAGCACCAGTGAGAAGGTATGAATGTACTATGCATCAAACTTGTTTAATATCACACCCATATGTGTAGGGTCTATAAAACACACCAAGAAAAATCCCTTTGTCATGTTTTGTATAATATCTAGCATAATGCCATGAGTTGTCTAGGTAGATTGAACCCAAGTCTTAAGCATGCTTTTAGAGGGGACACGACCCACAAAGTAGCCTATTAAACACAAATTTTACAACCATTGAGAGGTATAATTAAGTTCAAGTATAGGAAAAATAACATTAGGCTGAGAAACATTACCTCGTGGTACACTTTGGGGATAAAGTTCCCCGGTCGCTTGAGAGGTGGTGTCATGGATCTAAGATTCTCCTTCATCTGTCAAGGCTTCAACATTCAGATGGGAAGGAAGGGAGTTATTATATATCCTGAACTCACCCTAGGGTGAAGCTCCTAAATGTCAATAAATGCTAATATCCCATAGGTGCCAACATAGAACACTGTGACCAAAAGTCAGTAAGAAATGATAGTCACGACATGCAAATCCAAAACCCTAGCATAGTGTTTATGTGATCAATTCACTCCAATGTTGCATGTTTAACAATAATAGTTTTAAAAAATTGATAAACTAGCTCATAAATGAAGGCCAACATTGTTAGGATTGTGGAGCTAAAAGCTTCACTGATGCAAACAGGAGAGGAGGTCGCTGAAGGTTGCTGAGTTGCAGAGAAGTTGGGGTCGGTCTGATCAGCCGACATCGGCAGGATAGCAAAGGGAAGCAACCGACATCGGTCATATATCAGCCGACGTCGGTCACCTCCAGGCAGACAGGGACCGATGTCGGTCGCCTGTGTGGTTCGACTGCGAGCTATTTACGGGCAGTTAGCTAACGAACCAAGTGTTTGCATGAAGAGATCTATTTTTAGACTGAGAGCTGCGGATCTAATTATTGTAATTAGATGTCTAATTATTGTTTGGATGAGATATATATAATAGACTCATGGTTGTATTGGAAAAGTGTGCTAGGGAGTAAGAGAGCATAATTATAAGCTCCTTCTGTGTGTGAGGTAGAGCAATGGTGCATTCCTCCTAGTGCCTCAGTACTAGGTGTGTTGGTGCTGGATTGGAGAGCCAGCTGGGTTCTTCAAGAGTGTAGGATCTTGGTCACAGTTGCATGGCCTATATAGGAGATCTACATGGTAAGTAAGATCGTTGATTTGCAGGTGTATGTGTGTGCAAGGTCGAGGTTCACAGGTGAGCAGAACCGTTGTTTGATTTGCAGGTGTGCAAGGTCATATAGACAACAACACAACAGGGAGCAGTATCAGGCAGGATCTACTTGGAGTACAGGTGTGTACTCGGATAGAGCAGAGAGGAAGGCAAGGGAGTTCCTTCCATAAGTATGGTCTGTTGAATTGCAGGTTATTGCAGGTTCATGGGAGATCTACTTGAAGTACTTTGAGTACTTGTGGAGCACGTGGAGTGCTTGTGGAGTGCGTGGAGCACTTGTGGAGTGCGTGGAGCACGGGAGGTGAACACCAACTCTGTATTTGAGTTGGGTGTTGGGACCTATGAGAGGGAGAGCTTTGGGGAGAAGATTTACTGTTCACTTGAGGTGTGGGAAACCTCTATAAGGTGGTGGAGAAAATGTGGCATATTCTCTATTGTATTCTTTTCTGTATAAAGTGTTAATACAAGTTGTGTATTGTCTCTCATATGCTGTGTTATTCTGAATTCTAGTTATTTGGTGAATCTGGTTATTTCCGCATATTTAAGTTGCTTGAAGTTTGGTAATCAATTGTATGTTTCCGGTTTCGCATCCTGACAAGTGGGATCAGAGCATGTTTGTTGTTCTAGATTCCTGACAAGTGGTATCAGAGCTAAGGTTGCAAGAAGCAGGTTGTGTTTTGGTTACAGGGCACTCTCAGGGGTTTCTGATCGAGTGGGAGTAGAGCAACGGCAGATCAAAGTAAGCTAAGAATGGAGGAGTTGAAAAGCACAGACGGTTACTCACGGTCCGATGGAAAGAAAGAGCAGGTAAAAGAACATTGTTGGTTGGTAACAGATCAGCATGAAGAAACTAAAGATACAGATGTAGTAGGAGTTGTTGCACAGGATGTATTTGCAGGTTTCTTGGATAAAGTTGAATCTTGGATAAAAGATTCGGTTGCCTTTTTCCATGCAGCCCTAGGTAGAGGAGCTGGTAAGCCTTGCCAAAGAATTGGCAAAGGGGAAGTGAAGCTGAAATTGCAGGCGGCCAACACACAGGTGTTGATGAAGGTCATGCAGGTCCCAGGTCTGGAGATGTGGCTAATTTCTTCAGAAAGATTGGGTGATGAGAGATGCACAAGAACTCTCACAGCGGTAGCACTTGAATTAGCTGGTGGTAAGAAAACAGGTATACTTTATCTACTTGTTTATATTACTGATTCTTCTTCTATTGCGGAGACGTGGCTTTGTAGGCTTGGTCACATGAGCAGGAAGGAGATGCATGTTCTTAAGCGGAAGACAGATATATTTGACAGGCTTAAGAACTGGAAAGCCTTGGTGTTCTTGGAGGAGATGGCGGACAGAGTTCAGTGGATGAGGCTGGATACATCTGAGCAGGGCAGTTTGGACATGGAGATTGATCCAAAGGAGCTCGCGGGTAAAAAGTCATCACTCACAGGCGAACACAGGTACTGGCGTCGGTCAGGAGGAACCGGCGTCGAACAGACAGGTGCCGATGTCGGTCATGTGCAGACCGAAGCCGGCAGTGTTGGGCAAAGTAAGACCGACGTCGATCATAGGACCGACGTCGGCAGTATGTAAGACTGATGTTGGTCAAGAGGACCGACGTCGGCAGTAGGGACACCAGCGCTGGCAGGTTGGTAGTCAGGTACAGATGCATGGAACTGACGTCGGTCGGATGCAGACTGTGGGGTGACCGAGGTCAGTCACTGTAATGAATTTTGGGTGGACAGCACGCTGTCAAGGAGTCTCAAACACCCATACGGAGGACTGAAGGTGTAAGTAGGCCCTCAAATTTGTGTTCCTCTTCTTCATACTTGTTGCTGATTGTATAGCAGGAAGGATCCAGGAAACAGGTGTGAGCTAGGCCGGATTATGATGCAGAACCAGATGGGAGTTTTGGTAGGTTTGCCAGTTGGATGAAAGCACAGAGATGAATGGATGCCTTAGTAGAAGAATAGAGAGAATGGATACGTGAGACGGAAGACCAGGCATATGGTCTTGAGGAGCTGCAGGACAGTGGTACCAGGTTTGACAGGTGGAGGACGAAGCATGGCTTCAGTCAGTGTCAGGTAACTACTGTGGTTTGACTTACCAGGGGGATGATGATTGCAACATCATTCTATTGCTGTATGTGGATAGTATGCTAGCTAGCAGGGGTGTACATACAGGGTTTTGCTGAGCTAAGGGTGAGATTAGTTCAGTGGCATGTCATGAGGAGTTTGGAGCAGCGGAATTCTTTGACATGGGAGGCATGGAAATCACAGGCTGATTTTGTCTCGAGTGGGAGCTGATGTGAATCAGGTGTTGGCGAGGTTCAGGATGCAGAACCGAAGCACACTAAGGGCTGGACAGGTATAGTGTCTAAAATCACATGAGGTCTAGTATAGACCTGAGTATTCCCATGTAGTGGGAGCTGTCAGAGTTAGGAGCCAATTCGGGGAAGTGGGTTCTTAGGTTTCTGAGAGGGACCAGCAGCAGGTGTTGCTATGCAGGGTCAGGACTTCACTACAGGTGTTGTAGGTTTGGATGTGGCAAGTTACTCGGATGACAGGTGGTACACCACGGGATGTGTGGTGGGTTGTCTTCAGGTGGGAGCTTGAAGAGGGATACAAACCAGGAAACAGATTAGATAGAGTACAGGTATAGGTACAGTGCAGCTATTTATCTCCAAGTGGGAGATTGTTAGGATTGTGGAGCTAAAAGCTTCACTGATGCAAACAGGAGAGGAGGTTGCTGAAGGTTGCTGAGTTGCAGAGAAGTTGGGGTCGGTCTGATCAGCCGACGTCGGCAGGATAGCAAAGGGAAGCAACCAACGTCGGTCATATATCGGCCGACGTCGGTCACCTCCAGGTAGACAGGGACCGACGTCAGTCGCCTGTGTGGTTCAACTGCGAGCTATTTACGGGCAGTTAGCTAACGAACCAAGTGTTTGCATGAAGAGATCTATTTTTAGACTGAGAGCTGCGGATCTAATTATTGTAATTAGATGTCTAATTATTGTTTGGATGAGATCTATATAATAGACTCATGGTTGTATTGGAAAAGTGTGCTAGGGAGTAAGAGAGCATAATTATAAGCTCCTTCTGTGTGTGAGGTAGAGCAATGGTGCGTTCCTCCTAGTGCCTCAGTACCAGGTGTGTTGGTGCTGGATTGGAGAGCCAGCTGGGTTCTTCAAGAGTGTAGGATCTTGGTCACAGTTGCATGGCCTATATAGGAGATCTACATGGTAAGTAAGATCGTTGATCTACAGGTGTATGTGTGTGCAAGGTCGAGGTTCACAGGTGAGCAGAACCGTTGTTTGATTTGTAGGTGTGCAAGGTCATATAGACAGCAACACAACAGGGAGCAGTATCAGGCAGGATCTACTTGGAGTACAGGTGTGTACTCGGATAGAGCAGAGAGGAAGGCAAGGGAGTTCCTTCCATAAGTATGGTCTGTTGAATTGCAGGTTATTGCAGGTTCATGGGAGATCTACTTGAAGTACTTTGAGTACTTGTGGAGCACGTGGAGTGCTTGTGGAGTGCGTGGAGCACTTGTGGAGTGCGTGGAGCACGGGAGGTGAACACCAACTCTGTATTTGAGTTGGGTGTTGGGACCTATGAGAGGGAGAGCTTTGGGGAGAAGATTTACTGTTCACTTGAGGTGTGGGAAACCTCTGTAAGGTGGTGGAGAAGATGTGGCATATTCTCTATTGTATTCTTTTCTGTATAAAGTGTTAATACAAGTTGTGTATTGTCTCTCATATGCTGTGTTATTCTGAATTCTAGTTATTTGGTGAATCTGGTTATTTCCGCATATTTAAGTTGCTTGAAGTTTGGTAATCAATTGTATGTTTCCAGTTTCACATCCTGACAAGTGGGATCAGAGCATGTTTGTTGTTCTAGATTCCTGACAAACATTTAATATAGAGCATCTAGATACAAAAATATAACTTTATCTTCATATTTACTTATCGGTTAATTATTTTGTTATCCATTCAAGTGAAATGGGATAAATACCCATATATTAAAAATGGTGGATTGCCTCGTTGATGTTGTATACCAACTGTATACATGTAAAACTAGATTTTTTGTAATAAAAACTCAAAACAACATCAAATTCCTTCTCTAATTCCACATAATACCTTTGATTGAGCTTAAAAGGAGAGAAACACACCATCAAATAACAATGGTAGAATTGGGATGCCTACATGAACAAAACTCATTCAAACAACAACACTCAACATGTGTCCCTTCCCTGTGTAATTGTTATTTGAAAACCAAATCATTTGCTTACATACTTATTTGAAATGGAACGCAGATTAGAAAATCATATTGATGCATGTGAAGTGGGGGTACTATTGATGGTAATCTTGATTTTTAATAGGGGATATGTTCCCCTAATAGAACAAAGGGATTGAGTCAACTAATAAAGACATAGGGAGAAGGATACCACTAAAAACTTAACCCCTTAATCACTTCCTTGTGTCAACGTGTCGATAAGATAGAACCAACAAACTTATTCACTAAGAATTCATTTTATATCTACCATTATGTTGGAAGAATTAAATATATTTGATTAAAACAACTCATTAAAAGTGTTAATCATTACATTTTATATGTTTAACACCTAAAGTATGTAGTATAAGCTTTGTCACTACTTCTTAAATTTAATAAAGATTATTCAAGATTTATAAATATAACATCGGAATTCAATTCAATATTGGCATAAGAGTGTGTTCAAATTGAATCCTAGAAGACTTTTGTTTATGCACTAAAGGAGTAATACAGCCCTTTTCAACACTTTGAATATGAATATATTAAATTCCAACAACTGAGCTAGTACAAAAATCAGTCTGTGGAAGGCTACACTAAAAATTTTCATGATTAATCTATGAACTTGCATGAGAACTTAAGTGAATAACATAAGGTGCTGAAGTACATCATCATGCTCTCACTTTGTATCTATGTGAATATGGATTTTTTGAATTCTAACACTTTGGGAAAATCATATTTTAATTCCAAAAAGATCTAATCCAAGGCAAAAATGAAGCAATGTATCACCTCTTCATCCAATGTAGCACATAAGGACCATATTTTTCTCAACTCCACATCTTAGACTTCTACATAGAAGTAATAACACACTTCTCATAAAAGAGAGCATCACAAAAAGACTGATCCACCCTCTAAGGTTCTAACACCTTTTGATTCAAACAAATGTAAGAAGAATACTTTTAGTGATACATGGTGTTATCGTCATCACTTATCCACTCATTATGATTATGAATATCATGCATATTAATTCATGATTGCATAATCTACATCAATACCCACAATAATGGATCACATTGACCTATACACCTCTTATTTGAGCATCAACACCACTATGATTAACATCTTTGAAGAGCATGAGCATATCTTCCACACCAAGTTCTAGGTGAAGGGTCAACCTCTCCACATCATGATTGATAATGGCATGTAGAATAATATCATCTCACAATCCATATATCATCACCTTGGTTTTACCACTACTACACATATAAATCCATACTCTTTAGGTTGGCTCCAATAAGCTAAACATATACAGGTCTAGAAGTAATGCACTTTTTAATAAAAAGTCAAGCCTATGGAGAACAATGCCACTTATGATATCTCACCTCTATAGGTCTATGACATCTTACTAGGGAGATTATACATGTATGATCATGAAGCTACACATCAATCCAATTCAAAAAATTAGACTATTTTCATGTAAGATCACTTATACAACCTTGTTGAGTCAGCACCCATGACCAAAGTCACCTTGGATTCTATTAATCAATGATGCAAGTTCATCTCACACATGTAGAATTTCATGTTACTCATGGTCCACACTAATACACCTGCACAGTCAAACTAAATCACACCTTGGTATCATATACCACTCACACATTATCAAAGCAAAAATTACTTGATAACTTACTAGAGTAGAGTATTAATTAAGTTGGTATATATACACAAAAGTCAATATTTTATTTACATATAATAGGGAGCCGACTCCCAATCCTAATCCTAATGCCAAGAATGAGGAGTTACTTCTTGTTTTTATATTCATAATTATTTTTGTCCAAATTTACGTTAAATTTCTAATTAATTGTATTTAGATTGCGAATATATAAATTATTTCTATTATAGACAAATGTTTAATTGTTTAAATTTATCAAATAAATAAATAAAGGAAAAAATAAATTGATAAACTCAATCAAAATAATTACATATATTTTAATTATTATAATTACAAATTTTTAAAAATTAAATATTAAAAAATAATTTAATTAATTTTTTTTATGTTTGTAATGTTTACTATTAGTATTGTAATCTAATACATAAATTAAAATATTATTATTGTTAACATTATTTTCATATCATAAATTATATTAAAATAATTATTTTTGTATGAATAAATGTTATAAGAACAATTATTTATATATTTTTAAATAAATAATATTATAAAAGAGATTTAATGAATATAAATAATTTAAAATGTTGCCATTTTATTTTTTATAAGGGAATGAAAATAATTAAATTAGACATTAAAGAGGAAAAATTATGTTGAAGGAGACAACTTTAACTCAGAAATAGGTTGGCCATATAATTTTGGTGTTTATAAATAATTTCACTGTATTAAAGAGTAATTATAAATATTTGTTATCTCATCATTAGAAAAACATTATGGGCCCTCCCTGTCTAGTTGGGTACAATTTAAAATATATATACTTTTGACCTAATAAAACTACCTTATCACTCACATCACAGTCGATTCGTGGGACAAAAGGTTGTAACTTAAAAGTACATTCCATATAAATGATAAGAATGTCAATATATTTTGAATCCCGTAGATAGGTGCACTGATATCCTACTTTTTATTGTTGTTCGACTACAAACTATTTATATCTTCTTATATTATGTGGTGAATTGTTCAACAATTTGGAGCTTATCTTATCCACATAGAAATTACTATTTGATTTGGTGCACATGATATCTAAGCATTCCATTTTAGAGAGCAACTATATTGGCCAAAATATTGGTATCTACCCTCTCAATTGTAGAATCTACTTTAGTAGAGCGTTACAGTGTAATATTTTCCAATTTTTCTTCGCTCAGCTCCACTTCCACTACCACAACCTCTGAAGCAAAATGGACCTTCTTCTTCTTCTTTCCTATGCAGAATATAAAGAAACAGTTTAGAAATATTAAATTTGAAATTGATTATTATGACAAAGAAAAGATACTTGAAGAATTAAATGGAATGGATTTGATGACATTGAGCTTGAGCTTGCGATGGCCCAAAACAAGAAGCACCAACTCCCCCAAACACCATTATCATCGTTATAATCCTCATCCTTCCTCCACTATTCTATCAGGTTGAAGCAAATTACTTGTACATAAATATTGTATAAAAACTAAAATTGGAGAGGTAGGGTATTGAAATAGGTCCCTGTCATGACAATAAATATTTAAGATATTAAGGTTTGAATCCCATGAAATTGTATTTCATTAGATATAATTAGAATTTGACAATATCACACATCAACAAACAAGAATTGATACCAACATTGTTGACTCATTCATTTATCTTGACATCACACTAAAATTACAAGCAAAACCTGGAAAAGCACATGGCAAAGAATTGAAATTATGATAGATTCAAAAGAAAGGGCCCACCTATGGCATTCTTTATTTTTAAAAGGTGATGTGTAACCCCTACCATGTAAGTTATATTATTATATGTCTCCAAAAATCCCTGCCATGGATTGGCCCTATGCTAACTGTCATTTGGTATGACTACATTAATAAATGTAGTAATTAATAGAGGTATGCGATGATTAGTAATAACTACTCATGATGTTAACAATGGAAAATGCTTAGATAACATGTATACAATATTCTAATATTTATTTACAAAACCTTATGCTAAACTTTAGAATTGATAAAATAATATGTATTTCAAATTATTTATTGGCTAAACAAAAATTAGTTATTTGAAAACTGATTACTATAGTCCTAGCTTAGCAGGGACTAATAATACCCCATAAAACTCCAAGCAATCTAAAGATCAAAAAATCAAAATCAAGTTATTGGCCCCATTCCCTCTCCAACAAGCATTTGTAGAGGTTTGTAGGAGTGGGTGCTTCAAGGTTCGCTTATGAGTCTGGGTCCTTAGATGATTGACTAGAAGAAGATGAGGAGGAGGCTCTAGCCTAGGAACGAATGTTGGTTATGGCTAATGGAAAACTATTCTCTGAATCCTTTTATTATAGAAGGAGTGTTTAGAGGCCAACACTTCCTCGAGTTTTGGGTCTAGTCTGCAAAGGGGATTCTTAAATCCCATCAAATCCAAGAAGATTAATCTCATTTGAGGATTAGTTACTGTAACCAATGTTTTGGCCAAGACTGAGACTTTCTCTCAAATCTTTCCCCATCCTCTCCCTTCCAAATTAGTAGTTTGGACGGTGCCTTTAGTAGCCCCCAATGTGTTTATTTTTGCCTTTTCTGGAGGTGATGGTTCGATGGGTATACAGTCTCACACTATAGAGCTTGTGAGTAAGAAGAAAGACAAGATGGTTGTGATCATTGATGAGTTGAGTGTTGTTGTTGGTAGTAAGTCAGTTATTGTAGCTTTGTCCCCTTTGAAATGTGGTTTGCCTTGTTACCCTACTACTTTTGAAGTAAGTTTCTCTAAACAAAGGTGGAGTTATAAATATTGTAAGAACATTGAGAATATGTATCATGAATGCAGTGCCTTTTATGGATCCTAAATTTCCTTTGGCTCTTTCAGGCCTGCCCCATCATGGTTCTAGTGGAGGTTGGCATTTCCTACCTCCACTCTTTCCTCCCCTCATCAAACCTTCCTAATTGGCAATGTCCATGTTTCTTTGTTAGAAGAGGTCCTTTATTTAATATTCTCAGATCAGATGATTTAGGACTTGGATTCAGGCATTGGGTGTAGATGTTTATTTGTCAAGTGTGTGGGTTTTCCCCACTCACTCTTCAATCTTGTTAAGTGGACCTCAAAGGTTTGGAGCACCTTGTATGTTCTTTCTTTATCTTTGCTCAAAAAGGGCTTCTTTCAAATTATCTTTCAGTGTGCCACTGACTAGGATTTTGTCTAGTCTTCAAGACCTTATTTTTACGATAAGTTTGGGATTTTTTTTTTACCTTAGTCCCCCTTTTTTAATCTATCCAAGATGGATGTTTTAGCTATTCCCATTTGGATCAGGTTTTATAACATTCCTTTTGTTCTAAGGAAAGAGGAGCACATTAAGTTGGTTGAATGGGTTAGCTCTTTTGTGAAGCTGGACCAGAGTTCCATGGGTAGGAGATTAGTGTGTGTTTGCAATATTATTTATCTTTCCAAACCTCTCCCCCATTTTCTCATACTTTGCTCTTTTCAAGGTTTTTGGGCATATTTTCTCAATTTTGAAGGTCTCACTTTTAGATGCTTCTGTTGTAATCTCCTCAGGCATCACACAACATGGTGTTCCTCTAAGAGCCTTCATCTTTCATTTTTTCATCCTTGACCAATTTGGAGAAAGAAAGAATGGGTTTCAGATCAGGGCTTCATTTGGCATAATCATGCCATTTTCCTTCTTATGACAAGTCCTTTTCCCCCTCTCATTTCTTTTAGAGACCTTTCTTCCCTTAAGAGGAAGGCTCCTATGAGGACAAACACTAATCTTGTCATGGATTTGGGCACTCAATTTCCAGATGAGAATGTTGCTTCACCTTCTCCTTCTAAGGAGAGACCTAAATATCTTTTGGAATCAACAGTTAAGAATAAGGGTTGGACAATTGAGGCTGAAAGATTTAGAACAGATGCAAAGGACATGGTGAAGGATGACACTCAATGGACAATGGAAAGTCTCATTTCTTAGTGAGGAATGAGATTGATCTCGACCACTGGTTAAACACTGCTGCCATTCTCTTTCAAGGAGTCAGCTATTGGTTACTTTGTATTCTATCGTAAGCTTTTATAGGCATTTTAGGGCTAAACATTGGACACCTTTTTGTTGACGGTTGGTTGATTTTTGGCTGAAGGCTAGTAGCTTCTTGATGGTTGGCTAATTTTTGGATGATGGTTTTGATGTCATTTTATTTGTTGGTTTTGTCCTAGTTATCTTGTTAATCGGTTAATCGATTGTTGTCTTCATTATTTCATCTAATTAATTTTTATGTTTTTTTTATAATGGGTTGTGGGGCCCCATCAAAATCCTCATGTTTGCCACATAAAAACAAAAGATAAATCAAGTTTATTTTTCTTAATACATTTTTCTTTATTATTTTATTATATATATATATATATATATATATATATATATATATGGGGGAAAAGAGTCTTAATTTTTTTTTAATAAAAATGTCAAATCTTTAAATACAACTTCAACTTTTCCTTCTTTAAAATTGAGCTATTTAAATTTAAAAAATAGAAGAGATGAATATTTAAATAATAAACAACAAAATTTATCAATGTTCATTGATATGATATTGGAGTGTGATCATACACGCATTTTTTATACGAATAGTTTTATAATATATTATTATATAAATAGAAAAAACTTTTTCAATTAAAAATAATATTTTCTAGTCTTTAAATTTTTTCTAAATTGATAAGTTTAAATTTTTATTTTAGAGACTTAGATAACTAGAAGAATATTTAAATATAAATAAAAAATAAATTAGAAAATCATTTTCATACTATACACGTGTCAACATAGCATTGAGTGCCACATTCTTTTTATTTTACATTTTTTTCATATGTATATCATTATTGAAGTAGATATATATAAATAAATTTATTGTATGCATAAAAATATGCTCACTATTTAAATGAAAAATTTATAAGTATAGTAAAATTAAGTATTATAAAATATATAAATGATACTTAATTAATTGTTGAATCAAATATGTAAGAAGAAAAAGGGGTTTTAGTTTTTTAGAATGTTGTTGTAAATATGTTGTCATGATTTGAAATTTTAATATTAATAATTGAATGGATGATTTTGCTCATTTGTCAAATCTGACTTTAAATGAAATAGTGTCAAAACCATATAGATGGTTTTAATCAAGTCTTATACAACTGTAATACAAATATTTGATCATATTTATTTGTCTTCGATATTTTAACCTCCTTTTTTGAATTTGTTGAAAGATTTATACACAAGAATGCAATTGATTGAGAGAAAGCAAAATAGAAATCACATATGGGCCAAATAACTTGTATTCAACTCAAGAGAATGCAAATCATTACAATAGAATGGGAAGCTCATATGAGAGCAAGAGGTGGGTATATATAGGATATTCCACCCAAGAGACTCAAAACACAACCAATGTGGTATAAATCTAAAAATCCCTTAAGTAAACTTAACCTAGTGTGAAGAGAGCTAAAGCGGAGAACAAGCTAAGAAATAGCTAGATACCAAAGTAACCCTATTCACACTAACATTTGTGTGCTTCAATTTTCTACTCTTTAGAATATAAAAATATTATAAAATTAAAATTGATAGGAGTTTGGTTTAGGGGTCTACCTAAACAAGATTTATGCTATCTCCTATAATTTATCAGACACCTCAATGTAAATAAATAAATTGTAAATTGATGAAAATAAAATGCATAACAATATGGTGTTAGTGAAGTGCTCTCAATAAAATGATTAAATAAATTATAATTGTTTGATGGTTAAATGAACTTAATTACATGTCTATTTATGAGTTGAATAAATTCAAAATTTGGAAAAATTGATGTACATGATTGATCTCTAATGGCTAAAAATGAGAATGATGTAAAAGACGAATGGTTCGGATCTATTTTAAAGATGATATAATAAATTATGCCAGGAATAGTGGATCAAGATAAGCACATGATAAATGTGTGGGTTTCTCAAGGATGTGTAACATATGTTTGAAGCTTCATGATTTCCATCATATTTTAATAATGCCAAATTTGGACCATTTACTTGTAAATAGACAAATGTGCATAACAACTATAAAACATTTTGAAATAAATGCCAAGGGTGCATTTTTGAAGTCTACATTTTTTCCCACTTTGAGGTGCATATTTAATCACAAAGCAATTAGACACAACTCAAATTAGAACATATCAAAAATGTATAGATATTGCTACAAATTTGAATCTCTAATTACTTTGATGTTGAGCCTTGGAATTTGTAAAACCACACTTATTTTTCCTAAGAACATAGATTAGTAGAAATAATAATATTAATCATAAAATAAGATATTTTATTTGTCTCTGATATACAATTGAATTTTTATAAATTTTTCGTATTATACACGGAAATAGGAAATGGAGTGGAGTTAAAAACCTTGTATTGTCAAGACATCAATTTATACATCCAAAAATGAATCTGAATCATTAAATGATTAAATAATGATAAATGAAGTTAAATCCACATAATCATTAAAATATGGGTTGTTAATCGCATATCATATGAATAATTTATGTGTAATGAAACATGAAAATCATCAAAATAAAAAAACTAATAAATATGAATTATGATAGTCCCCATAGGATATGAATGGAGAGAATGAAACATAGTGAATCATATATTTTGAAAAATAAAATTTCCCTTAAAAAAATGGCATGAACATTATATATAATACACATTGTCAATACTCATGTGACATTAGTTATCAATTAATATCATATAAAAAGTATTGATAAGAATAATTCATAATTAATACAATATTAAACATTAAAAAGTCATTTTAAATCACATTTGAATTTATATATTAAACATTTTCATGAGGCATCATGAAATAGTGTAACATTAAAAAATAAACAAAAGCACTAGATAAACAAATTGTATTAAATGAACATGTAATAGAGCATTAACAAAATGAATTAAAAATATATTTTTAAGGTTTTTTTCATATTATATAGAGTAAAATGAGAAAAGAAATTTGTTTCATTTTTATTTATTTTTAATTATTGATAAGCTCAACATTATTTACATATTGATATATTTGTTTATACTTTAGATTACATATAGTTAATTATAATTGATGAGCAAGTATATATTTAAATTAGATCATTCTTTAAGTTAAGTAATAATGATTACAGGTCATCCAATATGTTAGAGTCATGCAAAAAAAGATCTTGAATATATCCATTCGATTCTTCATGTCAACTATCTAGAAAGATTTATACCTTGATAGATGGTATAACAAACCATCATCTTCACTAGTCAAATTATAACATATCAATCTCATTCTTACCTTTTACATTTACATTAGAACTTTAGAAAATAACTTTAATATAGGCACTCAGAGAACATTTTTACTACACTAAGTAGATCATTTAAGTCACTATTATGCTAACATATGGGGCAGGGTACAAGATTTGTTTATTTTAAAATGACAGGAAATATAAGTGACTCCTCTTAGTCAAAACATCTTCATACAAGCTAGGGATCACTTTTAACACACATAAAAAAAACCCATGCATCCAAAACAAGAAGAAAAAACATTCTAAATGGAAAATACCTCAAGGTAAGAGGAAAATACTCCCAAGGTTTTAGTATGATTTTATAGCCCGTAGGAATGATTTTCCACTTCACAATTCTAAAGGGTAAAAAAAGGAAGACTTTAGAATAATGTCTCACATTTGCATATACCCTTCCCCCAAAATAAGAAAGGAAGACTTTAGGATAATAAATCACAACTTTCTTAACCTACCACAAAAATAAAATAGGAGGACGTGGGATAATAGCTCTCATTTTCTCAACCCTACCATAAAATAAGAAAAACTTTCCCAACAAGTCAATCCAATTTGGAAAGCATAATCATATGATTTTGATTAAGACAAAAAAAGGAATCTAAAAACATCAAGATAGAGGGAAAAACAAATACAAATTTCCATTAAATGGTCTAAAAATAAGTTAGACTTAGGCCAAAACAAGATAAAAAAATTAAAGCAAGGCTTACAAACCAAAAGATTGTATCAATACCTAAATTTTGAAAACTATTTAATATAAAAAACAAGATGTTTCCAAAATAATTAAAAATATACAAGAGTGTAATCATGAATTCTCTACCTCATGTCCTTTACTTGGGTAATGGAAAACATTCCTTATCTAAGGCTTGCAATAAGGTTTAACACCTATCTCTCAAACTTTGTCTCTTTCTCCAAGTTATAGCTCTCGAGACTCGAATTTCAAGAATATAAATTAATTCATACATAAAGATAGATTTCCTTTCACTAATAAAAAAATAATAAATATTTTTCCGATAGAAAGGTGACATATGTACATTCCCATTCCCTTACCTCTCTCCTAAAAGTCTTCAATCTACCATTTATAAAGTAATAACTCTCACTTATATATGAACAGGTGGGCAAGTAAAGCCCACTTACACTCTATTAATGACTCTCTATATAAGGTCATTAATAGGAGCTTGGGCTGACCAAAAATCCTCTAAATATCCTTAAAACATTCTTAGGCTCAATATTTTGCCAAAGGTTTTTACTTCTACCATCAAAAAGCTTCTAACTTGCTTTTCCCATAACTCCAAAAGTTGGTTACATTTTTCATTCTAATTTTTCAAGTTGGTCAACTAGTGTTGACTCTTTGTCACTCCCACTTGACTCCCTAAAGGTTTATATAAATCTCTTAGGAAAAGGTGTGCTTAATCTATTTTTAATTGAATGAATCAAAATAATAGATCAAAACTATCAAAATTGATATACGGAAAATATACAAATCTAGAAGTGAAATACATAATTTACAAAATTAGAAATTAGCTAAAAATAGTATATAAACTTATAGATATATAAACCTCCATAAAAAAATATGATGTTGACTATGCATGTTGACTATGATTGTAAACTATATGAAAAGATCTGCAAACTATTTCATGTCTAAAATTAGGGATTCAAACTGCGTTGGGATATGTCTATAATAGGAGAACAAGGACAATCTAAGACCTTGTCTATTTATTATAACTACATCCTTATCAATTATATACCTAATTTTTGGATCTGGGTCTGTGTGATTGCCTACGAGGGTTTACTAATTACTCTTGTGTATTGATTTTCCATGTGAAAGACCTAAAAAATAAAAACCCTAGCTCTTGCACAATAAACACAATATATATCAAATGTCAAAAGGAAGAGAATAGGGCTAGGGGAATAAACGAGCTATCCCTAGATAACTCTATGTAATTTGAGTTTTGCCTACTAGCCCAAATGGGCATTAGGCTAATGTAGTTATCCGTCCTAGGATGAGTGTGTGATCTGTGATTATAGAGTTGTATAAATGTAGTTAAGAGATTGATTGAAATGTTTGACAATTGATGCCATTGACCTCCAATAAAAGATATTCAAACTTGGCCTATGATTGTTAGAATGCAACATAATAAAAACTAGAATAAAAAGTGTTATTTAACTCAATGTGTAGTAGAATTTTGGAATTATTGTTATATGAGTTTGGAGAAGCCTTAATGTGCTTATATAGGGAATTTTTTTTGAATATTTCTATTAACCAACCTTGATAAATTCACAGTAGGGGTTAAATGCAATGTATTGAATTTAAAAATTTATAATTAGAGTGCAGGGGACAAAGCCACACTAGTTGAAGCACTCGTGATCAAGACAACGAAGGCCGTAGTTAGAAGAAAAATAAGGCCTTGTAGTGGGTAGTTCTTTTTATATTCATAATTATTTTTGTTTAATTTTTTATGTAAATTTGTAATTAATTAAATTCAGATTATGAGCATATAGATTGTTTTTATTATGGGTGGATATTTAACTGTCTAAATTTATCAAACAAATAAATAGATGAAAAAAATATTAATAAATAAACTGATAAATGCAATCAAAATAGTTACATACATTTTAATTATTATACTTACAAATTTTTAAAAATTAGATATTAAAAAATGACATAATTAAACATTTGTAATATTTTCATTGATTATATAAAATAGTATTGTAATCTAATATAAAAATTAAAATATTATAATTGTTAACACTATTTTAATATCATAAATCATGTTAAAATAATTATTTGTATACGAATCGATATTATAAGAATAATTATTTATGTATCCTTGAATAAATGATATTATAAAATAGAATTAGTGAATAGAAATTCCTTGAAATATTGCCTTATACATGTTTATAAGGGAATGAAAATAATTAAATTAGATGTTAAAGGAGGCAAAATTCATGTACAAGACATCTTTAACTTAGAATAGGTCAACTATATAATTTTGGTGTTTATAAATAATTTGTTTATATTAAAGACTAGCTATAAATATTTATTATCTCATCATTAGAAAAAAATTGTAATCCCTACTTGTGTGGTTGGTTACAATTTCAAATATATATACTTTTGACCACATAAAACTGCCTTGTCACTCACTACAAATTTTATTTTTGGAACAAAAGGTTGTAACTTAAAAGTGCATTACATCTGAATGACAAGAATGCAAATATATTTTTAATCCCAAAGATAGGTGTAATGATATCCTTCTTTATATAGTTGTTTGAATTCAAAATGTTTTCATCTTCTTATATTATAGGTAAACTATTCAATGATTTTGTGTTTATCTTATTCACAAGGAAACCACTATTTGATTTAGTGCACACAATATCTAAGCATTCCATTGTAGAGAATAACTATGTTGGCCAGAATGTTGGCATCTACTCTCTCAATTACAAAATCTACTTTGGTAGAGCGTTTCGATCTAATATTTTTTAACTTTTCTTCACTCGATTTTACTTCCACTACCACAACCTTTGAAGCAAAATGGACTTTCTTCTTATCCTTTCATGCAAAGAATATAAATAAATAGTTTAGAAAAGAATTAGATTGAATGGGTTTGATGAGCTTGATCTTGAACTTATAGCCTGAAACAAGAAGAACCACAACACCAAACACCATTATCACCATCAAAATTCTCATCCCTCCTCTACTCTTCTATAAGTTGAAGCAAATTACTTGTACACAAATTTTGTACAAAAAATAAGTTGGAGAGGTAGGCTACTGAAGGACGTCCCTGTCATGACCAAAAATATTTAAGATAGTATGTTTTGTTTCTCACAAAACTAGGTTTCATTGGATATAATTATAATTATTACCAACATTGTTAACTCGTTCATCTATCTTGATGTCACACCAAAATTACAAGCAAAACATGGGAAAGTGCATGGTAGGCAACTAAAATTATTGTAGATTCTAAAGAGAAGGCCCACCTGTGGCATTATTTATTTTTAAAAGGTGATGCATAACCCCATACCATGTAAGTTATATTATCGTATGCCTTCACAAATCCCTTCAGTGGATTGGCTCTATGTTAACTATCATTTAGTACAGTTGCATTAATGATTGGAATAATTAATGCGGCTATGCATTGTTAGTAGTAATAACTTTTCATGGTGTTAGCAATGGAATATGCTTAAATAACATGTATATAATATTCTAATGTTTATTTACCAAACTTTATGCTACTAAACTTTGAAATTCGTAAAATAATATGTTTTCTAAATTTTTCATTAGTTAAACAAAAGTTAATTATTTGCAAACTGATTCCTATAGTCCTACCTTAACAGAGACTAATAATACCACATGAAAAATAAAGGAGTATAAAGGGAAAAAATTCAAAATCAAGTCATTGGCTCGCTCCTTCTCCAATAGTCATGTTTAGAGATTTGTAGGATTGGTGCTTCAAGGTTCGATTTTGATTTTGGGTTCTTGAATGATGTACTAGAATAAGATGAAGAGGAGGCTCTATCTTGGAATAGGATGGAGGTTATGGTTGGTGGCAAGCCCTTATTTAAATCCTTTTGTTTTAGAGAAGAGTCTTAAAAGGCCAACACTTCCTCAAGCTTCAGATCTGATCTACAAAGGAGATTCCTGAATCTCATCAAATCTAAGAAGATTGATCTCATTTAAGGCTCAGTTGTCACAGCCAATGTTTTAGCGAAGACTAAGACTTTCTCTCAACTCTTGGCATATCCTCTCCCTTGTCAGTTCATGATTTTTATGACACATTTAATAGCCCCCAATGTTTTTATCTCTGCTTTTTATAGAGGTGATGGTTAAGTGGTTATGTAGTCTCATATTACATAGCTTGCAAGTAAGAAGACATACAAAGTGGTTATGATTGTTGGTGAGTCAAGTGTTGTTGTTGGTGATAGGGAAGTTATTATACCTTTGTCCCCTTTAAAAATTTGTTTGCCTTGTCACCTTGTGATTTTGATGTAAGTTTCTCTAAACAAAGGTGGATTTACATATATTGTAAGAACATTGAGAATCTATATCATGAATGTAGTGCCTTTTGTTGATCCCAACTTTCCTTTAGCTCTTTCAAGCTTGACCCATCCATGGTTATAGTAGAGTCTAGTGTTTAATCACCTCCTACCTATGCTTTTTCCTACCCTCATTAGACCTTCTTGTTGGGTGATGTCTATGTTTCTTTATTAGAGGAGGTCCTTGATTTGGTGTTCTCAGATTAGATGATTTCAAAATTGGATTTGGGCATTAGGTGCAGCTGCTTATTTGGAAAGTGTGTGGGTTCTCCCCTTCCACTCCTTGATATTTTCAAGTGGGATTTAGAGGTTTGAATCACCTTATGTGTTCCTTATTTATCTTTACTCAATTAGGGTTTCTTCAAAGTTGTCTTTCAAATGTGCCCCTGACTGGGATTTTGTTTGGTATTTAGGATCATGGTTTTATGACAAGTTTGGGATATTTTTTTCCCCTTGGTTCCCCTTTTTTGATCCATCCAAGGTGGAACTTTCAGTTTTTCCCATTTAGATCAAGTAGTATAATATTCTTCCTGTTATAAGGGAAGAGGAGCACATTGAGTTTTTGGTTAAATAGGTTGGCTCGTTTGTCAAGATAGATAAGAGTTCTATGGGTAGGAAGTTTGTGTGTGCTTGCATAATTATTGATCTTTCCAAACCACTCCCCTATTTTTTAATCCTTCACTCTTCTCAAGGCTTGTGGACATAGTTTCTCAATTTTGAAGGTTTCCATTTTAGATGGTTCTAATGCAATCTCCTCGAGCATCATGCAATATGGTGTCCCTCTAAGAGCCTTCATCTTTCGTATTCCTATCCCTAACTAGTTTAGAGAAAGAAAGAATGGGTTTTAGATCAGGTCTTCATTTTATGCACTCATAAAATTCTCCTTCTTTCGACAGGTCCTTCCCCTCTCAGTTCTTCTAGAGACCTTCGTTCCTCCCCTAGGAGGGAGGCTCCTATGAGGATAGAGACTGATCCTATTGCAGATTCAAGCACTCAATTTTTGGAGGACAATGTTGCTTCCCCTTTTCCTTAAAAGGTGAAACCTAAAGCTCTTTTCGAACTGATAGTTAAAAAGAAGGGTTGGATAATTGAGGCTAAAATATTGAGATCTGATTGCAGAGGACATAGTGAAGGATGACACTCAATGGATGATGGAAGGTCTCCTTTTCTGACAGGGAAGTAGATTGATTTCAGTCACTAATTAATTATCATTTCCTTTATCTTTCGAGGAGTTAGTTGTTGGTTAATTTTTTTTTGTCATAATCTTTTGAGAGAATTTTTTGGCTAAACATTAGCCACTTTTTAATTGGTGACTAGTTGATTTTTGGCTGAAGGCTAGCAGCTTCTTGATGGTTGGATAATTTTTGGATGATGGTTCTGATATGGTTTTATTTTTTGGTTATGTCCGAGTTGTTTTGTTGATCAATTAGTTGATTATTGTCTTGTTGTTCCTTCTGGTTGATTTTTATGTTTTTTATAATGGGTTATGGGGCCCCGTCAAAACCCTTACTTTTACCTACATTAAATAAAAATATAAATCAAGTTTATTCTTCTTAATACATTTTTATTTATTATTTTATTTTATATTTATTTATGTAAAAAGATTCAATCATTTTTATTAGAAAAGTTTAAAATCTGTAAATACAACTTCAAATTTTCTTTCCTTAGAATTGAGATATCTAAACTAAAAAATAGAAGAGATGAGTAGTTAAATAATAAACAATAAAGTTTTTCGACGTTTGCTAATGTGATATTGGAGTGTGATCCTCAAATCATTATTTTACGAATAGCTTTGTAATATATAATTATATATGGGAAAAAATTAAAACTAATATTTTCTCATC
Source organism: Torreya grandis (assembly GCA_037957365.1). NCBI lineage: Eukaryota > Viridiplantae > Streptophyta > Pinopsida > Cupressales > Taxaceae > Torreya > Torreya grandis. The sequence continues at coordinate 320,954 of JARHVA010004788.1, forward strand.
TTTAAAAGTTTTCTAAAGTGGTAAGTTTAAAGTTTTATTTTCTCAAAAACTTAAATAACAATACCATTAAATTTGACATTCTTTTTATTTTACCCTATTTCATACGTAGTTCATTATATATATATGTTATTGTATACATAAAAATATGCTCATTATTCAAAATAAATTTTTTTAAATATAGTATTTTTTTTATTTGATGAGATAAACAGTTTTGAAGTTAGAGATATGAACCAGGTAAGTGAGGGTTTTTGTAACTGGACCCAAAACTAGGGAGAGGATTTTAAATGATGGTCCCACAACTAAACATGACAATGCACAACAAGAGGGTTTTAAGGATCCCACAACCATACCATGTACAATAATAGGGTTTGGAGGCTACCCCAATATTTACAAAGAATATCTAGAGGGTTTTAAGGATCCCACAACCATAACTAACACAACAAGAGGGTTTGGAGGTTCCCACAACCATAACATGAGGATTTTAAGGTTCTCACAACCTTAGTAAAAACACAAATGTTACAAATCAATGGGACTCGTAATGTTGATGCCCTTTAGTAGGACTTCCCTGAAGCTTACACTATAAAACATGAGTCTACAAGGAGTAGAAGGTCTTCTGCTACATGGGAATTCTGCACAACCACTACACATCTGAGATACTACAAGTGAGATTTTCCTCCCACTAAAACCATTAATGGATAGGTTGAAACAAAGGCCTATCTAGACCATTCTCAACATTTTGGTTGCATCTTGAAACAAAATAAGGTTTTTTATCTAGCCATGAGTAATATCCTTAAATTCATGGTCAAACCCTATGGCCTAGAAAAGGTAGGAGTAAATTCCTTTGTCATCTGCTCTGATAAAGAAATATTTTATTTGGCTTCCTCTATCCTCCACAATCAAATCTGAGTGAGATTGAAAGTATCCCCCCATAATTCTGGTATTCAATAATATATTCATCTATCCTCCATAGACTCTGTCAGCTATAAGTGACCCTATATAATCATTCAATGATACCACCACCCATGTTTCAGATTAGACTCTATAAAGTTTTAGGAATATTCATCTATCTTTTTCATTAGCCATTAAACTTGAGACTGGCCAAATAGGGTCTTCAATAGTTTCTATATATAAACATAGACCCTAATTGATGTCTTCAACATGGCTTCCCTAAAGATTACACTATAAAACAAGAGTCTATTGGGAACATATGGTCTTCTACTACTTGGGACTTCTACAACACCATCATGTATCTGGGACACTGCAAGTGGGCTTTTCCTCCCATAGGAACCATTATCTTGGAATCTTAAATCTATTTGGGTAACTATAACATGGATTCTTCTGATGTTAAAGGGATCCATTCCATCTATATCTACTACGACATTGATCCCTGTAGCTTTAGATTCATTTCAACCCCTTTAGGTCTCAAAATTAGATAGTCAAGCCCTTAACATTTTAGCACTTGCTTGATAAATGGTATAAAATAGATGAAATATTATGAATTCACCAAACTTACTCCCTTTCCCAATGGGAGGGGAATAAAAATAAACAGTTGAATGACTCTATGAAATAGGATCCCATAAGATAAATCCAAGATAAAGTATGAGATTAAAAGGAAGACAAACACACCCAACCCTTGAAATGGTAGACTCTAAATTTCTACCATTCCTTTGTCTTTCCCATCATAGTTGAAATCTTGTAGATCTACTATAGGGAGGCAGTAACCCTTCTGCTATGTTTCCTTTAGAGTACCTCCTTCTATCTCAAAATTTATACTAGTGCATTGACCTACCAAACTCAATTTAAAACCTTTGGGTCTGCTACTTAACCTCAACAAGACTTTCACTTTGGTTTTCTTTGCCATATTACACTCAGAAACTTCTTTCCACCAGTCTTCAAATCTAATTATTTTCCACCTGATAAGACATTTAGTTTTTTGGGGGATGGCATTGACGAGGTAGATAACCTCCAGTACTCTTAGATCTAGGTCATCTTCTTCTCATCCTTCCACCCGATAAACCTCTTGCCCATATGCTAATTTAAATAACCTCCTCCTACCGCTGTAATAGAACAACCTTTCTATCATGGACCTTCCACCAAACAATTTTTTAGGTCTATCGCTTAGCCTTAATGAGTCTTCCACTCAATTTTTTTTGTAGTACTCCATCTAGAATCTTTTTTTCCATTATTTAGCACCTATCAGTCTTCCACTCTAAATCTCCCACACCTAGCAGGTGATTCAAACTTTTGGGGGATACCATTAATGGCATGGATAACCACTAGTTTTCCCAGATCTAGGTCATCTTAATATCTTCCTTCCCATTACTTTCCTTCCCATGTCCTATTTGAAGAATCCTCATTCTACTCCTTCTGCTCCCATCCATGTCTATATTGACGTTCTGGTTTTCCCACTCAAATTGAAATTCAAAATGTTGAGGGTCTTTCACTCCTTGTGTCGACCATCAATCCAAGTTCATATTGTAAAAATATAATTATAGTAAAATTAAATATTATATAATATATAAATAGAATAAATAATATCTAGTAAATTGTTCAATAAAACATGTAAGGAGAAAAAGGGTTTTTAGATTTTCAGAATGTTGTTGTAAATATATTATCGTGATTTAAAATTTTAGTACTAATAATTAAAAGGATGAATTTGTTCACTTGTCAAATCTAAATTCTAAATAGAATAATGTCAAATTTTTATAGATAGTCTTGATCAGGTCTTATAAAATTTTAATATAAATATTTAATCTTGTTCATTTGTCTTCGATCTTTTTACTTCCTCTCTTGAATTTGTGTTTCGAATTTTGACTCTCCAAAATAGAAAAATCTTATAAAATTGAGTTTGATATGAATTTGGTTTGGGTGTTTGCCTAAATATGATTTATGTTATCGCCTCCAATCTATCAAACACCTCAAAGTAAATATATAAACTGCAAAATGATAAAAATAAAATATATAACAATATAGTGTTAGTGAATTGCTCTCAATAAAATCCTTTAAAAAAATTGGTAATTGTTTGATGATTAAATGAACCTAATCAAATGTGTATTTATAGGTTCAATAAATTCAAACTATGAAAAAAATAGTGCACATGACTGACATCTAATGACTAAAAATAGGAATGATGTAAAAGATGAATAGTTTAGCTCTATTTTAAAGATGACATAGTAAATTATACCAGGAATAGTGGAATAAGATAAGCACATGATAAATGTGTGATTTTCTCAAAGATGCATAAAATGCGTTTGAAGCTTCATGATTTCCATCATAGTTTAATAACGTTAAATTTGGACCATTCAACTATAAATAGACAAATACAAATAATAAATATAAAATCATTTGAAAAAATTGTCAAGGTTGCATTTTTTAAATCTATATTTTTTCCCACTTTGAGGTGTATGTTTAATCATAAAACAAGTGGACACAACTCAAATTAAAACATATCACAAATATATAGGTGTTGCTGCAAATTTGAGTTTCTAATTGCTTTCATGTTGAGCCTTGGACCTTGCGAAACTATGATTATCTTTCCTACAAAAACATAAGTTAGTAAAAAAAATTAATGTTAATCACAAATTAAAATATTTCATTTGTACCTAATATACAATAGAAGTCTTATAAGTTTTTCATACTATACAAGGAGGTAGGAAGTGGAGTGGAGTTGAAAACCTTGTGTTGTGAGGGCATCAACCTCTGCATTCGAAAATGAATTTGTGATTGAGTGACTAAATATTGGTAGATAAAGTTGAATCCATATAGTCATTAGAATATGGGCCATTAATCCCATATCATATGAAAAAATTATGTGCAATGAGATATGAAAATAATCATAATAACAAGACTAATAAATGTGAATTATGATTATCTCCATAAAATATGAGTGGAACGAATGAAACATATTGAACCACATATCTTGAAAAATCAAATTTTAATTCAAGATAAGGGCATGAACATATATAATACATATTTTCAATACTCGTGATGTTAATTATCAATTAGTATCATATTAAAAGTATTGAAACGCATAATTATCAGCAAATAAAATATTAAACATTGAAAAGACATTGTAAATCACATTTGAATTTATATATTAAATATTTTCATGAGGCATCATGAAATAGTGTATCATAAAAAATAAAAAGTTATTAGATAAACAAATATTATCAAATGAAATTGTAATAGAGCATCAACAAAATGAATTAAAAAAATACCTTTAAGGTTTTTTTACATTATATAAAGTAAAATGAAAAAATAAAGTTGTTTCATTCTTACTTTTTTTTAAATTGTTGAGAAGCCCAACTATATATGTATGTATTTATGTTTTAATTTTAGATTATATATAGTTAATTATAACTGATGAGTAAGTGTATATCTAAATCAAATTATTCCTTCGACTAGGTAGTCATGATTAGGGGATATTCAATCCATCAAAATCGTCAAAAAAATGATCTTGAATCTATCCATTCAATTTTTCCTATCAACTATTAGAGAGATTTATATCTTGGTGGATGGTATAACAAACCATCATCCTCATTAATCAAACAATAATCCTTTCAATCTCATTCTTACCTTTTACTTTTACATTAAAAATTTAGAGAAGAATGTTAACATGGGAACCAAGGGAACATTTATTCTACACTAATTATATATCATTTAAAGGTCACTACTATGCCAACATATAGAGTAGGGTACAATATTTTTCTATTTTAAAATGATAGGAAATCTAGGTGACTTTTCTTAGTCAAAACCTCTTCTTATAAGCTAGGGGTCACTTCCAACACTCATACAAAAACCCATGCATCCAAAACAATAAGAATAAATATTTTAAATGAAAAATACCTTAAGGAGGTAAGGGGAAAAATAATCCCAATATTTTAGTATGACTTTATAGTCTAAAAGAATGATTTTCCACTTCACAATTCTAAAGGGTGGGAGAAGGAAGAATTTAGGATAATGTCTTACATTTGCATAAACCCTTCTGCCAAAGTAAGAAAAGAAAACTTTAGGATAATAACTCACAACTTTCATAACCTTACCAAAAAAATAAAATAGGAAGACTTTGAATAATAGCTCTCATTTTTTCAACCCTACCATAAAATAAGGAAAACTTTCCAAACAAGTCAATCCCATTTGGGTAACACAATCCTACGGTTTTAAGACACAAAAAAGACTCTAAAAACACAAAGATAAATGGAAAAACATATCCTATTTTCCATTAAATGGTCTAAAAACTAAGTTATCCTTTGTCCCAAACAAGATGAAAAAATAAAACAAAGATTACGAACCAAGAGGCCGTGTCAATCCCTAAATTTTGAAAACTATTTAAGATAAAGAACAAGATATTTATAAAATAAGTAAAAATATACAAGAGTTTAATCATGAATTACCCACATCATATCCTTCACTTGGGTAATGGAAAAAATTGCTTCTTTAAGGCTTGCAATAATTTTTAACACCTATCTTTCAAACTTTATCTCTTTCTTCAATCTAGAGCTCTCCAAACTCAAATTTCAAGAACAGAAAATAATTTGTACATAAGGATAGCTTTTGCTTCACTACTAGGAAAATATTATAAATATTTTTCTAATAGAAAGGTGGCATATATCCCTTCCCATTCCCTTGCCTCTCTATACAAGGGCATTAATGGGAGCTTAAGTTGCCTTAAAATTCCTCTAAATTTGCTTAAAAACTCTTAGGCTTAATATTTGGTCAAAATGTTTTTACTTTTACCTTCAAAATGCCTCTAACTTGCTTTTCACACAACTCTAAAAGTTGGTTATATTTTTCATTCTAATTTTTCAAGTGGGCCAACTGGTGTTGACTATTTGTCATTCCCACCTGACTCCCTAGAGGTTTCTAAAAGTGTCTTGGGAAAGGGTGTGCTTAATTTATTTTAAATTGAATGGGTCAAACTAATAGATCTAAACTATTGAAATTGATAAACAATAAATATACAGATTTGGAATTGAAATACATAATCTATAGAATTATAAATTATCTAAAAATAGTATATAAACCAATAAATATGCAAACCTCTTTAAAATAAATATTATTTTGACTATGCATGCTAACTATGCTTGCAAACTACTAGAAAAGACATTAAAACTATGTTATGTCTAAAATCAAGGATTCAAACTATGTTGGGACAAGTCTATAGTAGGGCAACACAGATGATCTATGACCTTGTTTATTGACTTTAGTTGCATCCTAATTGACTATATTCTTGATTTTTGGTTCTAGGTATGTGTGATTACCTACGAGGGTTTACTAATTAATCTTATGTCTTGAGTTTCTATGTGGAAGACCTAAAAAACACAAACCTTCACTCCTGCACAATAACCACAATACATATCAAATGCCAAAATTTTGGGAATAGGGTTATGGGAATAGCTGATCTATTCTAAAATAACTTTGTGTAATTTGAGTGTTGTCTACTAGCCTAAATGGGCCTCATGCCGATGTAGTTATCCCTCCTAGGGTGATGTGTGGTCCATGATTATAGAATTGTATAAATGTGGCTAAGAGATTGATTGAAATTTTTGAGAATGGATGGAATTGACATACAATAAAATATATTTAGACTTGGACTATAATTATTATAATGCATCATAATTAAAATTCTAATAAAAAGTGCTATTTAACTCAGTGTACAATATAATTTTAAAGTGATTGTTATGTGTTTTAGAGAAACCTTAATGTGTTATAATATAAGGTAATTTTTAAAATATTTTTAATAACTAGCCTTTTTAAATTCATGGTAGGTATTAAGTACAATGTATCGAATTTAAAAAGTTACTATTAGAGTGTGGGTCATAAGGCCACGCTAGTGGACAAGGACATAGTACGACCCTATCTAACTTAGCATGATCATGTCCCAAAAGGGCAATTACTATCAAAAAAGGTTTGACAGGTGCTTGTAAGTAAAATAGGTATGTCTAAATGATGTTCTGAGTATTTACAAGATAGGCTTTAGATTAGTGAATGCTCTTATATAGATTGTAAGTTAATGGAATGGCTAGTAAGCCAAGGGAGGGAAGGATGTCTAGATTAAACATTTTCAAACAATTGAGAATTAGTTTTTTATCCAAATTTACCCTCACTTTATTCTAGTGATGTAATGAAGTGAAAATTCTAGAGTAAAGTAGATACAAACCTAAGTGTGTATACACACATTGTATTTTGATGCGAATCTTTATGGTTCAAGAATCCTTATACAAAACCTATAATAATTCCACTTAAAGTAGTTATTTTTCATTTTGAATAGTGAAAACCTAAAACTTGAATTGAAATTTGAAAAGAGAGCAAGGAAAGTATACATCTAGTAAAATAGGTATGTCTAAATGATGTTCTGAGTATTTACAAGATAGGCTTTAGATTAGTGAATGCTCTTATATAGATTGTAAGTTAATGGAATGGCTAGTAAGCCAAGGGAGGGAAGGATGTCTAGATTAAACATTTTCAAACAATTGAGAATTAGTTTTTTATCCAAATTTACCCTCACTTTATTCTAGTGATGTAATGAAGTGAAAATTCTAGAGTAAAGTAGATACAAACCTAAGTGTGTATACACACATTGTATTTTGATGCGAATCTTTATGGTTCAAGAATCCTTATACAAAACCTATAATAATTCCACTTAAAGTAGTTATTTTTCATTTTGAATAGTGAAAACCTAAAACTTGAATTGAAATTTGAAAAGAGAGCAAGGAAAGTATACATCTCAAAGAGTATTAATCTATTTTCAATGTAACTTGAAAATGGAGAATCGTATGCCCCTTTGTTAAAGCATTTGGATAAATGTTAAACCTGTGGAAAACTAAGAGTAATCAAATCTCAATTTGAAAACTTTTGAATGTATTTGAGTTGGAAATATTGTATGCTTTAACTCTCATTTGATTGTGTAAATTACTCTTTAAAATAATTAAAGGAGTGGAACCACCAACTATGGCTCACTACATAGAAAAAGTACAACCATATACATTAAGTGTCACTAGACTCTAATGTGGCCCACTTGTAACATGAATATGAATCACACCACTACAGCCAAATCTAGATATGTTGAAATTTTAAGAACTATATAATGTCATAAATCTAAAATTTACTCATGAGGATTTAGCTTCTCAAGATAAGCTCATTATGATGCCCCATTTATGAGAAGGGAGACGTAGCATGCAAGTCACTTATCTCAAATGAATATTTATATATTATGTGAAATATTGTACTTGTGTAGTGCCACTAGAAATTTTGAATTGGATTTTATCATAGTATTGAATATAGCATTTAGTTATATATGAAACATGTGTTAGATGTATATATATTTGAATCACATAAGCATCATGATACCAAAGTAAGAATAGAGAGTAGTAGTAATGCATGATATTAAAGAGGGAACTAAAGTAATAAGTAATTAAAAAATAATAAATATAAACATGAGACCCAACAACAAGATTGTCATACAAAAGAAACCACCTAAAACAAGACTTTTTAGGATCAAGGTAAGAGGTCCATATAACTTGAAATCTAAACATCCAATTATAAAGGGGATCACAAGCATACCACAAATGATTAATAATAAGGTAATTTATTTTGGATAAAGTGAGTTTATCATACAACATCTTAGTGGTTAATTCATCAAGACGTAGGTCTTGAATCCATTTAATGTTACCCCAAAAATCACTCTCCTCATAAAAAATAGTCACACCTCTATCCAATTTAAGAACCTTAGATATCAAGGTGTAAGTCCTTCCTTGCAAAGAAATAACTTTAAATTTAGCTTTAATTTCAGCCCAAAAAACCCAAACATTATGAGAGAAAAGGTCCCTAAAGTTCTTCAAACCCTTGGAGAACCAAAGAAAGGCTGAACATCCCATAGTTAATGTAAGAAGCCATCTATTACAAATAAGGTTCCACAATATAGACCTATACCACTAGCACCTTGAAATAACCCACTAAAAAATGGAGGAACAATATCCAAATTTTTTACCATTTTCCAATCCTTCCAAATAGATCAAAAAATAAGTGAGCCTGTAACTTGAAAATAGAATGACCCCACAAGTAAGTCAAAAATACGCAATCAATTCCAATTTAGCTTACCTTTAGGGAAACCTCTCAAAATATTATTCCTTATCAATACCTTCCAAGGTTCATCTCATTTTAAATACCTTATGATCCATGTGGCATCAAGATTAATACCTTTCAGCCAAAGATTCTTCAAATTGACTCCCTCAAATTTTTGGGGAATACATCAAATCTTCCATTCCACTGCATGCCTTTTCTATTACCCTTTCCATCAGACTAGAGTAAGTCTCTTATGATTTTGTCAAGAGATTAATTTGAGACTTATTGAAAATCCAACATGAGGCATAGTAGATATAATATGAGGAAATTGCTTTTTGGCAAACTTACCAATTTTATTATTAATTTTAACATATAACAATTCCCACATTTGATTTAGTAATGTGACAAGATAAAGAGAATACCAAATAATATGACCAATTGATTTGGGCATTTCTAAACCGATCCAAACTCACCTAGCCAATCTAATGGAGTCTCATCCTAACCAATCATATAATATTTATGTAGGGCCACACTTGACCTAGAGGCAGAGTAGTAAATATCAAGATTATTAGAAACTTACAAGTTTTCCTTCTCAAGCCTATTTAATAGAGTGGTATCATAAAAAGAGGACATCAATTAATTCAAAATCATTAGGAAATAAAATACCTCTAATCAAGTGACAATAGTAGTAAATATCAATAAATAGTGCATGGATTCAATCATTATAACAAATAAGGAGGGGGCAATGGGGCATCCTTGTCTAATTGACCATTGAATATCAATAGAATTTGTAAGCTCTCCATTAACCTCGATGATAGCATAGGTTTCCTTGAACATGACATTCACCATTTGGAAAAACCTATCTTGAATTCCAAAGGCTTTCAACATCAAACTAATAAATCTCCATTCAATTCTATCATCAGCTTTTTCAAAGTCAAGTAAGATCATCCCAATATCTTGACTAGAGTCTTGAGCCCAATGGATGCTTTCCCAGTTAGAGATGAGGTTATCCAGGATATATCTACCTTCAATAAAACTAGTTCAAGTTTCTAAAATGATAGTAGGTATAAGAGATAAGATTCTCCTAGCTATAATTTTAGCTAAGATTTTGTAAGAGTCATTCAGTAGAGTGATTGGGCTCCAATTCTTGATCTGGGTTTACTCTCCTTCCTTTGGGATGAGTTTGATAACTCCTTTGTTCATATCAAGACCCACAAATCTAGGATTAATGGATTCACTATAAATACCAAGACATTTAAGTACAATCCAATCCTTTTTAGAATTATAGAACTTAATATGGAATCCATCAATCCCTAGGGCTTTATCATCTTTCAAAGAATCAATTGTAGTTATAATCTCATCTAGGGAAATTTTACTATCAAGGAAAGTAGTTTGTTCACTTAAAGCTTTCTTAGGAATACATTTAGTACAAATATCCCTATTAAGATCAATTTGATGATTCGAGCCATTTGATGAAAAGAGATTGGAGTAGATGGATAATAATTATGGATGGATCACTAGACACAAAACCACCATAGTCAATCATAGAGATCTTGTTTTTAAATTATTTCACTTTCAAGAATTTAAAGAAAAATTATGAGACTTTATCCCTCAACTTGAGCCATTTTAATCTAAATGAAACATGGGTCCCTGTGGCTAAAAACATTTGGTATTATTTCATCTCATGATTAAGCACGAAAAGTTTGATTAGAAATAAAACATTATTAAAATCATTATGTAGGGTATTTTGAGAGAGGATCAACTATTCATGGGTGATATGAGCAAATTTGTATCTCATCTTGGCCTTATGCTAACCATAGGTTTGGGTAATATTTTTACACAATTCCATACTTCTATTCCACCTATCGATATTGGAGGAGTCCATTGTAAACTTATCAATATTCCATGAAGAACATATACCCCTATTACAATCAATGTCATTCAAAAGATAGACATTGATTTTATAAAGGCCTTTCTAGTTAGAAGCACCCACCTCTTGGTCATAGGGTTTTTTTAGTAGTGAATCTTCATTAATCTATGAATATTCCATTTTTTAAAGTTGGCATTTGGCAATTTTTATGGAGTGGCCTATAGGACAGGATTCCTAAATTTTTGGAGTCAAAGTTAATTTCAAGGACAGGTTTGCCTACATTTGAATATAAATTTATTCATATAAATTTAATTCATTGGTACCTCAAAATCCAATATGGAGGAGTTAGCCATATACCTTCGGGTGACTTTAGAATTTTTTTTGATGGTTTATATTTCAAGTCAGAGGAGTCCTTCAAGAATCAATAGTTCCCAGCAAGGTATGCAACATTTTTTTACAATATAATTTCTTAATATTTTTAACTATAATTCCATTTATTATTCTTTAAATTCCATCATGATAATTAAGCATGAGCATATACAATGATAGACTATGGGTGCTTTATGACATCTTGCGAGTGTGGGAAACTAATGGTAGCCTATGGGTACTTGGTTACAATCTACTGGCACCCAATGGTAGCATATAGGTGGATGATGGTAGGCTGTAGGAAGATGACAATAGGATACCTATATGAAAATGAATCTAGGAATGAGGTAGATGTTGATAGACTACAAGAAGATAGTGACAAACTATAGATGGATATTAGTAATCTACAAGCAAATGCTAGAAGTCTATGAGCATACATCGATAACCTATAGGTGGATGCCTATAAATTATAGATGGACATCATCAGTTTATAGGTAAACACTAATATTCTATAAGCACACATTAATAGCCTACATGGGTGTGTTAGTTGTCTCCAGTCACACGTCAGTAGTCTATAGATGGGCATTGGTTATCTTTGGTCAAGCACTGACATGCTATAATCAAGCACCCATAGGCTACCATCTGGCACTAATAGGCTATTGTAAGATATCAATAGGTTGCCATCGGACACCATCATCTTTGATTATTGTCATGATTCCTTATTTATTTGTCAAGCATATTTATTCTTTATTAATCATCTTCATTGTGTTATTGATCCTCTTTCATCCATGGCTCTGATGGTGAATGTCTATAACATGCCACCATGCATCTATATTCTATCAATGTTTGTTGACATCATGTCATCATTCATCTGTGTGGCACTATTATTTATCCCCATCATGCTAGTGTTCATCTGCATAATGTTGGCATTCATCTATGTTATGTCAATGTTCACATGTGTTTTACCATCATTCATCAGTATTATGTCATCATTCATCTACATTTATTAGGTGTTTGATTGTGTTTACTAGCCTCCATCTACAATTTTGTGACAAACATATCATCCCTTGTATGATTCACTGTGTGGCATCACATGATTTGCCTGTGTAATGATATGCCTTTAAAACTAATTCATCACCATTATGAATCTGATTCACCTTGAGACCTCCATGGATTTTTTTATATGGCCCACTAAAATGAACCTTGCCTAGTTAGTTTTTAGGAAGACAATAATATCTATGGGGTGGTGATCTAAGATGGTGAAAGGGAACACCTTCAATGAGTTATTATTTTCATCCTGGTAAGTTTTAAACATATCCTTATTAAAATATAATTTGTCAAGCCTATAATACACCCTCTTAAGATTGACTTGGTTATTACACCATGTAAATAAAATGATTTTTCAATGTATTTTACCTTGGTTAAGAGGATCAAAGATCTTATGAATACTCTTGAGCTTCAACCAAAATAAAAGCCTATTACCTTTCTAATATTGTGGATGACCACCTTGATGATCCATTTTCTCCTCAACCATGTTAAATCCCTCCTTATAATCCATAAGATGTATTTCAAGTTATAAGCAAGCCAATTCCTCAAATCAGCCCTTTCCTTTTAATCATTTGGAGCATAGACATTACAAATACCAAAGGTCTGATTATCTTTTTTTACCAAAATTAAAAACTTCTATGTGACATGGGGATGAGCCATTCTCATCCATAGAACCCCTCACTAAATATTAACAAGAATTGAGGCTCCACCTTTCCCTTTAGGGTGGCATGTAGAGAAAAGGGAAGCATTTGGCCAAATGAAATTGAGCACACAATCTAGCTTAAATCCAATTTTCTTAACTTCCTGAAGAAGCAAAAAGTCAATATCATCCCTTGAATTCCTTAACTATGTAACAATAGGTTTATGATCAAGGGATTCAAGGCCCCTCACATTCCACCATATAATCTTCACAAAAGGGAGGAGGGGAGTCTACCTTTATAGATTAAAAGCCTTAGAGCCTCATTTGTTTTGATACAACCTTGTGAAGAATTGAGGCACTTTATTCTCTTTCTCTCTCTTCTTAGTGTCCTTAACACATCCTTTAGATCCCTTGGGTTTCTTACCATTATCCCCATAGGACAAGCCCATGAAGGGTTAGAATTGGATTCAATTTTCAACCTTTTAACACTACTCTTAATAATTTCACCCAAAAGGGAGTTAAAATCCAATGGATTCAATGAAACATATTTCTCCAATGGGTCATCATCTTCAATAACAAAAATAGGGGTTGGAGAAACAATCATAGGGACCATCTCACCACCTACACCTTCTGATTCCATAATTAAGGGGCCGAGGGTAAGGGTCTCTTTTCCTAGAGGATTAGCTAAAATATCAATTCAATCATCTAAGGGTCTTCCATTGGAGACCAAAAAAACTTCACTTGGAATTTATCCTTGATCATCTTGGGCCAATAAAGATTGAGGGACAAAATCCTTCTGCTCTATAGGTAGGGGGAACACTTCCTTACTACCACCCGACATAATAGAGCATTTTTTAGCCTCCCCCACACCCAAAGAGGGAGCGTCAACTAGAGGGGAAGAAGTGTTGACATCACTCATAGACATCTTAAATTTATTCTCCTTATTTTGATTGATAAAGGGTGCTAGGCCTTTATCCATTATAAGTCAAAGCAGTGATTATATCATATAATAACATCTTCCTCGGTGATTGAGGCTAGCTTATAAAAACATCACTATTAAGGGGAAGAGGCTTACTGTTGACCAAATTTCACCTCAGTACAATTTGTTAAACCATTTTCACGAAGAGCCAAACAATAGTTACAAAAATAGGTCATTACAGAGGTCCAAAATTGCAAGTCAAGGAGGCTAAGGTGTTTTGGCTCTTCATTGTAGTGTATGTTGGGCCTTCCACAAGTCAAGTCTTAGCCTCTCGTAAACCCAAGTTACTCGTCAAGACCAAGTCGGGTTCTCTGAATGACTCGACTTATAAATTTTTTATGAGTAGAATTAATCTGGATTTATGAACATGAATTAGTCCTTCCAATGCTTTGTGGATTTTCAATGATGCATGACTTCAAGTTTTCCAAAGAGCAAGTCTTATGAATTTATAAGCAAAAGCATTTAGAAAACCTGAAATGGTTTTGATTCTTGCCTCTTAGACGTGGCCCTTCAAAAAAAAATTTAAGGGTCTTTCTTGCCTTTTCCCCCACCAAGTCTCCCTTCAAAATTTTTTCAAGGGCACTTTGTTTTCCAAAGTGTCCCTTTGGACTTTTTCAAAGGGCACTTTTCTTCCCGAGTGCCCCTTTAGACTTTTCTACAGGACATTTTTCTTGTCCAAGTGACCCTTAGGACTTCTCCAAAGGGCAATTTTCTTCTAGGTGACCCTTTGGAAAAGTTTTTAAGGGAAATTTTTAACCCAAGTGTCCCTTCAAACTTTTTTGAAGGGCACTTTGTTGTCCAAGTGACCCTTCAAAAAATTTCTAAAGGGCACTTTTCTTCCCAAGTGACCCTTTGGACTTTTTTGAGGGGAATTTGTCTTTGGAAATGCCCTTTAGAATTTTTTGAAGGGACCTTGTGCCTTTCCCAAGTGTCCTTCAAAATTTTTTTGAAGGAAACTTTCCCAGGTGTCCTTTTTAGACACCTAAAACTAGCCACTCATAACCTACAACCAGGCTTTTGGCCAATTTCCACTTAAAATGCACAATTTGTCATAAAAACACTAATTTAAACTAAATGAGGTGAAATTAACACATTCAAGGGCTAATTTTGGGTAGGGTATCCCTAAATGGGGTAATGTAATTTATGGGATAACTATCTTTGATTAGAGCATTTTGAGTCAAAATGCCAATTTTGCACCTGGGTGCTCTGGATCGCTCTTTCCTATCAAATATTCTGCACAAGACACATGCCTTTGTTATTTGTTTTTGGTAACATCCTAAATAGGAATATGGTTCTAATGCATCTAACATTGACTTCCAATTCCAATCTAGTTCAATTTTAGACCAATAATAGGACATTCTGATCAAATTAAGTAATTTCTGCACAAAGTGCTTAATCATGCTTAAGAGATAATTAACCCAAATCAAGGCCTAATTAATAATTCCATGGAAAATTTTGAAAACTTGTTTTTATAATTGAATATTGAATATCTACATCATCAGGTGACCTCATTTTTTAGGAAGACATCCCTAGGCCATAAATGCCACAAATATCAGGATTCATGCCCTCCATGCCTCATCAATGCCTTCCATGATGCCCTCTATGCCTCTTAATTTCTCCTTCTTCCATTTCATGATGAGGATAATTAAAATTTTAATTACAAAAATTGAATTAATCATCAACCACACATCTCAATCTTGATATGGACAGTTCAGGTTGATTCTGAAAAAATCTAAAAATCTATAAATAGAGAGGCCATGAACATCATTTCTAAGATTATTTTGTGCAATGTTATAATGTACAATTGGTTCCAAAAGCTTCATGCAACTATTTTTACCATGCCAAATTGATTCCAAGCCAAGCCAAGCCAAAGCCAAAGATACCAATGAGAGATGGAGGTAGCCAAGCTTATATTGCCAAGGACTTCATGAGTACAAGCCAAGCAATCCACTACTATAAGGGCATTTGGAGCATCCAAGGAAGGTGAAGGAATTATTGTATTTGATTCCTTGATTTTTAGTTGTGTTTGGCATTTGCTTTTTGTTAACTAAGCTCTCCCTAGTGTCTAAGCCTAGAGATGTTATTCTATTAGAGTGTTTCTTTCATTTTTTTTTTCATTTTGGAACTAACACCATACTAGCCATCCTCTCTTGAGTCAAATTTCTAGATCACATCCTTCAGGTAAATTTCTTGAAGGAACTAGCCATTGCCTTTCGATAAAAATCCCTGAAAGAATTCTTTCATACAAATTATCTAAAGGAATTACTTCAAGAAAATTGCTTGAAACAACAAACTCGACCTCATGGATCCCCATGATGTGCCATAGGATTAAACTTTAATACAACCAACTAGCCATTGGGGTGTAAATATGATGTGCCACAAGACATCAAATTTAGGGTGGCTAACTATTCATTGGGATTCAAAGGCATAATGTGCCGTAGGACATCAAATTTTGGGTGGCCAACTAGTCATTGGGATTCAAAGGCATGATGTGCCACAGGACATCAAATTTAGGGTGGCCAAATGGCCATTGAGATTTAAATATGACATGCCACAGGATGTCAAATTCATGCTTAAATTCTTCAAGTAAGGAGTAAAGCCATTCAGAGAACCCGACAGGGTCTTAAGCAAAGATAATGCAAATCATGTTTCCCAAAGAGCTTTGCTTATGAATTTTACAAGTAAAATCAATCAAAAAGCTCAAAAAGGAAGAGATAATGCTTTGTGGGTTTTCAAAATATCTGTGATTATGAATTTTATAAGTAGAAGCAATCAATGAACCTGAAGAAGCAAGTAGAAGTAAAGTCACTTGGAAAACCCAAATGGGCCTGCAGTTCAAAATGAAAGATCTCTCTAGAAGAATCTAAGGTTTGTAGTAGTGATCAGAGCCATTTCTTATGGAGGTTCATCTCACCATTGATTTTGCATCAATCCTAGTCATTTCAATAAAGTGAATCAGAGAGAAGGACAAACTCTAATTGAATGAGAGAACAACTAGAATCAGTTTCACTAGGATGGTGACTACAAACCATTTTAGAGGCTTCTATTTTGATGCCCAAGAACTCTCTCTTATCTCCCTATTTTGATATAAATATGACGCTTAGGCTCTTATTTATCATCCACAGATAGTAGGATGAAGCCCTACTGGAATGTTTTGCCATTTCCTTGCCTTTGAGCAAAAAAGCATAAGTCTATTTTCTTTCTAAGTTCTAGACATTTGCCTAGGCATGAAAGAGACACAAAGTGATAGAAAGTGATGTTTTATCCTTATTTCTCTATTCTTCATGTTTTTTGAGCAAAACATTGACCCCAATAGGTCATGTAGAGTGCATTCTAGTTGTATGAGATTTTGCATATGTGTATCCTTTTTTTTGGACTATACAAGCTGTGTTTTCTAGTTATTTACCTTATGTCATCTCATTCATCTTGTCTCTACATTGAAATACTTATGTTGGAATCTTATAGAGCTTGATTTATAGACTAATTCTTCTATATTGTGCATAAGTATAGGGCATACATGTGGATACTAATTCTTGGTGTATCACCATCTTAGACAAGGCTTTTCATTTATACAAACTCGTGACTCTTTTCACTCATACAAACTAGTTTAGTAGTTTTATTACATAAAAAGATAATGTAGGGAGCTATCCCTTTCAATCTAGAGGTTCATTTCCACTTATAGGCACACCCATAGGCCTAAAAATGTACCAACATTTCCCAAATCTGGAGGAGGCCTGAACAGCCCTCTTCTAGGGTGAAAGATTTGGAGACAACACTTTACATATTTTTGTTCAATGATCCAATTTTAACCAACAGGGGATAATTTTTTTAAGGTGATCATCCTTTTTACAAAAAAACAAGTATTGAGACCTCTCAGACCTTCAATGGAACAAGTGTAGGACTCTCCTCTGATATTAAAAATTAGGGTTTCTAGGAAGACATCTAATGGTTCCAAGGATATAAGGACTCTAGAATGCATATGTGCCAGACACCTTGTATCTTCAATCCTTAATACTTCCCCTAAGGGTTTACGAAATTGAGGTATAAAATTTCAAAGTTGTATAGGAATGTCCCCAATATCAATTCAATCCAACTTCAAGTTCCAAGGTATTGCCTTGAAAATTGACTGACCCACATTCCAAAGGGGATTACTATTAACACACATTTACATATTAGAATTTTTGAAAAAAATCATAAATACTCCCTTTTTAGACATTCTAAAAAAATAAATATAGATACCCATTTTTCTTCCCCCACATAGAATTAAGCCAATTGTCAAATAATTTTCTTGAGGGTAAGGATTTTCTATTCAAACATAAAAAATAACCCAATATTCATTAAAGAGACTCTTCAAATTGTAAATCTCTATCCCTATATTCATTAAGAAACAAATATAGGGTTCTTCCTAGACCAAGGGGATTACCATCTTTGACTGGGAAGTGCTTGTTGGCTCAATCTTTAACTATTTCAAAGTTGTTGAGGATAAATTGTGCACCCTTTGAATTCTTTGTGACCTCCTCTTGATGAAGATTTTTTGAGAAAAGTTTCTTTCTTGATTCCTCTTTCCCTTTTCTCCCGCCATCCAAATTTGCTTCAATGATCTAACCAAGGTTGTTTTTAAGATCTCATGGCACCATATGAAAAACATTAAAACCACCATCATTCAATATCTCCACACGTGCAGTAATTAATGCATGTACACCCAAAAATCTCCAAAAGCCCCTATGACTCACAATTCAAAGGCAAACAAGTCAAGAAATGAAATAATAAAAAAATAAACAACCAAATACCACAAAGTAAGGAAAACTAAAAGCCAATGACCAATAACAGTGATGCATCACAATCCAAACCAAGGTAAAAATCTACACAACTAATGAGGTAAGGGGACCAAGGAAGCAAATAGGTAGTGAAGAGAGCTAGAAGCTTCTTAAATGGAGAATGACTTTTCATCTTCCCATTTGTAGAGCTCTAAGCCTCATTTTCCTAACTCCGATCCTAGCTATTATTGGGTGCTTGAACTTTAAACTCTTACAAATTAATAAATAAAATTATTTTATAACCTTCATTAATGTTAACTCAATAAAAACTTGGGTAGATTTATTGATTGTGAAATCAAAGGTATTTTAAAATTTGGTAGAGTTCAAGAAGTTGGTTGAAAAATAGAGTGAAAAGTACATCAAAGTGATTAGGATAGATAGTAGAGATGAATAAAAGTCAAATCAATTTTAGGATTTCTATAAAAATCATGGAATCAAGATGAAATTCACTACTTCCTATACTCCACAATGAAATAGAGTAGTTGAAAGGAAGAATAGGATAATTGTTGAAATGACGAGGTATATGATGAAATTAAAAAACTAGTATAGAAATTTCTTGGGTGAAGCAGTAAATACAATGGTTAATCTTTTGAATAAAATTCCTATAAAGGAAATAAAAGGAATGACTCCTAAATGAGCATGGTCTAGAAATAAGCTAAGTTTAGATCACTTAAGTGTGTTTGGATATGTTGCTTATGCACACATACTAAAGGAAAAAAGGTATAAATTGAATGACAAAGGCATAAAGTGCATTTTTATTTGATATATTTCATAAAATAAGACATATAGGTTATATGATCTAGTAAGTAATAAATTTGTAATTAATAGAGATGTGATCTTCAAAGAAGTGGAAGAATATACTTAAGAATAAAAAACAAAGTAAAAACAAGTTATGATTGACATAATTATATAAGCACCTGAATCTTCTAGTATGGGAGTAATAAAATATCAAATAAAGATAGAAAAATATCAACCACCAACTCAAATGTTAGATAAAAAATTGAACAAAGAACAACAAGGTCATAAGTACAAGTGATCTATTCATTAATGTCACAAGTTGTGAAAAATTATGAGCCACAAAGTTTTGAGGAAGCTCAAGAAAAAGAAGAGCGAGTTGAAGTTATGACGAGTGAAATAGAAGTCCATTTAAGAGAAATAACACATGGGAACTAGTCCAATTACCTCATTGTAAATAATTTGTTATTATAAAATGGGTGTATAAGACTAAGTTCAAATCAGATAGCAATATCAATAAGTATAAGGCTAGAGTGGTCACTAAAGCCTAGCATGAAGGTATTAACTATACTGAGACATTTTCACCTGTAACAATGATAGACACCATTAGACTGGTATTCGCTATTGCATCTCAATAGGATTAAACTATTTATTAGATGGATGTAGAGAGTGCATTTTTCAATGGATACATTGGTGAGGAAGTATATGTGTCACAACCTAGAGGCTTTGAAATAGCTTCTAATAAACATTGTTTTTATCCATTGAAGAAGACCTTATATGGTCTTGAGAAAGCACCTAGAGAATGGTATTCCATGATAGATTCATTTATATGTAATAAAAAATTTATCAAGAATAAGTCATATTCCAATTTTTATATCAAGAGTATATATAATGATATTTTTATCTTGGTTCTCTATGTAGAAGATATTATCTATAGTATGAAGAAAAGATCTTTGTTTGTAGAGTTTAGAGTAGATATGGTTACATAATTTGAGATGACAGATTTGGGACATATGCATTACTTACTTGGTATAAAGGTATGGCAAAGTGAAGATGGAATATTCATGTCTTAGAATAAATAAGCTTTAGATATCTAGAATAAATTTTAGATGAAGGATTTAAAATCAGTTACAAATCTACTGAAGTTGGGCTTAAGTTGTCCAATATAGATGAATTAGATCGAGTAGATCCCACTCTATATAGACAGTTACTTGACTAGATGTCACATATGCAGTGATTTTAGTATTTAGGTTCACATTAGAATGTAGGGAAATATATTAGAGTGCAATTAAGAGGATTCTATGATATAACAAAGGGACATTTAATTATGGACTCAAATTTTAGTATTCAAATGACAATAGATTGATAGCATATATAGATTCAAATTGGGTTGGTTCTACAGATGATCGGATATCTACTTTTGGTTATACATTTAATCTTTGTTCTGGAGTATTTTCTCGGAAGATGAAGAAACAATTGATAATATCTCTTTCTACAGTAGAGGCATAGTACAAGGTTGCAACATTAACAACTTGTGAAATAATATGGTTGAGGCGATTGTTATAAGATTTGTATCATTTACATAATGAACCTACTTTATTATATTATGACAGCAAGAGTATTATTTAGTAGACAACTAAGTGTATCGAGATTCAATACCATTACATCAAAGATTTGATTCAATGAGGAAACATTGAGATGGTTTATTATAGTACAAAGGATCAGTTACTAGATATTTTCATCAATCATTTAGCTTGTCAAAGGTTCTAGAAGCTCATAGATTCTCTTCAAGTTCTTCCTAGTGGTCATTATTCGAAAGAGTGGAATAAATAATGTTCATTACACATGTATATTAGTTTTATAAAATTTTAATCACATATATAATTTTCTAGTCATATTTGATTGCCTTATAATAAGAGAATATTTAATTTGTTATAATTTTGTTAGAAAATATCTATTTTTAATGCATTTTTACTTGTACAAGGGTACTCCTTATTTTTAGAAGAATTATAAGTCTTTCTACAAGTTATGTGCAAGCTCTTAAATCTCTTTTACATTAATAATACAAAGCTTGCATTTGTGTGTGACATGCAAATTACTTTGGTGTTTTTTTATTTTTTCAATTTATTATTATTTTTTTAAAGATGTTGGATTTTTTTTGCATGCATTTACAAACAATGTTTACATGGAATCACTGAATTACATAGAATGTTAGCCTTTCAGTCCATATTCCAAAAATAAATATATAGCAGATTATAATGATGAGTAAGCGTACATATAAATCAATGACTCCTTTGGCTAAGCAGCCACGATTAAGGGGTATCCACACCACCATCAAAATCACCTGGGACATGATCCTGGTCTTAACCACTTGACTCTTTGTGTTGAGTACTTAGAGAGATCAGTAACCTGATAGATGGACATAAACCACCATCATCTTCACTAATTGAACTACAACCCTTAAACTCTAATTTATTAAAGAATGAAAAAATTACAATAAATTAAAAAATCATGATTACAAAAATATGAAAAAATACTATTATACTATTTCAATATTACATTTAATATAAAAAAAAAGTCTATTTATTTTTTAAACTATATTTCAATTAAAATTTAAATCATAATTATAAAAAACACATTGTATATTTTAATATTACCCATATAAATGATAATTGATTATTAATATAACACAGAAAAATGAGAGAGCACTAATTTAAAAAACCTTCTTTAGTATTTGAGATAAACCCCTAATATTAACAAGGTTAGATTTTAACACTTTCATATTTTAATTAGCATTTGGATTATAACCATAAAAATCACAATTTATAATGTTAACTATAGAGATAATAATTGATTGCTACTATGATGTATACACTAAAAATTAAAAAATAATAATAATACAATTTAGTTCAGATGAACTCTTAGTATTACCTAGATTAGGTTTTAGCCCCTTAATATATCTATATTAGACTTTAGGTAATAACCATAAAATGCATATTTCACTGTTACCCATTAAGATCCTTAAAATATCAAAATAAGAAATAAGCTACTATGTTTGTTGTTATATAGAGTCTAATAAAACTTTAAAAATCAATAGGCCTTAGTAACAAAGAGAGATCCATTTACGTATTAATATGACACATAAAAATGAGAGAACAGTAATAAAAAAACCTTTCTTTAATATTTGAGATAAACCCCTAATATTAACAAGGTTAGATTTTAACCCTTTCATATTTTAATTAGTATTTGGATTATAACCATAAAAATCACAATGTATAATGTTCACTATAGAGAGAATAATTGATTGTTAGTATGATGTATACACTAAAAATTAAAAAATAACATAATACAATTTAGTTGAGATGAACTCTTAGTATTACCTAGATTAGGTTTTAGCCCCTTAATATATCTATATTAGACTTTAGGTAATAACCATAGAATGCATATTTCATTGTTACCCATTGAGATCCTTAAAATATCAAAATAAGAAATAATCTACTATGTTTGTTGTTATATAGAGTCTAAAAATTTAAAAATCAACGGGCCTTAGTAACAAAGAGAGATCCATTTACATATGAAACCCATGTCTTAAGGTAGGATTTTATACTTCAAAATTCATTTTTAATGTGAGGTTTTGAAATGAAAAACATTATAGACTGTCCTCATAATGGAGTATAATGATATAATGAAAACCCACAATCCTTTTTATTTAAAAAATAATAATAATAAACAAACCCTTTGAATAAGTCAATGCATATTTTTATAATTGGGGTATTTATGAAATGATGCATTTTTATTCCTTATTTATTTATGATAAAATAGAACTTATATTTTTAATATAAATATATTATGTATAAAACTATTCACAAAAAAAGGTTGGTGGTAGAGAGTACATCATAACAATATATTAAGGTTGACTTAGAAAATACAAGTGAAGCAAAAAGTTGAAAACAAAAATAAACCAGGGCATGTTTAGGAAAACTCTTGAAAATTAAAAAAGAAACATTTTAAACAGTAGTAGTGAAGAGACTGATTGAGGAAAAATCATGAATAAGAGGATCATCCTATCTAAAGCCTAGAAGATCTTTTCATTCAACAATAAGGTCCCATCCAGAGTCGGAAGTGTATTAGATACTGTCTTCTCACACCTCAATTTCTTGCATAATATGTCAGGAAGAAATAGCCAAAGTGAGTAAGGGGGATCCTTTATCTAGCAATAGTTACCTACCACCATGCCAACTCCACAATGGGTGGCTCCATATGTGCTAGTTTGTGAGAGGCAGAGATCCCCCACCCTAAGCCAACATGGGATGAGGAGGTGGAAAACTCCAACTTCCATGTTAGGCTAGGGAATGAGTGGCGCCATAGCGGAGAACTAGTAGAATGGGTGTGAGAACACTTATGAGACTGATTATGACAAGCACCCCCTTCCCTTCCCTTCTCTTCCCTGCCCCCCTTCCCCCCCTTGAGGAGTGGCAATGCCTCCTCTCAAAGGTGATGTCCATAGTGGGGAGGGTGGCATGAAATAAATAGAATAGGGGGCATCATCCTAATAAACAAGTAGCTACTATAGATAATCTAGCTCCATAGCCACTTTGTTGGTTTGAACTTGAATATGTAAAAGCATATTAGAAAGAATTATAGCCTTATTATAAGTAGAAAAGTGAATTTTAGTAAAAACATTAGAGAATAAATTTGAATTCCATTATTTCCATATCCAAAACAAAATTTCCACTCTCTTTCCATATCCAAAATAGATTTTTCACTCTAAAATAATGCCAAACTTGGGTGAATTGAGGAGGGATTTATGAGTTATCACTGTCAGGAATCTAGAACAACAAACATGCTCTGATCCCACTTGTCAGGATGCAAAACCGGAAACATACAATTGATTACCAAACTTCAAACAACTATAACATGCGGAAATAACCAGATTCACCAAGTAACTAGAATTCAGAATAACACAGCATATGAGAGACAATACACAACTTGTATTAACACTTTATACAGAAAAGAATACAATAAAGAAGATGCCACTTCTTCTCCACCACCTTACAGAGGTTTCCCACACCTCAAGTGAACAGTAATTCTTCTCCCCAAAGCTCTCCCTCTCACAGGTCACAACACCCAACTCAAATACAGAGTTGGTGTTCACCTCCCATGCTCCACGCATAACACAAGTGCTCCACGCACTCCACAAGCACTCCACGTGCTCCACAAGTACTCAAAGTACTTCAAGTAGATCTCCCATGAATCTGCAACAACCTGCAATTCAACAGACCATACTTATGGAAGGAACTTCCTTGCCTTCCTCTTGCTATATCCGAGTACACACCTGTACTCCAAGTAGATCCTGCCTGATACTGCTCCCTGTTGTGTTGCTGTCTGTATGACCTTGCACACCTGCAAATCAAACAATGGTTCTGCTCACCTGTGAACCTCGACCTTGCACACACATACACCTGCAGATCAACGATCTTACTTACCATGTAGATCTCCTATATAGGCCATGCAACTGTGACCAAGATCCTACACTCTTGAAGAACCCAGCTGGCTCTCCAATCCAGCACCAACACACCTGGTACTGAGGCACTAGGAGGAACGCACCATTGCTCTACCTCACACACAGAAGGAGCTTATAATTATGCTCTCTTACTCCCTAGCACACTTTTCCAATACAACCATGAGTCTATTATATAGATCTCATCCAAACAATAATTAGACATCTAATTACAATAATTAGATCCGTAGCTTTCAGTCTAAAATTAGATCTCTTCATGCAAACACTTGGTTCGTTAGCTAACTGCCCGTAAATAGCTCGCAGTCGAACCACACAGGCGACCGACGTCGGCCCCTGTCTGCCTGGAGGTGACCGACGTCGGCTGATATATGACCGACGTCGGTTGCTTCCCTTTGCTATCCTGCCGACGTCGGCTGATCAGACCGACCCCAACTTCTCTGCAACTCAGCAACCTTCAGCAACCTCCTCTCCTATTTGCATCAGTGAAGCTTTTAGCTCCACAATCCTAACAATCACCCAAAAGTGAGTGAAACCAATTGAAGCAATCTAGGTGAAAAGGCATTAAGAAACCATGTATCCAAACCCAAGAGCTTTGGGCTTTGGGGAAAAATAAAAAAAGTAGCATGAGAGCCTCGATATGCCCACAGAAAGGGTGATGGGACTGCACAACCCTTAATTGAATTATCCCTCTACCTATAGGAATCCCTTGATGAAGTAAACACCATGCAAAGTAAGCTAACTTAGGATTAATGCATGCAGTCCACATAGTATAAAAATGTCTCCCCCAAATTATTAGGGAGGACTTTATATTCCAACAACCATTAAACTTTCCAAATATAGGTAAGTGTGGCAAGAGCCATTCATAACCTTTTTCAGTAGTGTAATTCTAGAAAGGGGTGTCAACATACCATTTCCAATCTTTCCACCAAGGATGAGAAGAATTAACTATTATTTTATGAAGTTCTAATAGAACTGCTTCTACAGTCTCTTCATAAGATTCTTTGCATGTTGAAGAGAGATTAAACTTAACTTTAAATTCATCCTATGGGATCTAAAAGTGAGTTTTTTTATAAAACAAATCTTGCACTATCTGAATTCCTCTTTGGAGGAATTTGAGGGAGTGAATCTAATGTACCACTTCAAAAGTAGTTGTAAGGAAGTTAATGATAGTGAACTACCATGGGGAGTGTTGATTTATAGAGAGGCCATTGCTAAATCTATAACCATTCCACAAAATCCAAGATTTGAATATTTCCCATGATTTCCATATACTTTTAATCATAAATGGTCCCAAAACTTTTGTAGGGGTAATAAGAGTAAGGAGGTTAGTAAAACTAATACTTTTCCTTGTTGCACACCCATAAGGGGAGCCTTGAATAAAGATGAGCAACTTTCATGCTTTACTGCCTTCAACTACACGGACGACCCATCTGAGATAGAGAGTTGAACCATTGTGAGAGACATTGATCAATCTCATACCACCTGCACCTTGGGGAAGGAAACAATATTCCTAAGCCACTCTATGAAAACCTTTTCTAGTGGATGGGTTAGTTGAAATAAAGTCGCCAAGCAATTTTTCTAGCTTTTGGACTAACTACATAGAAGGCACCTAGTAGGATGAATAAGACACATGGATGGCCACTAGTACCCTAGAGTAAAAATTGTAATTTACTAGCCAATGATAATGGTTTGGTGACCCAATATAATAACTTATTTTCCACCCTGTCCACTACATATTTCTGAAGTTGAGAGGGGGAGGCCTGGAAAGCAAAAAAGATGCTCAAGAACTTAAAATTTTCATCATGTTAGAGTAGTTTCCACTCATAGTGAGCCATCCAATGAGGCAAGGGGAGGAAAGAATGTTTGCAATGGAGTTCATGCCATTGAATGGAAGATCTAGAAAAAAGACAAAACATATCAAGAAAATGCATGACACTAACAATATAATTCTCATCCTCAATAAGAGTGAGGAATGAATCATCTACGAAATGCCCATTAAGAATTTTCCACTTACAATTACAAAAGTTCCCTAAATGGGTTTTGTTTGAGCTCTGTCACCTCATGACTCAATTTTGAGGAGGTGGTTGAGTAAGAATGCCACTAAATCTTGTCCGATTGATGTCCATAAATTTGAATAAATATGACCATTCAATTGAGTGCATCAACCCACCATTAGATTTAACTTGGTTGTTGAGTAGGCTAGCGACCAAGTTCTAAACTCACTTAATGTGGGGCCATGATGGGACCATGGGCTAGTGGGGCCATATTTTTAAAAAACTACATTTTTTGAATGTGTGGTTTTTTAAACTACCAAATAAAGTAAAAGTGGATAAGCAAGTGGTTGAAAAGGACAAATTCTAGAAAGGCTTCAATGACAAGGAAAAGATATTGTCAATCAAGCCATTTTAACACATAATCCATCCACTTTGAAGGTTGGTCCAAGTGTACCAAACTTTAGATATGGGATGATAACCAGCGTTGGGGTCATAAAACTTAAATTTATTTTGTATGAAAATCCATGCCTTTCTTTCACCAATGAACCATCTCAATACTAAAAGGCTAATCTTTTCAGTAGGTTGTTTCGCCATATTAAATTCACCATAGATAGCCTAGTGAGTATTAGGTAATGAGTTTTCAAATCACCATCACAAGGCCATTTTCATGCACATCATTTGAGGCATAAACATTAATAATGCCAAAAAGAATGATTCTCAACATTCAAAAGTGCCCAAATGACATGATGTGTAGTCACTTCCAAAATCCACAAAATATGGCTAGCATTTCGAAGAAATAAATATCATAAGGCCACCACAACATAGGTCTGAATTTCTTGTCATCACTAAACTATCAGGCCATATCAATTTATTAACAATGAATAGAATGAACCCTGCCACCTTAATTTCTTGCAGGAAGAAAATGTCCTTATCTACAAACTTTTACCTAACATATCACACCACATACTTACAAGCTGAGTTTGTGAGACCCTAAACATTCCATGAATAACAATTAATAGATTATGGTATCAAGAGACATATATTTCGAATCAACCCCTGCCAAGGGTTCATATATTTTTCAAGAATTATTCATTATTGGAGAGCAAGAATTCTTGACACTGGGAAACCTGGTTGGTCGCTAGTTTAACCATATATTGTGCCTCTTCTGTAGATTCCTAAAATTAGTGACTACTTGAATGAGTCGAGGAATCCCAGGTGGGACTATGCAAGCACTTTTTTGTGCCTAGATGAGAGACAAGATGTGGTGGAAGAGCAAAGTTGTCAAGAGAAAATTATGATAAAACTTGAGAACTAGACAAAACATTTATGACCATGGGCATATTTTAAAAATAAGATTTGGGTAGTTCCACCTCAGAATGACCACACTCCTTAACATATTGAGTGTTAACAGGAACTCCCTAGTAGTTTAAGTCATAGGTAAAGGTGTCTGAGGTGGAGAAATGGAAGAAATTCTGTTATTGCTCCCTAGAGTCAAGTGAGCAAGCCCCTTGTTATAGTTGTTTTTCTACCCCCCAACAATTTGCTACCCATCCTCTTGGGTATTCTTAGGAATATCATAGGTGGGCTTGGGAGTCGGCATGTTATGATGTAAATACAACAGACAATACTTGATCTTATGATCCATGGCTTGACAATGAAGGCATGTATTAGGCAAGTTAATATATAAGACCCACTGTGAGTGTCGAGATTCATCGACTCGAACCTCTACAAACTCTTTGAGATCCTTTGATAAATCAACTTCTATACAGACCTAATTTGGGGGGTAGGTAGAGTAGAATATTTTAGGGTCATGGTAGACCACATGGCCAATGGAAGCCATGATTTCATTAATAAAATGCCAACAAGGAAGAGGCAACCTAGGAAATTCCACCCAAAGAGGGACCTTTTAGAGAAACATGCTCTGAAACAACAAAGTTTATGGTCTAGGGAGAAAGCACCAGTAAGGAGGTACGAATGTACTAGGTAGCATACTTGTTTAATATCACACCCACATGTGTAGGGTCTGTAAAATGCATCAAGAGAAATCCCTTTGTCATGTTTTTGATGATATCTAGCATAATTCCATGAGTTGTCTATGTAGATTGAACCCAAGTCTTAAGCATGCTTTTAGAGGGGACATTACCCACAAAGTAGACTATTAAACAAAAAAATTCCAACCATTGATAGGCATAATTAAATTTAGGCATATGCAAAACATCATTAGGTTGAGAGACATTACCTAATGGTACACTTTGGGGATAAATTTCCCTGGTCTCTTGAGAGGTGGTGTCATGGATATGAGATTCTCCTTCATCTTGTTGGGTGAATATTTTGTCAGCCAGCTAACTGGTGACCAAAATAGTTCCTATCACCATAGCATAGGAAGATTGGTCGCCCAGGTGTGTAGCTTTACTACATCAACCAGAGATAAATCTCTCCTCTCATCAAGGGGAGGTTCCCTATTAAATATGCAAAGACTATATACTATATTTATAAGCAGAAAGTAAGACACGGGGTTAGGATAAACCATCCATCTCTCTTCTTTCAGAGATGATGCTAACAAACAGAGGAGAAATCATGGGTGATTGGTGAAAATACTTTTCTTCTTTCAGAAGTAACATTCAACCAAGAGCCAGATCCCTTCCTGGATAGTAGAAATCCTGATGAAATGATAGAAGGCACTTCTCTTCTTTCAGAAGTGCTTGTTCTTGCAAACAATAGGAATCTTTTTGGTAAGTAACTAGTAACCATAGGTGCAAATTAAATAGTAGCCTAAAATGTAGTGTAAAGTCTCCACCTTGACTGCCCAAGAGTGAAATACGAAGAAAAATGGGGGCACAAAGCCGTCCCAAGGTCCTTTACACAAAAACATAAAAGAAAAACACACACTGAAGACAACTATGACAGCACAAAGTTTGAAAGTAGTTGGCTGCAGGACACCTTCCTTATCACCTCCACTAGTCCTGCTTGTTAAATCAAATAAATAAGAATGATTTCAAAAGACAGACATAAGAACAATCTCCTAAAGTAGCACAAGCTATAATAGCACAAAGTCTGCAAGTAACTTGCTTTCTCATTCAATCAAAGAAATATGAATTACAATCTGAGCTCAAAGTCTTAGTAATGCCTTTCAATTTGGGCATAGTTTCGCTTCTGGTAAGGGGAAGATCTCCTTTACAAATGAGAGATATTACAATCTTATAAAAACTATGCAAGGATTCGCACTTTTTTCCATGGGACAGCCCATGCTGTAGTCAACGTCTTTAATGTGCCTTCAGTGCTGTTTGGAGAGACCATGCTGAGAACAATGCACTGTCATAACTATGGCATGTCCCTTCATCTAATATGTCTCTTCCTTGGTATGGACCGTTTGGTCCTTTTCCAAATTGTCTTTACTTGATGGAAGAAAAATAGGCTGTGTCCTTGGTTTGGTGTGCTCAGAAGTCTACTCGATCCACTATTTCACCTACTAGAAATAACTCTTTCAAATATATTTCTTATCCTTTGCATTGATCTTCTCTTCCCTGTAGAAATTTAAATCTTTGAGCTATCTGGTTGAACCATCACTTTAATTGAACTTTCCTTTGGAATCATCTATGTTTCTTTTTTATCCTTTATAGCCCTTCTTGTCTATGTCTTTTGGGGGGTCCTTTTTGTGTGACAAGTGGCAAGTTCTGTTGTTATGAAACTCATTAGAAACTTATGAAAAATGGGGTCCATGACACGTTTTTCCTGAGCAACTCCAAAAGGGGAACACAGATGCAAACACTTGTCATGTTCCACTGAGTCATAATAGGACACGTGACATATTCTGCTTAACTTATAGAAGCTTTAGAAACCTTTGGAGGTCCTACAGAAGATGACACATGGCAGCTTCTACTCTGCTTTATAATGGACACGTGGCAACTTCTGCTACACTTTGTCTTTTTCCATCAGGCATTTTTCCATGAGCTTTTCTCTTCAGTCAGGCTTTTCCTTCAGATAAAAGTCTGAAGGAATTCCTTCGGGTTCTGCCTTAGTCATTTTCCCATGGAAAATACTTCCAACAGAATTCTAACAGCTCTTTCACTTAATAATTTCCTTCAAACAAAAATTTTGAAGGAAATGTTCTCTGTCGGCCTTTGAACAAACCCGAAGGAATTCTATCTTTTTAGTCAGTCACCTAGTTCTTCCTTTGAGTTATGCACTTTATTTGAATTTCAATAGATATTCCCTTTAAATTTGACGTCTGTGGGGCTGTCAATGGTTGCTAGCTGCTTGAATCGTGTTGAACTTTGAACCTGTGAACCATTTGAAAGTTCATTGGTTCAAAGATTCGTCAGTTCACTTTGTCTCTTTTAGTCCATCGCTTCCCTGCTTAAGCTCTTCTTTCCTTGATTGAGGTTGCCTTTGAATCTTTGAACCCATGAACCATTGAACTTTGAACTCTTTCGGTTCAAGGTTCAATTGGTTCATTGGTTCATCCTTTGTCCATCACTTGTTCTTTCTAAGCTCTTTGATCCTCATCACACTGGTTGAACCTTTGAACTTGTGAACTCATTGAACCTTTTGGTCATTGAACCTGTTGATCCATTGAACCCATTGAACCTTTGAACCAAAGTGGTTCAATGGTTCAATGGTTCAAGCCTTATCTCTAATAAGTGTTTTGAAGCTGTTGAAATTTGAAGTGATTGAACTTTGAACCTTGACAAATGCACTTAACTCCTGCTAATGGCGTTGAACCTTTGAACCCATTGAACCCGTTGAACCAAAATGGTTCAAGGTTCAATGGTTCAATGGTTTGATTATTGCTGAGAAGCTTGGCAATGGACACTTCGGTTGAACCTTGGTGTTGAACCAATCTTGAAAATGACTGAGTGCTAGAAACTTGTTCTTTTGAGAGCTTGATTCTTTCCTATAGAGTCTGTAGAAATCAACCTGTGAAGCCTGTAGAACTTGGCCTACAGAGCCCATAGATTTTCTTCCTGTAGAGTCTGTAGATTCAAGCCTGCAGAGTCCATAGATTCAAGCCTACAGAGTCTGTAGATTTTTGGAAAGCTTGAAAAAAGAGGAATTTGAAAGCTCAGAACAAATTTTGAGAAGGGAAGAGAGAAGTTTTGGTCCTGTAGGACCAAGATAGCTCATATGTTGTTCCAAAAATGAGTGACATTTTTGGGGACCAACAGCTTGCTCCAATTGGGGAACTTCCTTTAGGTGAAAACTTGAAACACAGCTGAGGGGAGTAGAAACCAGAATCTCCAGTGCCTTGAAGTGTGCCATTGGGCTACGAAGTCGTGCTACCCAAAAAGAAAGGCTCCAAAAATGAAAATGAAAAGAACAAAACATAACATAACTAAAGACTATATAGATATACATATGTGTAGGTGAACTTATCTGATACTTCAATAATTGAAGTACTTCAGACACTACTCCTTGTGAGGTAAAGAAAAGGGGATGCCATCTTGATAAACCAATTGGAAACCATTCTATCCCCAGAAACAGTGACGGGTGAATGGAGCTCTCCACTAGGAAACCAATTTTTTGCGTCTTCCTCTTGGCTCTTTCTTCTTCTTGCCCCATGGCGGGATGTGGTCTTCAAACTAAAAACCATAACTCCTTGCTCCTTCTGTGAAGAGTTCCTTTAGCTGATTTCAAAATACAGCAGTATGGTCCACCATCATAACTTGCTATTCTATTGGTTCAGTCCAGCACATACTTTGATAATCAGCATCAGACCCCTGACAAACCATCAGCTCAGCATCTCCATTGGTGTGAAGGAGTTTGACCTCTTCACCCTGAGCAATTTTTACTCTGAGCAACAGAGATCCACATCCAGCTGTGGAGGCATTGTTGCCATCAAATTCCAAGATCCAAGCATCGTCAGAAGATGATCTTCTATTAGATTTCTCTTCATGGGAGATGGAAGATCCTTCTTGATTTGTACAGCACCCTACCAATTTTTTTGATGCCTTATTTGGATAAAATCTTGGATTGCTAGCTACAAAACTTTTATCAGCTAGGACATGGGCATCCTCTGTGGTCAAGAAGTAATTACCCCTGCCTGAAGGCTCAAACAGAATTTGAACAGTAGGGGCTGACATTTG
Organism: Torreya grandis; assembly: GCA_037957365.1. Classification (NCBI taxonomy): domain Eukaryota; kingdom Viridiplantae; phylum Streptophyta; class Pinopsida; order Cupressales; family Taxaceae; genus Torreya; species Torreya grandis. Next base: position 354,069 of record JARHVA010004788.1, read on the forward strand.
GGTAACCACAATCTTTGCCTCAGACAAGTCCACACCTGGTTCTCCACCAATGTTTAATTACTCAGGTTTGGCTTACAGGGATTCAAACTCAGTCATTTGAATTTTGGATTTCTTGACATGATCAATCATGACAAATGATTGAGATGGACTTGGAAGAGAGGATGGGAGTTCATCTTTTTGGTTTTTGGGAGGGGGAGGACTGTTTTATGAATTTGAAGTAGAAGGTGCAGAGATGTTTAATGTACTTACTTCTTTGGCAATCATCGGGTCCTTTGAATGGAAAGGAAGAGGGGTTCTCTACTCAATAATTGAAATTACTAGTTGGGTAGCTCCTCTATCTTCTCTTTGTCAGCCTGCTGGGCTGACTGATTCTCAGACCTAGTGAATACTATGTATGATCCTTCGACTGCTTCACCTTCACTCCTAAGTTCATCCTGGTAATTCAGGAAACCAATGTGGGAGTCACCAACTAATTCTTCTAGATTCTCCCTGAAGAGATTAGTACCATTTTCTTGCTCGAACTCAGGTTGGAAATAAGAAACATGTTCTGTTTCTAGATATCCAACTACTGAGTTGGTTGGAGGTGCTTCAAGGGCAAGGTTCCTCTGCGGGGGAGGAAGATGATTTGGTTTCCCCTGACTTTTGGTAGCGTTGCCTTGATATGGCTGATTCTGAAATGCCCTCCTTGGCATATCCCAATTAGAAGGAACAAACATACTTTAGGCCATTTGCCTTTTCAAGGCTAGTAGTTCATTTGCCAGCTTTTGTACCATTGGGTCAATGGTGGTTGTGGGTGAGTATTCAGAAGATGAAGAGGGTTTACCTCTATTCGGGTCTCTCCTTATCTTTCCTACCAAGATAAGGTCATCTTCTAGCTCAGTAGCCAAGTCTTGAGTAGCCTTAAGGTCTTTATGTCTAGACCGTCTCAATAGAAAACTCACTTTAGGCAGTTGTGAGTTGATGAAGAAAAACATGAGATTCTGAGGTGTCAGCTGGGCAATCATGAGAATCCTGTGCCTCAGCTTGTTGAACCTAGAAATAAAATCCCTCATAGGCTCATGAGGTTCCTTCTTCATCTGAGTGAGCTGGGCCAGTAAAGCATGTGCATCCTCTGTAGGCTTTAACCTAGCTTCAAACTTGGCTTTGAGTGTATCCCAGTCAATCACTGATCTAGCTTGTAGATGGTAGAACCACTCTACAGCAGCACCTTGTAGGGTCTCCACAAAAAGCCTGACTGTCACATCTTCAAATTCCACCCCTATCACACCACAGGCTATGTTGAAGGTTGCAATGTGTTCATTAGGGTGAACTCTCCCATCTCCAAATAATTTAGGGAAGTTCTTTCTTGAGTTGCATGGAAGTTCATGCAGAGGTGGAGTTAAATTCAGTGGACCAAAAGAGTTACCCCAGGGGCCTCGAACTACCATGTTTTAATTATGTAAAATAGGGATAACAAATCTGGGTGGAATGGCCAGATTATGAATCAAAAATGGAAAAGGACTGGCCCTGATTTAGCTTGAGGCTTGAGGCTTCAAACTGTGCACTCTTTCCCAACAGCTCTAGTTTTGTAGACCAGATAAAATAATGAAAGTGGAGGAAGATGGTAAGGCTATAATGATAATGGGTAAGACACAGAATGGATTCGCTAGAGTCTGTAATGGATAAGGGTTATAATGATTATGGGTAAGACACAGGTGATGTTTCAATCTGAAACTTGAGGTTCCAAATTGCATAAAATTATTGTGTCCCCAGTGGAGTTGCCAAAAATTTTTGGGTGAATATTTTGTCAGCCAGCTAACTAGTGACCAAAGTAGTTCCTATCACCACAGCATAGGAAGATTGGTCACCCAGGTGTGCAGCTTTATGACATCAATCGGAGAAAAATCTCTCCTCTCATCAAGGGGAGGTTCCCTATTAAATATCCAGAGGCTATATACTATATATATAAGCAAAAAGTAAGACATGGGGGTAGGATAAACCATCCATCTCTCTTCTTTTAGAGATGATGCTAATAAATAGAGGAGAAATCATGCGTGATTGGTGAAAATACTTTTCTTCTTTTAGAAGTAACGTTTAACCAAGAGCTAGATCCCTTCCTGGATTATAGAAGATGACATGTGGCGGCTTCCACTCTGCTTTATAATGGACACGTGGCGGCTTTTGATGCACTTTGTCTTTTTCCATCAGGCATTTTTTTGTGGGATTTTCTCTTCAGTCGGGCTTTTCCTTCAGACAAAAGTTTGAAGCAATTCCTCCGGGCTCTGCCTTAGTCATTTTCCCACAGAAAATACTTTCGAAAGAATTCTAACGGCTCTTTCACTTAACAATTCCTTCGAACAAAAAGTCTGAAGGAAATGTTCTCTATCGGCCTTTGAACAAACCTGAAGGAATTTTATCTTTTCAGTCAGTCGCTTGGTTCTTCCTTTGAGTTCTGTGCTTTATTTGAATTTCAATAGATATTCCCTTTAAATTTGATGTCTGTGGGGCTGTCAATGGTTGCTAGCTACTTGAACCGTGTTGAACTTTGAACTTGTGAACCATTTGAAAGTTCATTGGTTCAAAGCTTCGTCAGTTCACTCTATCTCTTTTGTTCCATCGCTTCCCTACTTAAGCACTTCTTTCCTTGATTGAGGTCGCCTTTGAACCTTTGAACCCATGAACCATTGAACTTTGAACTCTTTTGGTTCAAGGTTCAATCAGTTCATTAGTTCATCCTTTGTCCATCACTTGTTCTTTCTAAGCTCTTTGATCTTCATCACACTGGTTGAACCTTTGAACCTATGAACTCGTTGAACCTTTTGGTCGTTGAACCTATTGATCCATTAAACTCTGTGAACCTTTGAACCAAAGTGGTTTAATGGTTCAAGCCATCTCTCTGATAAGTGTTTTGAAGCCGTCGAACCTTGAAGTGGTTGAACTTTGAACCTTGACAAATGCGCTTAACTCCTATTGATGACGTTGAACCTTTGAACACATTGAACCCATTGAACCAAAATGGTTCAAGGTTTAATGGTTTAATGGTTTGATTCCTTCTTAGAATCTTACCAATGGATGCTTTGATTGAACCTTGGTGTTGAACCAATCCTGAAAATGACTGAGTGCTGGAAATTTGTTCTTTTGAGAGCTTGCTTCTTTCCTGTAGAGTCTGTAGAAATCAACCTGTGAAGCCTGTAGAACTTGGCCTGCAAATTCCGTAGATTTTCTTCCTATAGAGTCTATAGATTTAAGCCTGTAGAGTCCGTAGATTTTTGGAAAGCTTGAAAAAAAAGGAATTTGAAAGCTCAGAACAAATTTTGAGAAGGGAAGAGAGAAGTTTTGGTCCTGTAGGACCAAGATAGCCCATATGTTGTTCCAAAAATGAGTGACATTTTTGGGGACCAACACATCTATCAAGGCTTCAAAATTTAGATGGGAAGCAAGGGAGTTATTATATATCCTGAACTCACCCTAGGGTGAAGCTCCTAAATGTCAATAAATGCTAATATCCAATAGGTGCCAATAGAGAACACTGTGTGACCAGAAGTCGGTAAGAAATGATAGTCATTTCATGCAAATACAAAAAAACCCTAGCATAGTGTTTATGCAATAAATTCACTCCAATGTTACATATTTAACAATAATATTATTATTTTTTTGATAAACTAGCCCATAAATGAAGGCCAACATTTAATATAGAGCATCTAGATATAAAAATATAACTTTATCTTGTCATTTTCTTATCGGTTAATTATTTTGTTATCCATTCAAGTGAAATGGGATAAATACCCATATATTAAAAATGGTGGATTGCCTCGTTGATGTTGTATACCAACTGTATACATGTAAAACTAGAGTTTTTGTAATAGAAACTCAAAACAACATCAAATTCCTACTCTAATTCCACATTATACCTTCGATTGAGCTTAAAAGGAGAGAAACACACCTCCACTTACCAGGAAGACCTTCTTGTTATGTTGATTTATTCAGATTTGTAGATGATTATGGTTGCTCAAGTAGACTTATACAATAATTTTGATAGCATGTCCCCTTAGATTGATGATGATTGTTTGATTTGATGATAATATGACTTGATTTGGCTAAGCTCACAATGGCATGATCTCCTTAGGCTATTGAAGCTTATTAGAAGTGAGGGAGGATGGTTCATTTTATATATTTTTGATGCAGATAATGGATGGTTAGATTTGATTTGAGAGGAATGGCTAGGATTGATTTAACATCCTCATTTGATGAGGGGGTTGGCTATTAAATGAAAGGGGTTGGAGAGGTATAGTGTTGCATCAATGAGAGATGGGTTTGATTTGCACTTGTTTCTTGTTTTGGATTTTAGGGATTTGATGACTTGATTTAATGATTTTATTTTATTTTAGAATATAAATGGACTTTATTATTAAGAATATCAAGTAATTAATGTTCTTAATTAGTTGATTAATCTGGACATGATTTTGGTGGGATTGGGCAAGGTCATGATAGGGGTAGGATAGCATGATTAATTGATTAAGGGTGATGAAACTGTTAGAGCGGATTAGCTAGGGATGTATTGACAATGAGATTAGGGTGTAAGGATGATGGCAGAATTAGGGTTTAGAACAAATGATGTGATTAGGGATGTAATGATGAGCGAATTAGGTTTCGAAATGGAATTAAGGTTTGTTAGGGCATAATGAGATAGAATTAGGGGTTAGTGATGTTAGTGCATAAATTAGTGGATTGGATGATGATGAGCAATAACAACACCAATGTGGCAGAATTGGGATGTCTACACCAACAAAACTCATTCAAAAAACAACATGATTAACTAAAAACCAACATTTTGCTTTGGGAAATCTAGCATATGAATTTGCCTATTGCAAAAAAATTCTACAAAATGAAGGAATTTGCTTATTTGTGTGATTGATATTTGAAATTTACATTCAACATGTGTCCCTTCCTTGTGTAATTGTTATTTGAAAACCAAATCATTTGCTTACATACTTATTTGAAATGGAACGCATATTAGAAAATCGTATTGATGCATGTGAAGTGGGGGTACTATTGATGGTAAGCTTGATTTTTAATATGAGATAGGTTCCCCTAATAGAACAAAGGGGTTGAGTCAACTAATAAATACATAGGGAGAAGGAGACCACTAAAAACTTAACCCCTCAATCATTTCCTTGTGTCAACGTGTCGACAAGATAGAACCAACAAACTTATTCACTAAGAATTCTTTTTATGTCTACCATTATGTTGGAAGAATTAAATATATTTGATTAAAACAACTCATTAAAAGCGTTAATCATTACATTTTATATGTTTAACACCTAAAATATGTAATATAAGCTTTGTCACTACTTAAATTTAATAAAAATTATTCAAGATTTATAAATATAACATTAGAATTCAATTCGAATCGAGATAATATTAATTCATAATTTTATTAGCGATTTAAGAATTATAATCCAATGATAATTTAGAAAGCATACTAAACATTAAATCCTAGGGTCAAATCTTTATCTTTCAATAGATTTGATATGTGAAAGGTAGTGGCCTACCACCATTTCACCAAGCGCCCATTTAAAAGAAAAGAAACAAAAAGAAGAGAGAGGGGTCAAAAAGAAAAGATACTTTGGAGACCACAACTTAGTATTAAAATGTTACCATGAAGTGTTTGTTACGTAAGTCAAATCCATGGAAGAAGCACTCGCGATCAAAAATAAGGCCATGGCATGGGTACTTCTTGTTTTTATATTCATAATTATTTTTGTCCAAATTTACGTTAAATTTCTAATTAATCGTATTAAAGTAGACATTAAAGGAGGAAAAATTCATGTTGAAGGAGACAACTTTAACTTATAAATAGGTTGGCCATATAATTTTGGTGTTTATAAATAATTTCACTGTATTAAAGAGCAATTATAAATATTTGTTATCCCATCATGAGAAAAAATTTATGGGCCCTCCCTGTCTAGTTGGGTACAATTTAAAATATATATATGCTTTTGACCAAATAAAACTATCTTGGTTGCTCTGGACTCAACCATCAACTAGGAAAGTCTCTAGGAAGCTCCAAAAATCATACAATTGGCAAGTTAAAATAAGAACCCCCCCAAAAAAACTAGAGTTTTCTCCACATTTTTTTGATTCTCTAGATCATCTGAGCATGCAAGAATAGAGCATATTCATGTGATTTGAAAAATAGCCATACACTCTCAGATTTCTTAAAAAATGCTAACTCACAACTCACAACCGCTTTGATACCATGAAAGATTTCTACCCAAAAATGCAAGTGATTGAAGGAAAGCAAAATAGAAATCACATATGAGCCAAATAAATTGTATTCAATTCAAGAGAATGCAAAGCAATACAATAGAAAGGGATGCTCATATGAGAGCAAGAGGTGGGTATATATAGGATATTCACCCAAGAGACTCAAAACACAACCAATGTGGGATAAATGTAAAAAGCCCCTAATTAAACTTAACCTAGTGTGAAGAGAGCTAAAGTGGAGAACAAGCTAAGAAATAGCTAGATACCAAAGTAACCCTATTCACACTAACATTTGTGTGCTTCAATTTTCTACTCTTCAGAATAGAAAAATCTTACAAAATTAAAATTGATAGGAGTTTGGTTTAGGGGTCTACCTAAACAAGATTTATGCTATCTCATATAATTTACCAGACACCTCAATGTAAATAAATAAATTGTAAATTAATGCAAATAAAATGCATAACAATATGGAGTTAGTGAAGTGCTCTCAATAAAATGCTTAAATAAATGATAATTGTTTGATGGTTAAATGAACTTAATCACATGCCTATATATGAGTTGAATAAATTCAAACTTTAGAAAAATTGATGTACATGATTGATCTCCAACGGCTAAAAATGAGAATGATGTAAAAACATGAATGGTTCGGATCTATTTTAAAGATGATATAAGAAATTATGCCAAGAATAGTGGATCAAGATAAGCACATGATAAATGTGTGGGTTGCTCAAGGATGCGTAACATATGTTTGAAGCTTCATGATTTCCATCATAGTTTAATAATGCCAAATTTGGATCATTTACCTATAAATAGATGAATATGCATAACAACTATAAAATATTTTGAAATAAACGCCAAGGGTGCATTTTTTAAGTCTACATTTTTTCCCACTTTGAGATGCATATTTAATCACAAATCAATTAGACACAACTCAAATTAGAACATATCAAAAATGTATAGATATTGCTACAAATTTGAGTCTCTAATTATTTTGATGTTGAACCTTGGAACTTGTAAAACCACAATTATCTTTCCTAAAAACATAGATTAGTAGAAAAAATAATATTAATCACAAAAGAAGATATTTTATTTGTCCCTGATATACAATAATTTTTTTATATTATAAAAGGAAATAAGAAATAGAGTGGAGTTAAAAACCTTGTATTGTCAAGACATCAATTTCTACATCCAAAAATGAATCTAAATCATTAAATAATTAAATAATGATAAATAAATTTAAAGTCACATAATCATTAAAATATGGGTTGTTAATCGCATATCATATGAATAATTTATGTGTAATGAAACATAAAAATCATCAAAATAGAAAAACTAATAAATATGAATTATGATAGTCCCCATAAGATATGAATGGAGAGAATGAAACATATTGAATCATATATTTTGCAAAATAAAATTTCCCTTAAAAAAAATGGCATGAACATTATATATAATATACATTGTCGATACTCATGTGACATTAGTTATCAATTAGTATCATATAAAAGGTATTGATAAGAATAATTCGTAATAAATACAATATTAAATATTGAAAAGATTGTAAATCATATTTGTATTTAGATATTAAACATTTTCATGAGGCATCATGAAATAGTCTAACATTAAAGAATAAACAAAAGCAATAGATAAACAAATTGTATTAAATGAACATGTAATAGAGCATCAACAAAATGAATTAAAAAAATATTTTTAAGGTTTTTTTCATATTATATAGAGTAAAATGAGAAAAGAAATTTGTTTTATTGTTATTTATTTTTAATTATTGAGAAGCTCAACATTATTTGCATATTGATATATTTGTTTATGCTGTAGTTAGAAGAAAAATAAGGCCTTGTAGTGGGTAGTTCTTTTTATATTCATAATTATTTTTGTTTAAGTTTTTATGTAAATTTTTAATTAATTAAATTTAGATTATGAGTATATAGATTGTTTTTATTATGGGTAGATATTTAACTATCTAAATTTATCAAACAAATAAATAGATTTTAAAAAGTTAAAAAAATAAATTGATAAATGCAATCAAAATAATTGCATACATTTTAATTATTATAGTTACAAATTTTTAAAAATTAAATATTAAAAAATGATATAATTAAACATTTGTAATATTTTCATTGATTATATAAAATAGTATTGTAATCTAATATAAAAATTAAAATATTTTAATTTATAACACTATTTTAATATCATAAATCATGTTAAAATAATTATTTGTATACGAATCGATAATATAAGAATAATTATTTATGTATCCTTAAATAAATGATATTATAAAATAAAATTAGTGAATAGAAATTCATTAATATATTGCCTTATTAATGTTTATAAGGGAATGAAAATAATTAAATTAGATGTTAAAGGAGGAGGTAAAATTCATGTATAATATGTAGACACCTAAAACTAGTCACTGATAACCTTCAATCAAGCTTTTGGCCAATTTTCACCTAAAATGCACAATTTGGTCTAAAATCACTAAAACAAGCTAAATGATATGAAATTGACATATTCAAGTGCTGATTTTGGCCAAGATATCCCTAAATGGGGTAATGCAATTTATGGGCCAACTAACTTTGATCAGATCATTTTGAGTCAAAATGCCAATTTTACACCTGGGTGCTCTGGATTGCTCTTTTCTATCAAATCTCTTGCACAAGATGTGTGCCTTCATTATTTATTATTGGTAACATCCTAAATGAGAATACGGATCCAATGCATCTGACATTGCCTTCCAATTCCAATCTAGTCAAATTTTAGACCAATAACAAGGCATTCTGATCAATTTGAGTAATTTATGCACAAAGTACTTAATCATGATTAAGAGCTAATTAACCCAAATAAAGGCCTAATTAAAAATTATATGGAAACTTATTGAAAATTTATTTTTAGAAATGAATATGGAATATCTACACAATTAGGTGACCTAATTTCTTAGGAAGACATCCCTAGGCCATAAATGCCACAAATATCAGGATTCATGCCATCCATGCTTCATCAATGCCTTCCATGATGTCCTCCATGCCTCTTAATTACCCCTTCTTCCAATTTCATGATTAGGATAATTACAAATTTTATTTTAAAAATTGAATTAATCCTCAACCACACATCTCAATCTTGAGATGGATGGTTCAGATTGATTATGATCAAATCCAAAAATCTATAAATAGAGAGGCCATGAACATCATTTCTAGGCTATTTTGGTACAAATTTATAATGCATAAATATCTTCAAGGAGCCATTGCAACTAGTGTTACCATGAAAAATTGATTCCAGGCCAAGACAAGCCACAAACTAAAGGTGCCAAGGAGAGATGGAGGTAGCCAAGGACTCCATGAGCACAAGCCGAGCAAGCCACTATTACAAAGGCATTTGGAGCATCCAAGGGAGGTGAAGGAATTCTTGTGTTTTATTCCTTACTTTTTAATTTTGTTTGTCATTTGTTTTTGTTAACTAAGCTCTCCCTAGTGTCTAGGCCTAGAGATGTTATGTTATTAGTGTGTTTCTTTCATTTTGTTTTCATTTTAAAACTAACACCATACTAACCATCCTTTCTTGAGTCAAATTTTTAGATCACATAATGGCACGCCTGGTGGGACTAGATGCATCTCACACCTGAAAAAGATCCTTTTTCAACTCTAAAATATTTATTTGGACCCTTAAAAATCTTACAAATTGATTTTCTAACTTTATTTTGTCAATTTTGGTTGCCACAGTTTTACACAGTAACTGACGTCAGTAGGTAATACTAACATCGATTGCATGGCTTAACTGATGTCAGTTGGGTAACTGACATCAGTTAGCAAAAGTAACCATCGTCAGCTGTAATAATCGATGTCATTCATTGTGTTTTTCAAAAAACATAGACTTGAGAGTTATTTTTCCAAAGTTTATTGTTTCAAACTAAAAAGAGCTTCAAAGCTAAAGGACATGTTAACATTTTTGCTATAGGACCAAGCTAGATATTTGCTCAAAAAATGTTTAAATCACCTTTTTCATGCTTAAAAATCAATTAGGAACCTTGTTTTGGGTGTTTAACAAAGAATTTAGATGTTTTTAGTGAATGTTTTCAATGTTTGCACTTAAGACGAAGGGGTCAAATGAACACCACCAAATCTTTATTTTTAGGTTTAAAATTGAGCAAACTTGTCAATTCTTATTTTAAATAATTGTTTAGATCAAATCTTTGTTTGGAAAAAAGAGGAATGTTGCATGTATGCTCTTCCATTTAACCACTATAGGGAACCGTTGGAATCAAAAGTGCCATTCTTATTACAAGTAGCCTAGTCCAAAGCTTGTAAAGAAAGTTGTCTAAAGCACTCCCAAAAAAATCATCAAAGTTTGGGTGACCTTGAAAATTACCTTAAAGTCTTTCTACTTTCAAGCTTTATTTATTTTTTATGCAAACTTGGCTTGCAAGGGGGACTTCATCACCTCTTGCAAGTTTTTTAGGGAAGCTTTGACCTAGGGTTTCATCTCCTGGCATTGACTTCATTTAGCTCCTTTGGAGTTGCACACAGGATGTAGTAGTACTTTAGACATTGCACTACACTTAGCAAATAGTAAGATGTAGTGGTTGCAAAAAGGACTAGACCTTTTTGCAATAAGCCAAGTGATACATACCCAAAATCTATGCTTTTTTTTTGCATTATTTGGCATGAAAGTCATTGTGCAATTGATTCCCTTAGATCATTCAAAAACTTGTTAGATCTTAGATAAATCCCCACTTGCCATAGAAGTATTGTTGGTGCAAGTTGTGCCTCAAGGTTCATGTCACAGTACTGTCATTTGAGAGAAGGGTGGGGTGTAAAAACCCTACTATATAATGTGCATTTACTTTTGGATGAACACTTAAAATCCTCTTAAATAAAGTATATTGATGTATTCCAATAATACCAAGTAACCTTGTCAGTTTAAGATCTAAGAATGATTTATTATTTGGTCTTGTCCTAGTTTAAAGTCTTGTTTGAATTCAAAACGTGGTGTAAACAAATAATCCAAACCAAACACATAGTCCAAATTTTCCTTTGAACAAAGAGGCATTATGCTGTCCACATGAGATCATCAATTTTCCTTGTTCAAAAGTTCATCAAAGCTTAAGAGTCATATCATCCACTTTGGCATAGTTATGCTACCCAATTGAGTCTAGACCTTTACCAAAATTATTTAAGTCCTTCACTTATAATCTAAATTCGAAATTTCACATTTACAAGTTCATAGGGTTGATGTGTTAAGTGGATTTACCATTTGCATTAAAATTGAGGGAACTTAAGTTTAATTTCTAATTTTTGTTAAAGGCCGTTTAAGACTCATAATAATTATCATCATTTGATAGACGTAAGCCATTTTGTGCTAAACACTTGCACTTTAAGTGTATGCACCACAACATTTTGAGTCAGGAAATGTAGTGTTATTCTATCAAAACTATGGGAATTTGTCTTTGCCTTAGAGATTATTTGAAACAAACTTTTTTTATCACATCTTTTGGGTAGTATAGTGCTGTTATGTTTCCCAAAACATTTTGAATATTGTTTCATATACCCTCTTGCATAGAGTTCCAAATTTGCTCCTACATTTTTAGACCAATCTGAGTGTACTTTTGAGATCTTTTATCTAAAATGGTTATAATTTTCACTTTTTTATATCTTGTTTGTCAAAACCAATTTTATACTATTTTTTATGAGAAAATAAACTATTGCTAAAGTGCCTTTTATTTCATACCTTATACCTAGTTGATCAAGTTCATTTCCAAGAATCAAATGCCTAGTGTTTGTTAAAAGTGTTTCAAATCCATTAGATTAAAACTTTCATCTATTTTCAAAGTCTAGATTTTGACGTCATTTGGCCAAGAGTCCTAGTGCATGCCTTGTTTGAGCCTAGCTATTGACGTTGTATTTGGCCAAAAGACCTGGCAATTTTTAAATTCCTAGATTAGACTGATTTGAAACACTTCGACCCTAGAGTTTGGCATTTTGATTTTTAGGACCATGTACTTGTTTACCTTTATGTGAATGGTAAAACATTAGATAATTCATGTTAGCTTGTTTCCTCACAAATATTTGCATAAACTTTTTGATCCTTTTGACAAATATAGACTAAGTTGGAACATCATCTGCTTTAGACACTGTCCTTTTTTTTTAGAGTTTGAAGAACTCTTTGACCTTTTATTGTAAAGCATTGACTATGGATCCTAACATGTATTCCTAAACTCGTGGTGGACTCATGTATAATCCAGGGATTAGTAATGTGGTTGTGTAGGAAGAAATGGTGAAAGACCCATATGCGGATAATATTGCTTATGAGATGGATTCTTATCCCTCTTATAATACTCACGTAGAGGTATAAAGCCAAGATCCATTGGCTAACTATCTGGTTAACACACCACCTTATTTAGAATAAGACCAAGATAAAACCACATAATACCTAGCTACAATACCTGTAGTGGATGAGTCAATACTTCAACAGTCATATTCTACTAATATAGCTTCCACTTATGATCCATTTTTGTTTGAGGGACATTTGTTAGAAAACAAAGACAAGATTTTGGTTAGAGATATAGAGGTAGGGGCCAAGTTTCCAGTAGACTTCCCCCTTGAAAATTTACCAAGTCTAGTAAGAGTGCCCCAGAATATCATTTACGATCAACAAGCTTCTTCTAGCAATCCTAGCACCCTAGTCCAAATAATGTATCAAGACCACAATATATCTGATCAAGGCAAAAACATCATAGAAGATCATTTTAATAAAATGAAAATAGTATATCAAAACTACCTAAATATAGCATGTGATTTTAATCAAATGAACATGGTAAGTAAGCCTCTTATTGACCTAGTTCCTTCAACAAGAGTGTTGATAGAATTAACTAGATAAGAGAATCTAAATTCTGACCCCTTCATACAAACCGCTTCGATAGATAACTTGATATGTATGCTCATTATTGAACAAGTGTCTTCGGCCTATACACATAATAGTGAGCCAAATGTAGTAGATAATGTGCAAACAACATCCAATCTTGATCAAAGTGGTAATAACACACAAATAATTAGCCAACAACATGTGCCTATAGTTAATCCTATGAATAGGTCATCATACCAAAGAGTGGAATTTTCTACACCCTAACCTCAACCAGCTACTTCCTCAAGTATACAACCTATGGGATTAGGTAATCAAAAAATGACCAATATTACACCTCAATGACAGAAAGTGATGAATCTTACTCCTCAACAAGTAACGAGTAGTATTCCACAATAATAGGCACAATCTAGTGTATCAATGCAATAGAGGACAAATACATTGCCACTTCAATCAAGGGAAATAAATGTTCCACCTCACCAAGTAATGATGAACATACCTCTTTAGTCGTAGACTAATATGCCAATCCAAAACCAAGCAATGACTAATCAATAATGTGAAAATATTGGTCAACAACAGATACCAAATTTACAACCTGATTTCACTTCCTCATAGGGATTCATGCAACAAGGAGGTCTCTATGTTTCTCAAGTACCTAATAGACAATCATTGGTTCAAAATGTGCCACAAATCCAGAGACAGGGTCTTAGTTCACAAGTTCCCACTCAACATCAAGGTTTGATTGGTTAGTAACATGTCCTTTTTCAACCACAATAGGGATAATATAGTTATATCCCTCCATCCCAAACACAAAATCCTCCAAGTCAAACTTTTATCACCATACCAAACTAGAATATCACATAATCAAGTGTGCAATTTCAAGTACATCCTAATCCACGTATGCATATTCTTGGTCCATTTCCCAACCAAGCCATGTATCCCAACATGTAGCTCCATCATACCTTGGTCAAAGTGTTCCACTTGTGACCTCCTAACCATCTATCCAAACCCAAATTCTCCCTCAAACTAATATTCCTTTCAGTTTCCTATCCCAAGAATTGTAATAGATGAAGAATGCAATTGTTGCCATTCAAGCTGGTAAACAAACTAAAAAGTTCAAATTGGATGATGTATGTTCCTATCCATTCAGCATGGAGTATTTTTAGATACCATTTCCTCCAGGATATGAACCACCAAAATTTTATAAATACAAAGGGAAAGGTGACCCTAAGGCTCATTTGACCAAATTATTTGTCACATGTCAACTAGTGGCATATATCAACATATACCTTTTGCTTTTGTTCCCAAGGAGCTTGGATGAAAAAACCTTGGAGTGGTATTTGAAGTTGCCTAAAAACTTAGTAACAGATTTTGATGATCTTTTTGATAAGTTTGTGCAACACTTTTTCTATAAGCTCAAGCATGAGATTTCATTAGTGGACTTAACACAAGCAAAGCAAAAAATTGGTGAGAATTTTGCAAGTTATTTATAGCGACGGAGAGCCCTTGTAATCCATTTCACCCATAGTTTACCAGATAAATAATTAGCCCCTATGTTTACCAAAAATTTGCATAGTGAGATAACTTATCATTTGGAACTACAATATGTGCATACTTTCAAGAAAATCATTGAAAAAAGCTTGTTAATTGAGTGAGCGCTCATCAATAAAGGTTCATCAAGCTTAATTTAACTAATCAAAATCAAGGTACCAATCAGGGAAATGACCAATATCTCATTCAAGTTCCAGCATCACAACCGGCATAGGCAAATAACCATGAAAGACCAAAGCAATTCAACCATGATAGGAATGTTGTGGGAAATGGAGTAACAAAGTCCCATCATGTCCAAATGGTGTAAACATCATCTGCACTACCTTTTCATCTTACTCTTACTCAACTAGTGCCACAAGTGTAACAACCAAAACATACACAATAAATATAGCATCCACTACCATTGCAAACCCCTTCTCTTAAAAGAACCATACCTACAATTCATGTCTTTAGTGACCTACGAGAACTTATTGAGTCTATATCTCATAAAATTTATATTGCTAATCTGATTAGTTGGCGTATACCAAAGCATTATCCACAAGGTATTCCTTATCTTGATTGATATTGTGAAAATGAATTTTGTGACTATCATTGGGTCAACGGGCATAATCTATGGAGATGTGTCCAAATAAAACTTTTAATTGAGAATATGTTGGAGAATGGGGAGATAAAATTGGATAATGGTGCTTCAACTTCCAATAAATCTCTTAGGATTTATCAAAACCCTTTTCCCTGACATAACAATCAGTAACAACAAAATAATTAGCAACAACAACAATGACTAGTATAGCAGCAAAATAAATAGTATCAAAATCAAAGGCCAAACTAGTAGAATCAATAAAATCAGTAGCAAAACCTACAATGACAGAACAATGGAAAAAACAAATGTCATAATGGTAATAACCAAAAAACCTACCATGCAGTTGTACATGACTACAATAGGGTTGTAGGTCATATTTAGGGGGTAGCATTAATACCATCTCCATTAATCCTAGACCAAGCACTAATCAACCTAGACCACTACTAAATAACAAAATTTAGCTAAATTACATGGATAATCCTTATTGACCTGGGAATGCATACAAGAAAACCAACAAACTAAGACTTCCCCTTTTGGACCTTATATCGATAACTCATTCTTGTCACGTGACCACATGCAAGTGCACCAGCAACCGAGACTTGTCATGTCTAGTCCCACACCATTCCCAGCATTTGTTAGCAATAATGGTTTGGTATTTAATCCTAATTATGCAATCACAACTCTGAGGTCAAAGATTAATATCCTAGGCCCACAACCATCTGCCACTTTGCCTGTCATCCAACCAACCATTAAGCCTTGGAATAAACCATTCACTCTGACCAAGACAAGAAATTTGATATTGTAGAACAATTGTGAAAGACACCAACATAAATTTCTATTCTAGATTTGCTGTGAATGTCAATAATCTATAAAAACATCTTGAATGATTTTTTGACCCAATCCACTGTTGCTAGTGACATATCCCTTGATAAATTCTAAGCTTTGGTTAGACACCTAGCTCCAACCCAACAAGTCACATTCAACCAAAGTGATATGTTTTATCTTGACCCACTCCATAATAATCCATTATACATAGAGGTTTATATAAAATAGCATAAATTGAAATGTGTCCTTATCGAAAATGGATCCAACTTCAACATAATGTCTCTAAAGCTCATCAAGTTTTTTGGGTACACAATAGCAGATCTCCAACTAGAAACAATAACCATCAACACCTATGATAATCAGGAAAGAGAATCACAAGGCACCATTAGTTTGCTAGTTATCATTGGGCCTCTGACCCATGATACACTTTTCCATGTGCTTCATCTTGAGTTATCATACAATATGCTTCTAGGAAGGCCTTGATTACATGAGATTCATGTAATTCCATGAATGTTGCACCAATATATCAAGTTTTCCCACTTAGGAATGGAAGTGAATATTCTAGGAGATTTACACCTATATGAACATTATAAGCATCTTGACGCTAAATTTCAAAGCTATAATTATTCGTATGATATGAATCCAAGTTCCAAGTAGGATAAATGAAAGGCTATATTTATTGATCCTTCACCAAATAATTACATAGATTCTAATACCTTGGATTCCCTTTTCCACATGCCACCTCCTAAAGCTTCTAATCATTTCACCATTTTAGATAATGGACTGAGAGAGTATGTGACCCATGATACATTTCATATTTCTAATCTTTCTCATAATTCAACAACCTTTGGGTGACCTAAAGTCACCCCACATATGCATTGGCAACAAAAGAGTAAAGATAAGGGACCTACCATATTTGTACCAGCATCTGGACTAGAACCTGACCCTCTTTAAGGGGATGAATCATGGTTATACAATGACAACCAAGCTAATTGTTATAAAAATGCAAAGTATTATATTCTTAATAAGATCATGGAGCATCACAATTATGAAGGAAGAGGTCTCAGACCGAATCAACAAGGAACGATCGAGCCAATTTCTATGACTAAGTATGAAAGACCTTATGGAATTGGATTTAAACCACCTGGAGGTGACCCCACATATCATACTAAAACTCTATCACCAACAACTAGTAATGATGATGCTGACAATGAAGTAGAGTCTGATCATAGCCTCATGTTTGATAATCTAGCTAAAATCAACCTATTTGATAACAATGCCATTTGTACCCTTATCTTGGCCATTCACCATAATCATTTGCCATTATATTATCCCCAATTGATAGATTGGGACCAACAAGAATCTATTCTATCAATTGATGAGTTCTAGAATGATGAGGCATTCTATGACTTTTTAGGCCTTAGAGACAACGCTCTATTAGGAAATCACAAATTAGGGTTCCCAATCACATTGGATTTTGTAGCCTATTTTGGAGAGTGAGTGAACACCCTTAGCCAAAAATAAATAAGTAAAACATTAAGGTCCCAAATTGAAAACCTCTTTGAGGTGCTTTCTAACTAGGAAAAAGGTAAAGATAAAGGCCAGTCTAGTGTTAAAAACTTATTTTAGGCACCATTAGATGGGGGTGTTCATTCTTCTTCAAATTTAGACTAGGAGACCACCAACGATGAAATTGCCTATGGATCAGAGTTCCATTTTGAGAAACAAAATTATTTGATCAAATTCTTCAAGAATTTCCAACTATTATTGTCACACGGCTAGATCTCTCATTAGGGGACTCAGATTCATCATACCTAGGAGAAGTTGAAGAGCAAGTCCTAACGAAAGACCCTAGCATAATTCAATAGTTTAAGATACTACCTACTATCCTAGAATATGGTTCAACCCTTTTAGTTGAAGATATAATAGAGGTAAATATCAAGACTCCATCAAACTTGAAATGGATAAAATTAGGAGCATCCCTCAATGAGGAGGAACATGACATCTTTACATCTATATTGAGAGAATTTGTAGATATCTTTGCATGGGCCTATTCTAACATGCCAGGTTTAGACCCCACCTTAGTTTTGCACCATCTTGTGGTTAATCCTAATGCCAAATTGGTAAAACAAAAGCTACATAAGATGCATCCATGCATTTCTATATTGGTAAAGAAAGAGTTGGAAAAACTCTTAGAAGCAGGATGTATTTGATCTATTGACTACTCATAATGGATATCTAATGTGGTACCTACTAGTAAAAAGCCTGAAGGGATCAGAATCTATACTAATTTTTGAGACATCAACAAAGTTTGTCCTAAATATGATTTTCCCTTTCCTAATATTGACATGATTATTGACTCCATGGCCGGTTATGAAATGATTTTACTCATGGATGGCTTTTCAAGATACTACCAGATCAAAATCATACCAGAAGATCAACATAAAACAACATTTACCACTCCATCGAGAATATTTTATTATCAGGTAATTCCATTTGGCCTTAAGAATGTTGGTACTACATATCAAAGGGCCATGACTATCATATTCTATTATATGATGCATGATATTGTTGAAGACTATATCGATGACATATTAGGAAAATCCATAGGGTTGACCATCCAGTAGTGATGTGTAAGATATTTGAAAGATTACAAGAGTACAAAGTTAGACTCAATCCAAATAAATGTGTGTTCATTATAACTTAAGGCAAATTACTTGGCTTCATCGTGTCTCATAGAGATATTTAAGTCAATCTGGATAAAGTCCATGCTATAACCAAGATGCTACCACCAACCAATTTAAAGCAACTTTGTAGTTTATAGGGTAAGATCTAATCAATCTGATGCTTCATCTCTAAGTTAGTGGACAAGTGTCATCAATTCACACACCTTTTAAAGAAGGGAGTTGTATTTCACTGAGATGATCACTTCCAAACAACTTTTTAATAACTTAAAGACTATCTTGTTAATCCACCTATTTTATTACAACCTATGCCAGGAAAGCCATTCTTGTTATACCTATCAGCTACCGACCATGCTCTGAGGGAAATATTGGCTCAACATGATGATAATGGAAAGTAGCATGCCATATACTACCTAAGTTGTACCTTGGTTACTTATGAACATAAATATGCATCATTGAAAAAGCTTATCTAGCCATGATCTTCATAGCTTAAAAATTACGTCATTACATGTTGAATAATAAGACCATGGTCATTTCAAAAGTAGATCCGCTCAAGTATCTACTATCTAAAATAGCTTTATAAGGTAGAATAGCTAAATGGATCATGGTTCTCAATGAGTTCAACATAGAGTATGTCAATCAAAAGGCAATTAAGGGACAAGTTCTTGTAGATCAACTTGTTGAAGGACCTCTCACAGACACATAGCCACTCATGTTTCAATTTCTTGATGAATCCATAATGACTGTCATTAACACACCCCTTGAGGAGTAGCCTTGAAAAATATATTTTGATGGTTCATTTATTGCACATGGATCGAAGGCAAGCCTATTGTTTATTACAACACTGTGGGATGTAATCCATAAATCATTCAGAATCAACGTTCCTTGTACAAATAAAATGGATGAGTATGAAGCACTTGTTGTAGGACTTCAACAAATAGTGCATTGGAATATATCTCATCTCCAAGTTTATGGTGATTCTCAATTAATCATCAATTTGGTCATAGATCATTTTTAGACCAAAGATGACAAGTTGATTCCATATAAATCCATGGTCGACACTCTTAAGCAACAAATTGCCAATATTCGATTTGAGCACATACCAAGAGCTAGTAACAAAACTATAGATGTTATGGATACTATTGGCTCTTTGATTTAACAAATAGATAAAGCTAGAGAGTATCATTTCCTCATCAATAATTTGTTAGCACTAACTCGTGAACTTTTAACCATTTCCATGATTTGTGATATTGTTGGTCTGAATTCTATGTAGTACTCAGACCTTTACAACTACCTTCATGACCAAGTTCTACCACCTAACCTATCTCAAAAACAAACCAAATCCTTCATTCATCATTCCACTCATTATACTTTACCTGGATCCACCCTTTACCATCATAGTTTTGATGGAGCTCTACTTCATTGTTTAACTTCGATAAAGTCTATGCTAGCGTTAAGAGAAGTTCATGAAGGAGTATGTGGAGCTCATTCTAATGAGGTAGTCCTATCCAAAAAGCTTTTGCACATTGGTTATTATTGGCCCACAATGGATGTAAATGCCACTACATATGTAAAAAAATGTGACAAATGTCAATGACATGTTAATTTGATTCATGCCCCAATAAAAACTCTGAAACTGGTGTTTACACCATGACCATTTTCTACATGGGGACTTGACCTCATTGGGAAGATTAACCCTAATTCATCTGATGGCCACAAATATATCCTTACCACCAATGAATATTTCACTAAGTTGGTTAAAGCTATACCCTTCACTTACGTGATTGGAAAGCAAATTTTCAAATTCATTTTCAACCATCTCATTTGCCACTATGGTATCCCATTTGACATTATATATGGTAATAGAGGATCATTTAAGAACAAAGATTTAGACTAGCTGTTTACTGAATATAACATCACACAACATATTACCCTCAAGGTAATGGCCAAGCCAAGGCTTCCAATAAAATAATTGTTAACATTCTCAAAAAGATTGTCAATGATGCCAGCCGTGATTGGCACCTCCAGATATTCCCTGCCCTTTGGGCATACCATCCCAATCATCATTACCCCATAAGAGCCACTCCATACTCACTTATTTATGGTACTGAAGCCATCCTTACCATTGAGGTCAAATTATCTTCACTATGCATCTCTTTCAAGCATGTCATAGATAATCATCACTATCAAGTAGCTTGCCTGCAAGCGTTAGATTTACTTGATGAAAAATGCACAACCACGCTCAACAAGCTTCAAACAAATCAGACTTGACTCAAAGGCCACTATAATTAGTGTGTTAAGTATAGAACATTTGAACTTAGTGATCTTGTTCTTAAAGAAAACCAAAAGAATACCATGACTAAGAAGAAGTATATAGGGAAATTCAAACCAAACTAGATAGGGCCTTTCATCATCACTATAGATTATGGATTAAGAGCATACGGGCTTGCCACACCAGATGGCGATGAACTTCTAGAGCTAATGAATATTATTAATCTCAAGCAGTACTATGCTTGAGCACTAAGGAGTATTTTTTGTAAGGACCATTTTAGTTATGACACTTTACCATTATTCTTTTTTGTATAAATACCATCCTTATCCATATCCACTTTCCACTTCTATTCTATCAACCTAGTGTCTTCTAAAGCCTAGCGCATTTGACCTTAGTTGTTGTCATTCGTTATGCAGTTCCAACATCAAGGTATTTGATCAATTCATTAGTTAGTTCAAGAACTTTAGATAGAGAGCATTTTTTTGGATAGTGTGATAGAAGTTTTGGTAGTTGCATCCTTTATTTGTTATTCATTTCTTAACACAAGTCATGCTATTAATTATAACCACCATTGGGAAAATTAGTACCATCAATCTATGTTGTTGTATCCTGGTTATAACCACCTATGGGTAAATTAGGGGTAACATTAAGCCTTGACATACCAACTTACCACTTCCTATGCCACGCTATGCCTTTTTACCAACTATGATTGTTTTATTTGAATTGACTACTATACTAGTTGAATTCTTCCACTATAAGGATGAAACTATAGTGACTTAAGGTCCTACTTTGGGATTATATAGGTAACTCTCAATACTTGTTGAGGTCAGCTCAGTTACCCTAAGCCATGATCTCACCATTTTGTGAGTAACCTAAGCCACGTTCTCACTATTTTGTGAGTAATCTAAGCCATGCTCTCACCATTTTACAAGTAACCTAAGCCACGCTCTCACCATTTTGTGAGTAACCTAAGCCACACTCTCACCATTTTATGAGTAACCTAAGCCATGCTCTCACTATTTTTTGAGTAACATAAGCCATGCTCTCACCAATTTATGAGTAACTTAAGCCACACTCTCACTATTTTGTGAGCAACCTAAGCCATGCTCTTGCCATTTTATGAGTAACCTAAGCCATGTTCTCACCATTTTGTGAGTAACCTAAGCCACACTCTCACTATTTTGTGAGTAACCTAAGCCACACTCTCACCATTTTGTGAGCAACTTAAGTTTGAACACTCTCACCATTTGGTGAGCTTGACCCATTTAGTGTCTCATCATTCTCAATTGAGTTGAGATACTCCAGAATAATTCCTAAAAACATTTGAAAAATCATTAGAAAAGAACAAAAACATTGACCACTTCTTTGCCTTAAGGATTATAGGAACCCTTACTAAGTTACAAGAAAAACACTTGTCATTTAGTTTCCCCATCCTTTTTAGCCTTTTCTCTCACGCACTTGTCATTTTTCAAGACCATTCATCTTCTTCTATCACATCCATTTTGTCTATTTTCCTTAGTTATCACATTCTTCCCATTTCTTGGGAGAACTACATTTGGCCTGAAGTTTTTTTATTGGATATTACATCCATAAAACTATGTAGACAGTGTCCACTTGCCTAGTGCATATGGAGACAGCTCAACCACCCCTTTCCTTTTCTTCTATTCCCCTATTTTGTTCATTTGTTAAGTTATCACCTATTTTCTAGGGACAATGTTCATATAGTTTCTATTTGTTTGTTTGTTTGTTTGTTTGTTTCTGCTTATTTTATTTGTTTGTCTACCTATTTTTTTGCTTTCAACATTGTTGCCTTGATTCAGTTTATGTGTGTTCATTGGGTGATTCCTTGCCCACACTTACACTTGAATCCATCCATATTCATATGTTTACATTATCATCAAGGTTTCTATCATTGGTGCATTGCCTTCTATTGCATATTAGATTATGAGAGTCAGTCCTTATGCATATTTTGGTCAAGTCCTCATGATGTTATACCATGATGCCTACCAACATGTGCTACAATAAACCTCAGCTTCAAGAAGTCTATTCAGTAATGGCAACATATCTTCGACACCAACATCGTGATTCAGCCCCAATCATATCCCAAATAGAGTAATTAAACACAACCAAATTTCAACATTTATTATTTTGAATGAGTATCTCCCTACTAGTAAGTTATTCCAATTCATCATTACCCTCTGTGTTTAGTTATCATCATCCTCGACCAAGTTTATCATGTTTGCCATAATTGAGGTCCAATGATTATAACCGCCTATGGGCAAATCATTGTACACTGTCCCACATGCATTTTTCAATGATTATAACCGACTTTGGGAAAATCATTATGTTGTTACCACTTTACTTTTTCTACCCATACAAGGGTACATTTCGATCTTGTTTGTCTGTCATAACTGGGGTAGCTTCATCTTCTCAAAGATTATAATCGCCTTTGGGAAAATCATTATGTTATCATACCACGTTGCCACTATTAGGGTATAACACTTATAACCACCTTTGGGAAAACCATTGTATACCATTACACTTACATTCTTAATGATTTTGACTACTTTTTCAGTATCATTATATTTTTACCCCATCATCTTTCCTTTCTTTGGTCCCCTCATTTTACATCTCTCTTTTTGAGGGACCATTTGTCAACCTACTTGTGCTAATGGTTCCTTCGAGGGGGCATCATACAGTTAGTTTATCATCATTATAGTTGTAGGCATATAGGAATTTTGTCATTCTTTGAGAAGATGTTACTATGCTTATATCTTGTAATGCCTTTGCAGATAGGGGCAAATTGTAGACACCTAAAACTGGCCATCGATAACCTCCATTTAAGCTTTTGGCCAATTTCCATCCAAAATGCACAATTTGGCCTAAAAATACTAAAACATGCTAAATGATGTGAAATTGACATATTCAAGTGTTGATTTTGGATAGGGTATCCCTAAATGGGTAATGCAATTTATGGGCCAGCTAAATTTGATCAAATCATTCTGAGTCAAAATGCCAATTTTGCATCTAGGTACTCTGGATTTCTCTTTCCTATCAAATATCTTGCATAAGATGCATGACTTCATTATTTGTTATTGGTAGCATCCTAAATGGGAATATGAATCCAATGCATCTAACATTGCCTTCTAATTCCAATCCAATCAAATTTTGGACCAATAACAAAGCATTTTGATCAATTTGAGTAATTTGTGCACAAAATGCTTAATCATGCTTAAGAGATAATTAACCCAAATCAAGGCCTAATTAAGAATTCCATGGAATCTTATTCAAAACTTATTTTTAGAAATGAATATGAAATATCTACATCATCAGGTGACCTCATTTCTTGGGAAGACATCCCTAGGCCATAAATGTTATAAATATCACGATTCATGCCCTCCATGCCTCATCAATGCCTTCCATGATGCCCTCCATGCCTCATCAATGCCTTCCATGATGCCCTCCATGCCTCTTAATTTCCCCTTATTACAATGTCATGATGAGGATAATTACAAACTTAATTCCAAAAATTGAATTAATCTTCAACTACACATCTCAATCTTGAGATGGACGGTTTAGGTTGATTATGATCAAATCCAAAAATCTATAAATAGAGAGGCCATGAACATCATTTCTAAGTTATTTTGGTGAAAAGTTATAATGCACAAATATCTTCAAGGAGCCATTTCATCTAGTGTTACCATGCCAAATTAATTCCACACCAAGCCAAGCCTCAATCCAAAGGTGCCAAGGAGAGATGGAGGTAGCCAAGGACTCCATGAGCACAAGTCAAGCAAGCCACTACTACAAAGGCATTTAGAGCATCAAAGGGAGGTGAAGGAATTCTTGTGTTTTATTCCTTATTTTTTAGTTGTGTTTGTCATTTTTTTTTGTTAACTAAGCTCTCCCTAGTGTCTAGGCCTAGAGATGTTATGCTATTAGTGTGTTTATTTCATTTTGTTTACACTTTGAAACTAACAACATACTAACCATCCTCTCTTGAGTCAAATTCCTAGATCACACAAGACATCTTTAACTCAGAATAGGTCAACTATATAATTTTGGTGTTTATAGATAATTTTATTATATTAAAGAGTAGTTATAAATATTTATTATCTCATCATTAGAAAATTATTATGATCCTTACTTGTGTGGTTGGTTACAATTTGAAATATATATAGTTTTGATCAGATAAAATTGCCTTGTCACTCATGACAAATTTGATTTATGGAACAAAAGGTTGTAACTTAAAAGCACATTGCATCTGAATGACAAGAATGCAAATATATTTTGAATCCTAAAGATAGGTGTAATGATATCCTACTTTATATTATTTTTCAAAAGCAAAATGTTTTAATCTTCTTATATTATAGGTAAATTTTTCAATGATTTGGCATTTATCTTATTCACAAAAAAACCACTATTTGATTGGGTGCACACATTATCTAAGCATTCCATTATAGAGAACAACTATGTTGGCCAGAATGTTGGTATCTACTCTATTAAATACAAAATCTACTTTGGTAGAGTGTTTCGGTCTAATATTTTTTAACTTTTCTCCACTCAATTTTACTTACACTACCACAACCTTTGAATCAAAATGGACCTTCTTATCCTTTCATGCAAAGAATATAAATAAATAGTTTAGAAAAAATAAAATTTGAAATTGATTATTATGACAAGGAAAAAATACTTGAAGAATTAGATGGAATGGGTTTGATGAGCTTGATCTTGAAATGATAGCCCAAAACAAGAAGAACCACAACCCTAGACACCATTATCACCATAATAATTCTCATCCCTCCTCTACTATTCTATAAGTTGAAGCAAATTACTTGTACATAAATTCTGTAAAAAAAAAAACTTGGAGAGGTAGGCTACTAAAGGAGGTCCCTATGATGACCAAAAACATTTAAGATAGTATGGTTTGTTTCCCACAAAACTAGGTTTCATTGGATATAATTATAACTATTACCAACATTGTTGACTTATTAATCTATCTTGATGTCACACCAAAATTACAAGCAAAACATGGAAAAGTGCATGGCAGGCAACTCAAATTGTTTTGGATATTAAGGAGAAGGCCCACTTGTGGAATTATTTATTTTTAAAAGGTGATGCATAACCCTATACCATGTAAGTTATATTATCATATGCCTTCACAAATCCCTTCAGTGGATTGGCCCTATGCTATCATTTGGTATGGTTGCATTAATGAATGGAATAATTAATGGGGGTACACATTGTTAATAGTAATAACTTTTCATGGTGTTAGCAATGGAATATGCTTAAATAACATGTATATAATATTCTAATGTTTATTTACCAAAATTTATGCTACTAAACTTTGAAATTGATAAAATAATATGTATTCTAAATTTTTCATTGGCTAAACAAAAATTAATTATTTGAAAACTGATACCTATAGTCCTACCTTAACAAGGACTAATAATACCCCATGAAAAAAAAGGAGTATAAAGGGAAACAATTCAAAATCAAGTCATCGGCTTGCTCCTTCTCCAATAGGCATGTTTAGATATTTGTAGGAGTGGTGCTTCAAGGTTTGGTTCTGATTCTGGGTTCTTGTATGATTCAATGGAATAAGATGAAGAGGAGGATCTATCCTGGAAAAAGATGGAGGTTATGGTTGGTGGAAAACCCTTATTTGAATCATTTTTTTTAGGGAAGAGTCTTAAAGGGCCAACACTTCCTCAGGCTTCAAATCTGATCTACAAAGGAGATTCCTGAATCTCATCAAATCCAAGAAGAGTGATCTCATTTTAGGCTTAGTTGTTACAGCCAATGTTTTCACCAAGACTAAGAATTTTTCTCAACTCTTGCCCTATCCTCTCCCTTGTTATTTCATGATTTTTATGGAACATATAATAGCCCCTAATGTGTTTGTCTCTACTTTTTATAAATGTGATGGTTCAATGGTTATGCAGTCTCACATTACATAGCTTGCAAGTAAGAAGAAATACATAATGGCTGTGATTATTGGTGAGTCAAGTGTTGTTGTTGGTAATAGGGCAATTATTGTAGTTTTGTCTCCTTTAAAAATGTGTTTGCCTTGTCACCCTATTGCTTTTGATGTAATTTTCTCTAAACAAAGGTGGATTTACATAGATTGTAAGAACATTGGGAATATGTATCATGAATGTAGTACCTTTTGTTGATCCCAACTTTCCTTTATCTCTTTCAGGCCTAACCCATCCATGGTTCTAGTGGAGTCTAGTATTAAATCACATCCTACCTCTACTCTTTCTTACCCTCATTAGACCTTGTTTTTGGGTGATGTCTATGTTTCTTTATTAGAGGAGGTCCTTAATTTGGTATTCTCAAATTAGATGATTTTGGACTTAGATTTGGGCATTGGGTTTAGTTACTTATTTGGAAAGTGTGTGGGTTCTCCCCTTTCACTCCTTGATATTTTCAAGTGGGCCTCAAAGGTTTGAAGCACCTTATATGTTCCTTATTTATCTTTACTCAATTAGGGTTTCTTCCAAGTTGTCTTTTAATGTGCCACTGACCATGATTTTATCTGGTATTCAGGATCTTGGTTTTATGACAAGTTTGGGATATGTTTTTTCCCTTGGTTCCCATTTTTTTATCCATACAAGGTGGAAGTTTAAATTTCTACCATTTAGATCAAATAGTATAACATTCTTCCTATTATAAGGGAAGAAGAGCATATTAAGTTTTGGTCGAACGAGTTGGCTCCTTTGTGAAGATGGATCAGAGTTTTATGGGTAGGAAGTTTGTGTGTGCTTGCACCATTATTGATCTTTCTAAACCTCTCCCCTATTTGTTCATCCTTCACTCTTCTCAAGGCTTGTGGACATAGTTTCTTAATTTTGAAGGTCTCCCTTTTAGATGCTTCTAATGCAATCTCCTCAAGCATCATGCAACAGGGTGTTCCTCCCAAAGCATTCATATTTCATATTCCTATCCATAACTAGTTAAGAGAAAGAAAGAATGGGTTTTGGGTCAGGGCTTCATTTTGTGCACTCATAAAATTTTCCTTCTTTCAAAGGTCCTTCCCTTCTCAGTTCTTCTAGAGACCTTCTTTCCTCCCCTAGGAGGGAGGATCCTATGAGGACAGAGACTGATCCTGTTATAGATTTAGGCACTCAATTTTTGGAGGATAATGTTGCTTCCCATTTTCCTTCAAAGGCGAGACCTAAATCTCTTTTGTAACTGACAGTTAAAAAGAAGGGTTGGATAACTGAGACTAGAATACTGAGATCAAATTGTAGAGGATATAGTGAAGGATGGCACTCAATGGATGATGGAAGGTCTCTTTTTTTGACAGGGAAGTAGATTGATTTCCATCACTGATTAGTTATCATTGCCTTGATATTCAGAGGAGTTAGTTGTCAGTTAATTTTTTTTCTATCATAAGCTTTTGAGAGAATTTTTTGGCTAAACATTAGCCACTTTTTAATTGGTGATTAGTTGATTTTTGGCTAAAGGCTAGTAGCTTCTTGATGGTTGGATAATTTTTGGATGATGGTTATAATATGGTTCTATTTTTTGGTTATGCCCTAGCTATTTTTTTGACTGATTAGTTGATTATTGTCTTTATTGTTCCTTTTGGTTGATTTTTATGTTTTTGTAATGGGTTGTGGGGCCCTGTCAAAACCCTCACCTTTACCTACATCTAAATAAAAATATAATTCAAGTTTATTCTTATTAATACATTTTTATTTATTATTTTATTTTATATTTATTTATGTAAAAAGAATCAATCATTTTTATTAAAATAGTGTCAAATCATTAAATACAACTTCAAATTTTCCTTCCTTAGAATTGAGATATCTAAACTTAAAAAATAGAAGAGATGAGTATTTAAATAATAAATAATGAAGTTTCTCGACATTCGCTAATGTGATATTGGAGTGTGATCCTCAACTCATTTTTTTATGAATAGCTTTGTAATATAATTATATATGGGAAAAAATTAAAAATAATATTTTCACATCTTTAAAAGTTTTCTAGAGTGGTAAGTTTAAAGTTTTATTTTCTCAAAACCTTAAATAACCAAGAGAATATTTACATATAAATAAAAAATCAATTTCATACCATACATGTGTCAACATAACAATACAATTAAGTGCCACATTCTTTTTATTTTACCCTTTTTCATACATAGTTCATTATTGAAAGATATATATATATATATATATATATATATATATATATATATATATATATATATGTATATATATATATCTTTATTATTGTATACATAAAAATATGCTCATTATTCAAAATAAAAATTTATAAATATAGTAATTTTTTTATTTGATGAGATCAATTTTTGAAGCCAAAGCTATGAACCAGATAAGTGAGGGTTTTGGTAATCGTACCCAAAACTAGGGAGAGGATTTTATGTGATGGTCCCACAACCAAACATTACAAGGCACAAAAAGAGGGTTTTAAAGATCCCACAACCATACCAAGTACAAAAATAGGGTTTGGAGACTACCCCAATATTTACAAAGCATAGCTAGAGGGTTTTAAGGATCCCATAACCATAACCAACACAACAAGAGGGTCTAGAGGTTCCCACAACCTTGACTATTCAAGAGGATTTTAATGATCCCACAACCATAACATGAGGGTTTTAAGGTTCCCACAACCTTAGTAAAAACACAAATGTTATAAATCAATGAGACTCATAATGTTGATGCCCTTCAGTAGGACTTCCCTGAAGCTTACACTATGGAATAAGAGTCTGCCAGGAGTAGAAGGTCTTCTACTACATGGGACTTCTGCACAACCACTGCACATCTGAGATACTACAATTAGGATTTTCCTCCCACTAAAACCATTAATGGATAGGTTGTAACAAAGTCCTATCCAATCCATCCTCAACATTTTGGCTGCATCTTGAAACAAAATAAGGTTTTTTTATCTAGACATGAGTAATATTCTTAAATTCATGGGCAACCCCTATGGCCCATAAAAGGTAGGAGCAAATTCCTCTATCATCTACTTTGATAAAGCAATATTTTAATTGGATTCTTCTATCCACCATAATCAAATCTGAGTGAGATTGAAATTATCCCTCCACAAGTCTAGTATTCAATAATATATTCACCTATCCTCCATAGACTCTGTCAACTATAAGTGACCCTATATAATATTTTAGTGATAAGACCACCTATGTTTTAGATCAGACTCTATAAAGTTTTATGAAGAGTCCTCTATCTTCTTCATTAGCCATTAAACGTAAGACTGGCTAAACAAGGTCTTTAATAGTTTTTATATATAAACCTACACCCTAGTTGATGTCTTTCAACATGGCTTTCGTAAGGCTTACACTACAAAACAAGAGTCTGCTAGGAATAGAAGGTCTTCTACTACTTAGGACTTCTACAATGCCATCACGTATTTGAGACACTGCAAGTGGGCTTTTCCTCCCATTGGAACCATTATCTTGGAATCCTAAATCTATTTGGGTAATAGCATGGATTCTTCTGATTTCAAAGGGATCGATACCTTTGAGATCTAATATAACATCTATCCCTATAGCCTTTGATTCATTACAACCCCTTTGGGTCTCAAAATTAGACATTCAAGCCCTTAACATTTTAGCAAATGCTTGGTACATGGTATAAAATATATGAAATCTTATAAATTCATCAAACTTACTCCCTTTCCCAATGAGAGGGGGATAAAAATAAACAGTCTAATGACTCTATGAAATAGGCTCCCATAAGATAAATCCAAGATAAAATATGAGCTTAAAAGGAAGACAAACACACCCAACCCTTGAAATGGTAGACTCTAAACTTATGCCATCCCTTTGTCTTTCCCATCATAGTTGAAATCATGTAGATCTGATATAGGGAGGTAGTAACCCTTCTGCTATGTTTCCTTTAGAGTACCTCCTTTTTGTCTCAGAATTTATACCAGTGCATCAACCTACCAAACTCAATTTAAAATCTTTGGGTCTACTACTTAACCTCAATAAGACTTTCACTATGGTTTTCTTTGCCATATTGCACTCAAGAAACTTCTTTCCACCAATCTTTAGATCTAATTATTTTCCACTTGGTAGGACATTTAGTTTTTTGGGGATGGCATTGATGAGGTAGATAACCTCTAGTCCTCCTACATATGGGTTATCTTCTTCTCATCCTTCCACTTGACAAACCTCTTGCCCACATGCTAATTTAAATAACCTCCTCCTATCATTGTAATAGAACCACCTTTCTATCATGGACCTTCAACCAAACCCTTTTTTAGGTCTACCACTTAGCCTCAATGAGTCTTCCACTCAAATTCTTCTATAGTACTCCATCTAGAATCTTTTGCTCCATTATTTAGTACCTACCAGTCTTTCACTCTAAATATCTCACACCTAGTGGGCCATTCAAAATTTTAGGAGATGCCATTAATAGCATGGATAACCCCAAG
Source organism: Torreya grandis (assembly GCA_037957365.1). Lineage (NCBI taxonomy): Eukaryota > Viridiplantae > Streptophyta > Pinopsida > Cupressales > Taxaceae > Torreya > Torreya grandis. The sequence continues at coordinate 385,519 of JARHVA010004788.1, forward strand.
TCTACCTAGATCTAAGTCATATTCATCTCTTCCTTCCCATGTCCTATTTGAAGAATCAGCATTCCACTCCTTCTACTCCCATCCATGTCTATATATATATTCTGGTTTTCCCGCTCAAATTGAAATTCAAAATGTTGAGGGTCTTTCACACCATCTATCAGCCATCAACCCAAATTCAAATTATAAAAATATAATTATAGTAAAATTAACTATTATACAATATATAGATAAAATAAATAATATCTAATCAATTGTTCAATCAAACATGTAAGGAGAAAAAGGGATTTTAGCTTTTTAGAATGTTGTAAATATATTGTCATGATTTGAAATTTTAGTGCTAATAATTAAATGGATGAATTTATTCACTTGTCAAATCCATATTCAAAATATAATAATGTCAATTTTATATAGATGTTCTTGATCAGGTTTTATAAAATTATAATACAAATATTTGATCTTGTTCATTTTTCTTCGATCTTTTTACTTCCTCTCTTGAATTTGTGCTTCAAATTTTAACTCTCCAAAATAGAAAAATATTATAAAATTGAATTTGATATGATTTTGGTTTGGGAATTTGCCTAAATAGGATTTATGCTATCCCCTCTAATTTAATAGACACCTCAAAGTAAATAAATAAACTGTAAATTGATAAAAATAAAATATATAACAATATACTGTTAGTGAACTACTCTCAATAAAATGCTTGCAAAATTTTGATAAATTTTTGATGATTAAATGAACCTAATCACATGTGTATTTATAGGTTGAATAAATTCAAACTTTGAAAAAAATGGTGCACATGATTGACCTCTAACGACTAAAAATATGAATGATGTAAAAGATGAATAGTTTAAATCTATTTTAAGGATGACATAGAAAATTATGCCAGGAATAGTGGAATCAGATAAGCACTTGATAAATGTGTGAGTTGCTCAAAGATGCATGAAATAGGTTTGAAGTTTCATGATTTCCATCATAGTTTAATAACATTAAATTTGGACCATTCACCTATAAATAGACAAATGAAGTCTATATTTTTTCCCACTTTGAGGTGTATGTTTAATCATAAAACAAGTGGAAATAACTAAAATTATAACATATCAAAAATATATAGATGTTTCTGTAAATTTGAGTTTCTATTTGCTTTCATGTTGAGCCTTGCACCTTGAAAAACTATGATTATCTTTCCTACAAAAACATAGGTTAGTAAGAAAAATAATGTTAATCACAAATTAATATATTTCATTTGTACCTAATATACAATAGAAGTCTTATAAGCTTTTCATACTATACAAGGAGGTAGGACGTGGAGTGGAGTTAAAAACCTTGTGTTGTGAGTGCATCAACCTCTACATTCAAAAATGAATTTGTCATTGAGTGATTAAATATTGGTAGATAAAGATAAAACCATAGTCATTAGAATATGGGCCATTAATCCCATATCAAATGATTGATTTATGTGCAATGAGACATGAAAATCATCATAATAACAAGACTAATAAATGTGAATTATGATTATCTCCATAAAATATGAGTGGAACGAATGAAACATATTGAAGCACATATCTTGAAAAATCAAAATTTCATTCAAAATAAGGACATGAATAGATATAATACATATTTTCAATACTCATGATTTTAATTATCAATTAGTATCATATTAATTGAATTTATATATTAAATATTTTCATGAGGCATCATGAAATAGTGTATCATAAAAAATAAACAATTAAATAAATAAATAAATATTATTAAATGAACTTGTAATAGAGCATCAACAAAATGAATTAAAAAAAATACTTTTAAGGTTTTTTTACATTATATAAAGTAAAATGAAAAAATAAAGTTGTTTCATTCTTAATTATTTTTAAATTGTTGAAAATCCCAACTATATATATATATATATATATATATATGTGTGTGTGTGTTTAGATTATATATAGTTAACTATAACTGATGAGTAAGTGTATATCTAAATGAAATTATTCCTTCAACTAGGTAGTCATGATTAGGGGATATTCAATCCATCAAAATAGCCAATAAAATGATCTTGAATCTATCCATTCAATTTTTTTTGCCAAATATTATAGATATTTATATCTTGTTGGATGGTATAACATACCATCATCCTCACTAATCGAACAATAACCCTTTCAATCTATTTCTTACCTTTTACTTTTACATTAAAAATTTAGAGAATAATGTCAACATGGGCACCCAGAGAACATTTCTTCTACACTGATTATATCATTTGAAGGTCACTAATATGCCAACATATAGATTAGGGTAAAATATTTATCTATTTTAAAATGGTAGGAAATCTATGTGACTTCTCTAGTCAAAACCTCTTCATATAAGCTAGGGGTCACTTCCAACACTCATACAAAAACCCATGCATCCAAAACAAGAAGAAAAAATATTTTAAATGAAAAATACCTCAAGGAGGTAAGGGAAAAAATAATCCCAAGATTTTAGTATGATTTTATAGTCCACAAAAATGATTTTCCACTTCACAATTCTAAAGGGTAAGAGAAGGAAGAGTTTAGGATAATGTCTCACATTTGCATAAACCCTTGTACCAAAGTAAGAAAGGAAAACTTTAGGATAATCACTCACAACTTTCCTAACCTTACCAAAAAAATAAAATAGGAATACTTGGGATAATAGCTCTCATTTTTTCAACCCTACCATAAAATAAGGAAAACTTTCCAAACAAGTCAATCCCATTTAGGTAACACAATCCTATGGTTTTAAGACAAAAAAGACTCTTAAATAAAAGATAAATGGAAAAACATATCCAATTTTCCCTTAAATGGTCTAAAAACTAAATTAGCCTTAGGCCCAAACAAGAGAAAAAAATAAATCAAAGATTACAAACCAAGAGGCCGTGTCAATCCCTAAATTTTGAAAACTATTTAATATAAAGAACAAGATATTTATAAAATAAGTAAAAACATACAAGAGTTAAATCATGGATTCCCCACCTCATGTCTTTTACTTGGGTAATGGGAAACATTGATTCCTTAAGGATTTCAATAATTTTTAACACCTATCTTTCAAACTTTTTCTCATTCTTCAATATATAGCTTTCCAAACTCAAATTCCAAGAATAGAAAGTAATTCGTACGTAAGGATAGATTTCCCTTCACTAATAAGAAAATATCATAAATATTTTTCTAATTGAAAGGTGACTTATATCCTTCCCATTCCATTGCCTCAAATACAAGGTCATTAATGGGAGCTTGAGTTGCCCTAAAATTCCTCTAAATTTGATTTAAAAACTCTGAAGCTCAATATTTGGTCAAAGGTTTTTACTTCTACCTTCAAAAAGCCTCTAACTTGCTTTTCACACAACCCTAAAAGTTGATTATATTTTTCATTCTAATTTTTCAAGTGGGTCAACTAGTGTTGACTCTTTTTCACTCCCACTTGATTTCCTGAAGGTTTCTAAAAGTGTCTTGGGAAAGGGTGTGCTTAATTTATTTTGAATTGAATGGGTCAAACTAATAGATCTAAACTATTGAAATTGATATACAATAAATATACAGATTTGGAATTGAAATACATTATCTATATAATTAGAAATTATCTAAAAATAGTATACAAATCAATAGATATGCAAACCTCCTTAAAATAATTATTATGTTGACTATGCATGGAAACTATGATTGCAAACTACTAGAAAAGACATGAAAACAATGTTGTCTAAAATCAGGGAGTCAAACTACATTGGGAAAATTCTGGAATAGGGGAACATATATGATCTATGACCTTGTCTATTGATTGCAACTACATCCTAATTGACTATATGCATGCTTTTTGGATCTAGGTATGTACGATTACCTATGAGGGTTTACTGATTAATCTTATGTCTTGAATTTTTGTGTAGAAGACCTTAAAAAAAATAAACCTTTGCTCTTGTAAAATAAACATAATACATATCAAATGCCAAAATTTATGGAATAGAGTTAGGGGAATAGCTAATCTATTCTTAGATAACTTTGTGTAATTTGAGTGTTGTCTACTAGCCTAAATGAGCCTCAGGCCGATGTAGTTATCTCTCCTAGGGTGAGTGTGTCATTCATGACTACATAATTGTATAAATGTGGCTAAGAGACTGATTAATTTTTTTGAGAATGGATGGACTTGACATACAATAAAATATATTTAGATTTGGCTTATAATTTCTAGAATGCATCAAAATTAAAATTGGAATAAAAAGTGTTGTTTAACTCAGTGTACAATAGAATTTTAAAGTGATTGTTATGTGTTTTAAAGAAGCCTTAATGTGCTATAATATAAGGCATTTTAAAAATATTTCTACTAACTGGGCTTTTTAAATTCATGGTATTCATTAAGTGTAATGTATCAAATTTAAAAATTTACTATTAGAGTGTGGGGGATAAGGCCATGCTAGTGGACAAGGACACAATGTGACCCTATTTGACCTAGAATGATCATGTCCTAAAATGATAATGACTACCAAAAAAGGTTTGATAGGTGCTTGTAATTAAAATAGGGATGTTTAAATGATGTTTAGAGTATTTATAAGATAGGCTTTAGAGTAGTGAATGCTCTTGTATAGATTCTAAGTTAACAGAATGGATAGTAAGCAAGGTGAGGGAAGGATGTCTAGATTAAACATTTTCAAACACTTGAGGATTAGTTTTTTATCTACATTTTCCCCCAGTTTATTCTAGTGATGTAATGAAGTGAAAATACTAGAGTGAATTAGATACAAACCTACGTGTGTATACACACATTGTCTTTTGATGCGAATCTTGATGGTGCAAGAATCCTTATGTAAAACCTATAATAATTCCACTAAAAGTAGTTATTTTTTATCTTGAAAAATGAAAACCTGAAACTTGAATTGAAATTTGAAAAGAGTGCAAGGAAATTATGCACCTAAAAGAGCATGTAATCTATTTTCCATGTAACTTGAAAATGGAGAATCATATGCCCCCTTGTTGAAGCATTTTGATAAATGTTAAACCTATGGCAAATTGAGAGTAATCAAATCTCAATTTGAAAACTTTTGAATGTATTTGAGTTGAAAAGATTGTATGTTTTAACTCTCATTTGATTGTGTAGAGTAATCTTTAAAATAATTAAAGGAGTGGAATCACCAACTGTGGTTCACTACATACAAAAGTACAACCATATAAATTAATTATCACTAGACTCTAATGTGGCCCACTTGTAACATGAATATGAATCACACCACTGTAGAAAGATCTTGATATGTTGAAATTATAAGAACTATATAATGTCATAAATCTAAAATTTATTCATGAGGATTTAGATTATCAAGATAAGCTCATTATTATGGCCCCCTTATGAGAATGGAGACATAGCATGCAAGTCACTTATTTCAAAAGAATATTTATATACTATGTGAAAGATTGTACTCATGTAGTGCCACTAGAACTTTTGAATTAGATTCCATCATAGTATTAAACATAGCATCGAGTTATATATGAAACATGTGTTAGATGTATATATCATTGAATCACATAATCATCATGATACCAAAGTAAGAATAGAGAGTATTAGTAATGCATGATATGAATCATGACACTAAAGTAACAAGTAATTACCAAATAATAAATATAAACATCAGACCCAACAAAAAGATTGTCATACAAAAGAAACCACCTAAAACAAGACTTTTTAGGTTCAAGGTAAGAGGTCCATATAACTTGAAATCTATACATATAATTATAAAGGGGATCACAAACATACCACAAATGATTAATAATGAGGTAATGTATTTTGGACAAAGTGAGTTTATCATACAACATCTTAGTGGTGAATTCATCAAGATGTAGGTCGTTAATCCATTCAATGTTACCCCAAAAATCACTCTCTTCATAAGAAATAGTCACACCTCTTGCCAATTGAATAACCTTAGATATCAAGGTGTAAGTCCTTCCTTTCAAAGAAAGAACTTTAAATTTAGCTTTAATTTCAGCCCAAAAAACCAAACATTATGAGAGAAAAGGTCCCTAAGGTTCTTCAGACCCTTGGAGAACTGAAGAAAGGTTGAACACTCCATAGTTAATGTAAGAAGCCATCTATTAACAATAAGATTCCTCAATATATACCTATACCCCTAACATCTTGAAAACAATCCACTAAAAACTAGAGGAACAATAAACAAATTTTTAACCATTTCCCAAGCCTTCCAAATAGAGTATAAAATAAGTGAGCCTGTAACTTGAACAGAGAATGACCCCACTAGTAGGTCAAAAATATGCAATCCTTTCCAGTTTAGCTTACCATTAGGGAAACCTCTCAAAATATTATTCCTTATCAATACCTTCCAAGGTTCATCTCATTTTAAATCCCTTATGATCCATGTGGCATCAAGAGTAATACATTGGAGCCTAAGATTCTTCAAATTGAATCCCCCAAATTTTTTGGGAATACAACAAATCTTTCATGCCTTTTATATTACCCTTTCCATCAGACCAAAGGAAGTCTCTTATGATTTTTTCAAGAGATTAATTTGAAACTTATTGAAAATCCAATATGAGGAATAGTAGATATAATATGAGGAAATCACTTTTTGGCAAGCTTGAATTCTTCTTGGGAGTGATAGAAAATGGTCCTACCACTTACCAATTTTATTATTAATTTTAACATATAACAATTCCCACATTTGTTTAAAGTAAGGGGACAAGGAAAAGATAATACCAAAAAAATATGACCAATTGATTTAGGCCTTTCTAAACCCATCCAAACTCACCCAACTAATCTGATGGAGTCTCATCCTAACCAATCATATAATATTTGTGTAGGGCCACAATTGACCTAGAGCCAGAGTAGTAAATATCAAGATTATTAGAAACTTGTAGGTTTTCCTTCTCAAGACTATTTAACAAAGTGGCATCATAAAAAAAGGACAGCAATCAATTCTAAATTATCAAGAAATAAAATACCTCTAATCGAGGGACAATAGTAGTACTTATCAATAAATAGTGCATGGATTCAATCATTATAACAAATAAGGAGGTGACAAGGGGGCATCCTTGTATAATTGACCATTGAATATCACTAAAATTAGTAAGCTCTTCATTAACCTCGATGATAGAATAGGCATCCTTGAACATGACATTCACCATTTGGTAAAACCTATCTTGAAATCGAAAGGCTTTCGACATCAAACCAATAAATCTCCATTCAATTATATCATCAACTTTTTCAAATTCAAGTAAGATCATCCCAATATCTTGACTAGAGTCTCAACCCCAATGGATACCTTCCCAGTTACAGATGAGGTTATCCAGGATATATCTACCTTCAATAAAACTAGTTCAAGTTTCTAAAATGATAGTAGGTATAAGATACAAGATTTTCCTAACTGGAATTTTATCCAAGATTTTGTAAGAGTCATTTAGTAGAGTGATTGGCCTTTAATTCTTAATTTGGGATTACTCTCCATCCTTTGGGATGAGTTTGACATCTCCTTTTTTCATATCAGGACCCACAAATCTAGGCTCAATGGATTAACTATAAATACCAAGGCATTTAAGTGCAATCCAATCCTTTTTAGATTTATAGAACTTAATATGAAATCCATCAATCCCTAGGGCTTTGTCATCTTTAAAAGAATCAATTGTAGTTATAATCTCATCCATGGAAATTTCACTGTCAAATAAAGTAGCTTGTTCACTGAAAACTTTCTTAGGAATATATTTAGTACAAATATCCCTATTAAGATCAATTTGAGGATTCAAGCCATTTGATGAAAAGAGATTGGAGTAGATGGAAAATAATTTTAGTTGGATGACTGGACATAAAACCACCATAGTCAATCATAAAGATCCTATTTCTACACTATTTCACTTTCAAGAATTTAAAGAAAAATTATGAGCCTTTATCCCTCAACTTGAACCATTTTAATCTAGATGAAACATGGGTACCTCTAGCTACAAACATTTGGTATTATTTGAGCTCATGTGTAAGCCAAAAAAGTTTGATTAGATGTAAAACATTATTAAAATCATTTTGCAAGGTTTTTTCAGAGAGGATCAGCTTTTCATGGGTGTTATGAGAAATTTTTTGTCTCATCTTGTCCTTATGCTGACCATAGGTTTGGGTAATTATTTTACACAATTCCATACTTCCACTCCACCTATCAATATTGGAGGAGGAGTTCGTTGTAAACTTATAAATATTCCATGAAGAACATATACCCCTATTACATTCAAGGTCATTCAAAAGGGAGACATTTATTTGATAAAGGCCTTTCTAGTCAGAAGCAACCATCTTCTAGTCATAGGGTTTTTTTTTAGTGGTGAATCTTCATTAATCTATGAATATTCCATTTTTTGAAGTTGGCATTTGGTGATTTTTGTGGAGTGGCCTACAGGGTAGGATCACCTAAATTTTTGGGGTCAATGTTAATTTTTAGGAGAGGTTCACCTATATTTGAATATAAATTTCCTCATATAAATGTAATTCACTGGTACCTAAAAATCCAATCTATAGGAATTTTCCATATACCATCCAGAGACTTTAGAAAGTTTTTTGGTGGTTTGTATTTCAGGTCGGAGGAGGCCTTCAAGAATCAATAGTTCCCAGCAAGGTATGAAACATTTTTTTACAATATAATTTCTTAATTTTTTTAAACTATAATTTCATTTACTTCTCTTTAAGTTCCATCATTATAATTAAACATGATGACATCCAATGATAGATTATAGGTGCTCGATGACATCTTGCAAGTGTGGGTGCCTGATGATAGCCTGTGGGTACTTGGTTGTAGTCTATTGGCACCTGATGGTAGTATGCAGGTGAATAATAGTAGGCTACAAGAAGATGATGATATGTTACCTGTATGTAGATGAAGATAGGCATCAGGTAGATGTTAATAGACTATATGTGGACATTGATAGACTGCAATCAAATGTTATTAGTCTATGGGCAGATGTTGGAAGTCTATGGGTTGACATTAGTAGCTTACAGGTGGATGCCTATAGCTTACAGATAGACATCATCATTTTTTTAGGTGGACATCGATAGTCTATGGGTGTATGCTAACAGCCTATGAGTGGAGGTTAGTTATCTCCAATCAAACATTAGTAGTCTATAGGTAGGCATTAGTTATCTCTAGTTAGGTACTAACATGTTGTATTCAATCACCCACAGGCTGCCATCAGGCACCAACAGGCTATAGTCAAATACTAGAAGGTTGCCATTAGACACCCTCATTTTGATTATTATCATGATTCCTTATTCATTTTCCAAGCATCTTTATTTTTTATCAATCATATTCATTTTGTTGTTGATTGTGTTTCATCCATGGCTCTGATGGTGAAAGTATATAGCATGCTTCCATGCATCCATATTATACCAATGTTTGTTGACATTATGTCAACATTCATCTATGTGGCACTATCATTTATCCCCATCATGTTGGTGTTCATCTATGTTATGTCTATGTTCACCTATGATTTACCATCATTCATTATCACTATGTCATCATTCATCTACATTTCTTGGGTATTTGATTGTGTTTACTGTCATCTATCTATAATTTTGTGACAAACATATCAAGCTTTGTGATATTTATCTCATGGTATCACATGTTTTACCTCTATAATGATATGCCTTCTAAACTGATTCATCCCCATTACGAATCTAATTCACCTTGGGACCTCCATGGATTTTTTTTTATGGCACACTAAAATGAACCCTACTTGGTTAGTTTTTAGGAAGACAATAATCTCTATGGGGTTGTGATCTGATATGGTGAAAGGGAACACCTTTAATGAGTTATTATTTTCATCTTGGTGAGTTTTAAACATATCCTTATTAAAATAAAATTTATCAAGCCTATAATAAACCCTCTTAGGATTGACCTAGTTATTACACCATGTAAACGAAATGCTTTTACTATGTATTTTACCTTGGTTAAGAGGATCAGAGATACTATGAATACACTTGAGTTTTGAATAGAATAAAAGTGTATTAACTTTCTAAGCATGAGGATAACCATCTTGCTGATCCTTTTTCTCCTCGGCCATGTTAAATCCCTCCCTATAATCCATGAAATGTATTTCAAGTTAGAGTCAATCCAATTCCACAAATCATCCCTTTCCCTATAATCATTTGGATCATAAACATTAAAAATACCAAAGGTCTGATTATTTTTTTTACCAAAATTAAAAACTTCTATGTGACATGGGGATGAGCCATGCTCATCCATAAAACCCCTCACTTAAGATTAACAAGAATTGAGGCTACACCTTTCCCTTTAGAGTGGCATGTAGAGAAAAGGGAAGCATTTGGACAAATGAAATTGAGCACATAGTCTAGCTTAACTCCAATTGCCTTAACTTCTTGAAGAAGCAAAAAGTGATGAAAGTGTTAGATCAGATTGGCTAGGGATGTATTGACAATGAGATTAGGGTGTAACAATGATGGGAGAATTTAGGTTTAGAATAAATGACATGATTAGGGATGTAATGATGAGTGAATTAAGTTTTTTAATGGAATTAAGGTTTGTTAGGCATAATCTAGGGAGAAAGCACTAGTGAGAAGGTACAAATGTACAAGGTATGATATTTATTTAATATCACACCCACATGTGTATGGTATCATACTTGTTTAAAGTCCATGGTCTAAGGAAAAAGCACCAATGAGAAGGTACAAATGTACTAGGTATCTTACTTGTTTAATATCACACCCACATGTGTAGGGTCTATAAAACACACCAAGAAAAATCCCTTTGTCATATTTTAGATGATATCTAGTGTAATGCCTTCATTTTTCTAGGTATATTGAACCCAAGTCTTAAGCATGCTTTTAGAGGGAACATGACCCAAAAAGTGGCATATTATATAAAAAAATTCCAACCATTAATAGGTAGAATTAAATTTAGGCATATGCAAAACAACATTAGGCTGAGAGACATTACCTTGTGGTACACTTTGGGGATAAAGTTCCTCGGTCGCTTGAGAGGTGGTGTCATGGATATGAGATTATCCTTCATCTGTCAAGGATTCAAAATTCAGATGGGAAGAAAAGGAGTCATTATATATCCTAAAATCACCCTAGGGTGAATCTCTTAAATGTTAATAAATTCTAATATCCCATAGGTGCCAATAAAGATCATGATGTGACTAGAAGCTGGTAAGAAATGATAGTCACAACATGTAAATCCAAAACCCTAGGATAGTGTTTATGTGATTAATTCACTCCAATGCTACATTTTTAACAATAATATTTTAGAAAAATTGATTAAATAGCTCATAAATGAAGGCCAACATTTAATATAGAGCATCTAGATACAAAAATATAACTTTATCTTCACATTTTCTTATAAATTAATTATTTTTTTATCCATTCAAGTGAAATGGGATAAATACCCATATATTAAAAATGGTGGATTGCCTCATTGATGTTGTATACCAACTGTATACATGTAAAACTAGAGTTTTTGTAATAGAAACTCAAAACAACATCAAATTCCTACTCTAATTCCACATAATACCTTCGATTGAGCTTAAAAGGAGAGAAACACACCTCCACTTACCAAGAAGACCTTATTATGTTGATTTATTTGGATTTGTAGATGATTATGGTTACTCAAGTAGACCTATACAATAATTTTGATAGCATGTCCCCTTAGATTGATGATGATTGTTTGATTTGATGATAGGATGACTTGATTTGGCTAAGCTCAGAATGGCATGATCTCCTTAGGCTATTGAAGCTTATTAGAAGTGAGAGAGGACAGTTTATTCTATTTATTTTTTGATGCAATTAATGGATGGTTAGATTTGATTTAAGAGGAATGGCTAGGATTGATTCAACATACTCATTTGATGAGGGGGTTGGCTATTAAATGAAAGGGGTCAGAGAGGTATAGTGTTGCATCAATGAGATATGGGTTTGATTTGCACTTGTTTCTTGTCTTGGATTTTGGGGATTTGATGACTTGATTTAATGATTTTATTTTATTTTAGATTATGCATGGATTTTATTAATAAGAATATCAACTAATTAAATGTGATTAATTAGTTGATTAATCTAGACATGATTTTGGTGGGATTGGGTAAGGTCATGATAGGGGTAGGATAGCATGATTAATTGATTAGGGGTGATGAAAGTGTTAGAGTAGATTGGCTAGGGATGTATTGACAACAAAATTAGGGTGTAAGGATGATGGGATAATTAAGGTTTAGAACAAATGACATGATTAGTGATGTAATGATGAGTGAATTAGGTTTCAAAATGAAATTAAGGTTTGTTAGGGCATAATGAGATAGAATTAGGGGATAGTGATATTAGTGAAGAAATTAGTGGATTTGATGATGATGAGCAATAATGAGACTAGGGTGGTAGAATTAGGATGCCTACACCAACAAAACTCATTCAAATAACAACATGATTAACTAAAAACCAACCTTTTGCTTTGGGAAATTTAGCATATGAATTTTCCTATTGCAAAAAAAATTTATGAAATGAAGGAATTTGCGTAGTTTTATGTGATTAAAATGTAAAATTCACATTCAACATGTGTCCCTTCCCTGTGTAATTGCTATTTAAAAACCAAATCATTTGCTTACATACTTATTTGAAATGGAACACATATTAGAAAATTGTATTGATGCATGTGAAGTGGGGGTACTATCAATGGTAAGCTTAATTTCTAATAGGGGATATGTTTCCCTAATAAAATAATGGGGTTGAGTCAAGTAATGAAGACATAGGGGGAGGGAGGCCACTAGGAATTTAACCCCTCAATCACTTTCTTGTCTCAATGTGTCGATAAGATACAACCAATAAACTTATTCACTAAAATTTCCTTTTGTGTCAACCATTATATTGGAAGAATTAAATATATTTTATTGAAACAACTCATTAAGAGTGTTAATCATTACATTTTATATGTTTGACACCTAAAATATGTAGTGTAAACTTGGTCTCTACTTATTAAATTTAATAAAGATCATTTTAGGTTTATAAATAAAACATTGGAATTAATTTTGAATTGAAATAATCTTGATTCATAATTTTACTAACAACTTAAAGATTATAATCCGAAGATAACTTTAGAAAGCATTCTAGACATTAAATCCCAAGGTCAAAATCTTTATTTTTCAATAGATTTGACATGTGAAAGGTAGTGGCCTACCACCATTTCACCAAGTGCCCTTTTAAAATAAAAGAAACAAAAAGAAGAGAGAGAGGTCAATGGTCGTAATCAAACTTAGAAAAGAAAAAATGAATCTCTAGATAGTTGTTGGTGCTTTTCATTCCATTGAAAATGGAAAAGTTGACGAGGAATGAGAGAATTATAAGGTAGGTAAGATACTTTGGAGACCACAACTTAGTATTAATAAAGTGTGTGTTAGGTAATTCAAATCCATGAAAATCATGGAAGCACTAATGATCAAGACAACAAAGAAAAAGTGAAGATCAACAATCATCTTGATAAGATTAAGTATCAAATGATAAAGTTACATGAAAAAGACACATTATGTTCCAAACAATTACAAAGTATGTTGAAATTTAGAGTGTAATGTTGTTGTTTTGTATTGTTTTGGTTTTGTAAGAGGCTTTTATCCTCACAACAACTCTAAGTTGTTTTGTATTGTTGTAGCTTTATGATTGTCTATTATTTAGCAACCTTTTGGTTGCCTTTTATTTGTAATTTTTTCTTGCTTGGTTTCAATAAAAAAAAGAAAAATAAAAATAAGGCCGTGGAGTGGGTACTTCTTGTTTTTATATTCATAATTATTTGTGTTCAAATTTACATTAAATTTTTAATTAATTGTATTTAGATTGTGAATATATAAATCATTTTTATTATAGACGAATGTTTAACTATTTAAATTTATCAAATAAATAAATAAAAGAAGGAAAAAATAAATAGATAAATGCAATCAAAATAATTACATGTATTTTAATTATTATAATTACAAATTTTAAAAAATTAAATATTAGAAAATAACTTAATTCATTATTTTTATGTTTACTATTAGTATTGTAATCTAATACATAAATTAAAATATTATTATTGTTAACACTATTTTCATATCATAAATTATGTTAAAATAATTATTTCTATATAAATCAATATTAGACGAATAATTATTTATATATGTTTAAATAAACAATATTATAAAAGAGATTTAGTGAATATAAATAATTCAAAATGTTGCCATTTTCATTTTTAGAAGGGAACGCAAATAATTAAATTAGACATTAAAGGAGGAAAAATTTATGTCGAAGGAGACAACTTTAACTCAGAATAGGTTGGCCATATAATTTTGGTATTTATAAATAATTTGACTATGTTAAAGAGCAATTATAAATATTTTTTATCTCATTATTAGAAAAACATTATGGGCCCTACCTGTCTGGTTTGCTACAATTTAAAATAAATATACTTTTGACCGAATAAAACTACCTTATCACTTATGTCAGAGTCGATTCATGAGACAAAAGGTTGTAAATTAAAATTACATTCCATTTAAATGATAATAATGTTAATATATTTTGAATCTAATAGATAGGTGTACTGATATCCTGCTTTTTATTTTTTTTTACTACAAACTATTTAAATCTTCTTATATTATGTGGTGAATTGTTCAACAATTTGGAGCTTATCTTATCTGCATAGAAATTACTATTTGATTTGGTGCACATGATATCTAAGAATTCCATTGTAGAGAGAACCTATGTTGGCTGAAATGTTGGTATCTACCCTCTCAATTATAGAATCTACTTTAGTAGAGTGTTGTAATGTAATATTTTCCATTTTTTCTCTGCTTGGCTCCACTTCCACTACCATAACCTCTGAAACAAAATGGACCTTCTTCTTATTCTTTCCTACAAATAATATAAAGAAATAGTTTAGAAAAATAAATTTTTAATTTGATTATTATGACAAAGAAAAGATACTTGAAGAATTAGATGGAATGAGTTTGATGAGCTTGAGCTTGAGCTTGCGATGGCCCAAAACAAGAAGCACCACTCCCCCAAACACCATTATCACTATTATAATCCTCATCCCTCCTCCACTATCATATCAAGTTGAAGTAAATTACTTGTACATAAATATTGTATAAAAACTAAAATTGGAGAGGTAGGCTACTAAAAGAGGTCCCTGTCATGACGACAAAAATTTAAGATATTAAGGTTTGATTCCCAAAAAATTGGTTTTCATTGGATATAATTATAATTTGACAATGTCGCACATTAACAAACAAGAATTGCTACCAACATTGTTGACTCATTCATTCATATTGATGTCACACCAAAATTACAAGCAAAACCTAGAAAAGTAAAGGTAGACAGCTAAAATTATCATAGATTCTAAAGAGAGGGCCCACCTATGGCATTATTTATTTTTAAAAGGTGATGCATAACCCCATACCATGTAAGTTATATTATTTTATGCCTCCAAAAATCCTTGCCATGGATTGGCCCTATGCTAACTATCATTTGGTACGACTGCATTAATGAATATAGTAATTAATAGAGGTATGCATTGATTAGTAATAACTACTCATGATGTTAACAATGAAAATTGCTTAGATAACATATATATATAATATTCTAATGTTTATTTACCAAACCTTATGCTAAAATTTAGAATTGATAAAATAATATGTATTCCAAAAAATTTATTGGCTAAACAAAAATTAGTTATTTGAAAATTGATTACTATAGTCCTTCCTTAGTAGGGACTAATAATACCCCACAAAAATCAAAGAAATCTAAAGATAAAAAAATCAAAATCAAGTTCTTGGCCCCATTTCCTCTCCAACGAGCATTTGTAGAGGTTTATAGGAATGGGTGCTTCAAGGTTCACTTATAAGTCTAGGTTTTTAGATGATTGACTAGAAGAAGATGAGGAGGAGGCTCTAGCCTAGGAGTGAATGTCGATTATGGCTAATGGAAAACCATTCTCTGAATCCTTTTTCTATAAAGGGGATTCTTGAATCCCATAAAATCCAAGAAGATTGATCTCATTTTAGGCTCAGTTATTCTAGCCAATGTTTTGGCTAAGACTGAGACTTTCTCTTAAGTCTTGCCCCATCATCTCCCTTCTCAATTGGTAGTTTGGATGATGCCTCTGGTATCCCCAATGTTTTTATCTTTGACTTTTTTGGAGGTGATGGTTTGATGGGTATATAGTCTCACACTATAGAGCTTGTGAGTAAGAAGAAAGACAAGATGGTTATGATCATTGGTGAGTTGAGTGTTGTTGTTGGTAGTAAGTTAGTTATTGTAGCATTGTCCCCTTTAAAATGTGGCTTGCCTTGTTACCCTACTACTTTCAAAGTAAATTTCTCTAAACAAAGGTGGATTTAAATAGATTTTAATAACATTGAGAATATGTATCATGAATGTAGTGCCTTTTGTGGATCCTGACTTTCCTTTAGCTCTTTCAGGCCTGCCCCATCATGGTTCTAGTGGAGGTTGGCATCTGGGCACCTCCTACCTCCACTCTTTCCTCCCCTCCTCAAACCTTCCTAGTTGTAAAAATCCATGTTTCTTTGTTAGAGGAGGTCCCTAATTTAATATTCTCATATCAGATGATTTAGGACTTGGATTCAGGCATTGGGTGTAGATGTTTATTTGGAAAGTGTGTGGGTTTTCCCCACTCACTCTTCGATCTTGTTAAGTGGGCCTTAGAGGTTTGGAGCAACTTTTATGTTCCTTCTTTCTCTTTACTTAGAGAGGGCTTCTTTCAAATTATATTTCAGTGTGCCACTGACTAGGATTTTGTCTAGTCTTTAGGACCTTGGTTTTATGACAAGTTTGGGATATTTTTTCCCTTGGTCCCCCTTTTTTAATCCATCCAAGGTTGAAGTTTTATCTACTCCCATTTGGATGAGGTTTTATAACATTCCTCTTGTTCTAAGGAAATATTATCACATTAATTTGTTGGTCGAATGGGTTGGCTCTTTTGTGAAGCTAGACCAGTGTTCCATGGGTAGGAGATTAGTGTGTGTTTGCACTATTATTGATCTTTCCAAAACTGTCCCCTATTTTGTGATAATTTTCTCTTCTCGAGGTTTGTGGGCATATTTTCTTAATTTTAAAGGTATCTCTTTTAGATGCTTCTGTTGTAATCTCCTCAGGTATCTCACAACATGGTGTTCTTCTAATAGCCTTCATCCTTCATCTTCTCATCCTCGACTAGTTTGGAGAAAGAAAGAATGGGTTTCAGATCTAGGATTCATTTGGCATAATCATGGAATTTTCCTTCTTATTATAGGTCCTTTTCCCCCTCTCATTTATTTTAGAGACCTTTCTTCCCCTAAGAGGAAGTCCCCTATTAGGATAAACACTAATCTTATCATGGATTCAAGGACTCAGTTTCTAGAGGATAATGTTGCTTCACCTTCTCCTTCTAAGGAGAGACCTAAAGCTTTTTTGGAATCAATAGTTAAGAATAAGGGTTGGACAACTGAGGCTAAAATATTTAGAACATATACAAAGGACATGGTGAAGGATGACACTCAATGGACAATGGAAAGTCTCATTTCTTAGTGAGGAAGGAGATTGATCTCAGCCACTGGTTAATTAATGCTACCTTTCTCTTCCAAAGAGTTGGTTGTTGGTTACTTTGTATTTTATCATAAGCTTTTGTAGGCATTTTAGGGCTAAACGTTGGCCACCTTTTTGTTGATGGTTGGTTGATTTTTGGCTGAAGGTCAGTAGCTTCTTGATGGTTGGCTAATTTTTGGATGATGGTTTTGATGTGATTTTATTTGTTGGTTTTGTCCTAGTTGTCTTGTTGATTAGTTAATTCATTGTTGTCTTTGTTATTCTTCTAGTTGATTTTCATGTTTATTGTAATGGGTTGTGGGGCCCCATCAAAACCCTCACCTTTGCTCTCTAAAAAAAAGATAAATCAAGTTTACTTTTCTTAATACATTTTGCTTTATATATATATATATATATATATACACATACATACATATAAACATATACATACATATATACATACATACATATAAACATATACATATATACATATATATATATATATACATACATATATATACATATATACATATATATATATATATATACATATATATATATACATATATATATATATATATACACACACACACACATATATATATATACATATATATATATATATATACACACACACACACATATATATATATACATATATATATATATATACATATATATATATACATATATACATACATATATATATATATACATATATATATATATATATATATTTATGGAAAAATAGTCTTAATCATTTTTGTTATAAAAGTGTCAAATCTTTAAATACAACTTCAACTTTTCCTTCTTTAAAATTAAGATATTTAAATTTAAAAAATAGAAGAGATGAATATTTAAATAATAAAAAAACAAAATTTATCGATATTCGTTGATATGATATTGGAGTGTGATCATCCACTAATTTTTATACGAATAGTTTTATAATATATTATTATATAAATAGAAAAAACTTTTTCAATTAAAAATAATATTTTCTCGTCTTTAATTTTTTTCTAAAATGATAAGTTTAAAATTTTATTTTAGAGAATTAGATAACCAGAAGAATATTTAATATAAATAACAACTAAATTAAAAAATCAATTTCATACTATACATGTGTCAACATAACAATACCATTGAGTGCCACATTTTTTTTATTTTACATTTTTTTAATAAGTAGTTCATTATTGAAGTAGATATATATAAATAAATTTATTGTATGCATACAAAAATGCTCACTATTCAAATTAAAAATTTATAAGTATAGTAAAATTAATTATTATAAAATATATAAATGATATTTAATTATTTGTTGAATCAAATATGTAAGCAAAAAAGGGGTTTTAGTTTTTTAGAAAATTGTTGTAAATATGTTGTCGTGATTTGCAATTTTAGTATTAATAATTGAATGGATGATTTTTCTCATTTGTCAAATCTGACTTTAAATGAAATAGTTTCAAAACCATATAGATGGTCTTAATCAAGTCTTATACAACTGTAATATAAATATTTGATCATATTTATTTATCTTCGATATTTTTACCTCCTCTCTTGCATTTGTGCTTCAATTTTTTACACTTCAAAATAGAAAAATCTTATAAAATTGAAATTGATAGGAGTTTGGTTTGGGAGTCTACCTAAACAAGATTTATGCTATCTCCTATAATTTATCAGACACCTCAATGTAAATAAATAAATTGTAAATTGATGAAAATAAAATGCATAATAATATGTTGTTAGTGAAGTGCTCTTGATAAAATTCTTAAATAAATGATAATTATTTGATGGTTAAATGAACCTAATCACATATCTATTTATGAGTTGAATAAATTCAAACTTTGGAAAAATTGATGTACATGACTGATCTCCAATGGCTAAAAATGAGAATGATGTAAAAGACGAATGGTTTGTATCTATTTTAAAGGTGATATAAGAAATTATGCTAGGAATAGTGGATCAAGATAAGCACATGATAAATGTGTGGATTGCTCAAGGATGCATAACATATGTTTGAAGCTTCATGATTTCCATCATAGTTTAATAATTCTAAATTTGGACCATTTACCTATAAATAGACAAATGTGCATAACAACTATAAAATATTTTGAAATAAATGTTAAAGGTGCATTTTTTAAGTCTACATTGTTTACCACTTTTAGGTGCATATTTAATCACAAAGCAAGTAGACACAACTCAAATTAGAACATATAAAATATATATAGATATTGCTACAAATTTGAGTCTCTAATTACTTTGATATTGAGCCTTGGAACTTGTAAAACCATACTTATCTTTCCTACAAGAACATAAATTAGTAAAAAAATATATATTAATCACAAAATAAGATATTTTATTTGTCCCTGATATACAATATAATTTCTATAAATTTTTCATATTATACAAGGAAATAGGAAATAAAGTGGAATTAAAAACCTTGTATTATCAGGACATCAATTTCTACATCCAAAAATGAATCTAAATCATTAAATGATTAAATAATAATAAATGAAGTTAAAACCACTTAATCATTAAAATATGGGTTATTAATCGCATATCATATGAATAATTTATGTGTAATGAAACATGAAATCATCAAAATAAGAAAACTATTTAATATAAAAAACAAGATGTTTCCAAAATAAGTAAAAATATACAAGAGTGTAATCATGAATTCCCTACCTCATGTCCTTTAATTGGGTAATGTCAAACATTCCTTCTCTAAAACTTACAATAAGGTTTAACACCTGTCTCTCAAACTTTGTCTCTTTTTCCAAGTTATATCTCTCCAAACTCAAATTTCAAGAATAGAAATTAATTCATACATAAGGATAGCTTTCCCTTCACTAATTAAAAAATCATAAATATTTTGCCAATAGAAAGGTGACATATGTACATTCCCATTCCCTTGAATCTCTTCTAAAAGTATTCAATCTAATTACTCCACTTATAAATTAATAACTCTCACTTATATGTGAACATGTGGGCAAGTAAGACCCACTTACACTCTATTAATGACTCTCTATATAAGGTCATTAATAGGAGCTTGGGCTGCCCAAAAATCCTCTAAATATCCTTAAAACATTCTTAGGCTCAATATTTTGTCAAAGGTTTTTACTTCTACCATCAAAAAGCCTCTAACTTGCTTTTCCCATAACTCCAAAAGTTGGTTACATTTTTCATTCTAATTTTTCAAGTTGGCCAATTAGTGTTGACTCTTTGTCACTCCATCTTGACCCCCTAGAGGTTTATATAAATCTCTTAGGAAAGGGTGTGCTTAATCTATTTTTAATTGAATGAATCAAAATAATAGATCGAAACTATCAAAATTGATATACAAAAAATATACAAATCTAGAAGTGAAATACATAATTTATAGAATTAGAAATTAGCTAAAAATAATAAATAAACTTATAGATAGATAAACCTCCATAAAACAAATATGATGCTGACTATGCATGTTGACTATGATTGTAAACTATATGCAAATACCTACAAACTATGACATGTCTAAAATCAAGGATTTGAACTACGTTGAGATAAGTCTGTAATAGGATAACAAGGACAATATAAGACCTTGTCTATTGATTATAGCTACATATTGGTTGATTTCATGCCTAATTTATAAATCTGGGTCTATGCGATTGCCTACGAGGGTTGATTGGTTGATTATAGCTACATCTTAGTTGATTGCATACTTAAAAATATAAACCCTAGCTCCTGCACAATAAACACAATAGATATCAAATGTCAAAAGGGATAAAATAAGGTTAGGAGAATAAACAAGCTATCCTTAGATAACTCTATGTAATTTAAGTCTTGCCTACTAGCCCAAATGGGCCTTAGGCCAATGTAGTTATCCCTCCTAGTGTGAGAGTGTGATCCGTGATTATAGAGTTGTATAAATGTAGTTAAGAGATTGATTGAAATTTTTGACAATGGATGTCATTGACTTCCAATAAAAGATATTCAAACTTGGCCTATAATTGTTAGAATGCAGCATAATAAAAACTAGAATAAAAAGTGTTATTTGACTCAATGTGCAGTAGATTTTTGAAATGATTGTTATATGAGTTTGGAGAAGCCTTAATGTGCTTATATAGGGATTTTTTTCAAATATTTTTGTTAACCAACCTTGCTAAATTCATGATAGGGGTTAAATGCAATGTATTGAATTTTAAAATGTATTATTAGAGTGTAGGGGACAAAGCCACACTAGTTGAAGCACTCACGATCAAGACAATGAAGGCCGTAGTTAGAAGAAAAATAAGGCCTTGTAGTAGGTAGTTATTTTTATATTCATAATTATTTTTGTTTAAGTTTTTATGTAAATTTGTAAGTAATTAAATTTAGATTATGATTATATAGATTGTTTTTATTATGGGTGGATATTTAACTGTCTAAATTTATCAAACAAATCAATAAATGAAAAAAAGATTAAAAAATAAATTGATAAATGCAATCAAAATAGTTACATACATTTTACTTATTAAAGTTACAAATTTTAAAAAATTAAATATTAAAAAATGACATAAATAAAAAATTGTAATATTTTCATTGATTATATAAAATAGTATTGTAATCTAATACAAAAATTAAAATATTATGATTGCTAACACTATTTTCATATCATAAATCCTGTTAAAATAATTATTTGTATACAAATCAATATTATAAGAATAATTATTTATGTATCTTTAAATAAAAGATATAAAAAAATAGATTTCATGAATAGAAATTCCTTGAAATATTGCCTTATTCATTTTTATGAGGGAATGAAAATAATTAAATTAGATGTTAAAGGAGGAGGCGAAATTCATGTACAAGACATCTTTAACTCAGAATAGGTTGACTATATAATTTTGGTGTTTTTAGATAATTTGATTATATTAAAGAGTAGTTATAAATATTTATTATCTCATCATTAGAAAAAAATTGTGAGCCCTACTTGTGTGGTTGGTTACAATTTAAAATATATATAATTTTGACCAGATAAAATTGCCTTGTTACTCACAAAAAATTTGATTTGTGGAACAAAAGGTTGTAACTTAAAAGCGCATTGCATCTGAATGACAAGAATGCAAATATATATCCTACTTTATATTGTTGTTCAAATGCAAAACGTTTTAATCTTCTTATATTATAGGAAAACTATTCAATTATTTGGTGTTTATCTTATTCACAAAAAAACCACGATTTGATTTTGTGCACACAATATTTAAGCATTCCATTGTAGAGAGAAACTATGTTGGCCAGAATGTTGGTATCTACTCTCTCAATTACAAAATCTACTTTGGTAGAGCATTGCAGTCTAATATTTTCTAACTTTTCTCTGCTTGATTTTACTTCCACTACCATGACTTCTGAGGCAAAATGGACCTTCTTCTTATCCTTTCATGCAAAGAATATAAAGAAATAGTTTAGAAAAAATAAAATTTGAAACTACTTATTATGACAAGGAAAAAGTACTTGAAGAATTAGATGGAATGGGTTTGATGAGCTTGATCTTGAACTTATAGCCAAAAACAAGAAGAACCACAACCCTAGACACCATTATCACCATAAAAATTCTCGTCCCTCCTCTACTATTCTATAAGTTGAAGCAAATTTCTTGTACATAAATTTTGTACAAAAAATAACTTGGAGAGGTAGGTTACTAAAGGAGGTCCCTGTCATGACCAAAAATATTTAAGATATTATGGTTTTTTTCCCACAAAACTAGGTTTCATTGGATATAATCATAATTATTACCAACATTGTTAACTCATTCATTTGTCTTGACGTCACACCAAAATTACAAGTAAAACATGGGAAAGTGCATGTCAGGCAACTGAAATTGTTTTAGATTCTAAAGAGAAGGCCCACCTATGGCATTATTTATTTTTAAAAGGTGATACATAACCCCGTACCATGTAATTTATAGTATTGTATGCCTTCATAAATCCCTTCAATGGATTGGCCCTATGCTAACTATAATTTGGTACGGTTGCATTAATGAATGTAATAATTAATGGGGGTATGCATTGTTAGTAGTAATAAATTTTCATGATGTTAGAAATGGAATATGCTTAAATAACATGTATATAATATTCTAATGTTTATTTACCAAACTTTATGTACTAAAATTTGAAATTGATCAAATAATATGTATTCTAAATTTTTCATTGTTTAAACAAAAATTAATTATTTGAAAACTGATTCCTATAGTCCTACCTTAATAGGGACTAATAATACCCCATAAAAAACAAAGGAGTATAAAGGGAAAAAATTCAAAATCAAGTCATCGGCCCACTCCTTCTCAAACAGACATATTTAGAGATTTGTAGGAGTGGTGCTTCAAGGTTTGATTCTAATTCTGAGTTCTTGGATGATTTACTAGAATAAGATGAGGAGAAGGATCTATCTTGGAATCGGACTGAGGTTACAGTTGGTGGAAAACCCTTATTTGAATCATTTTATTTTAGGGAAGAGTTTTAAAATGCCAAAACTTCATTAGGCTTTAGATATGATCTACAAAGGAGATTCTAGAATCTCATCAAATCCAAGAATATTGACCTCATTTTAGGCTCAGTTGTTACAACCAATGTTTTAGCCAAGACTAAGACTTTATCTCAACTCTTGCCCTTCCTCTCCCTTCTTAGTTCATGATTTTCATGGAATATATAATAGCCCACAATGTGTTTATCTTTGCCTTTTATAGAGGTGATGGTTTAATGGGTATGCAGTCTCACATTACATATTTTGCAAGTAAAAGGAAATACAAAATGGTTATGATTGTTGGTGAGTCAAGTGTTGTTGTTGGTGACATGGTAATTATTGTAGCTTTGTCCCCTTTAAGACATAGTTTGCCTTGTCATCTTGTTACTTTTGATGTAAATTTCTCTATAAAAAAATTGGATTTACATAGATTGTAAGAATATTGGGAATTTGTATCATGATTGTAGTGCCTTTTATTGATCCCA